>CANSZD010004102.1:0-325413 GCA_947648045.1 Beta corolliflora
GCACTACTTATCCTCAAAATAACACGAAGGGGAAATGGAGGAAAACCCACACCAACATGCACATAAATAGTAAGATCTATAATGCAGCAGGCCTAAAAGGGGACAACTATCAATCGAGCAAAACCCTGAAAGCGATACAATGGTTAAGAAGGCTATGTCTATCGATAAACGAAACAGAGGTCGCAAATCGCAAGACATCACAGCAATTACCAAATTTAAAGAACCGTCCTTCCTCCCTGCTTTCCCTCGTTTCACATCTACCAACCTATATAAAAGGATATACTACCATCATCAATACAAACACAAGAATCCCTCTAAAACCACATAATCTCCCCCGTTTTCCGTAACTAATCATAATTACTCAAAATATCCAAAAATAATATATGAAAGCTTCCAACTTCACACAAATCAAACAAAACCGGTAGAATCATAATACGTGCAACCATCCAATCTGGATTTTTTAAAATGTGAAAACACCCAAATAAATCTACCATAATCACATTCAACAAAATTAGATATATCAACAAACAAAATCACCGACATAAATCTAAATGAAACAAAAATCATGGATTTGAGAAAATATTGGGCGAATTAACAAAGAGTGAAGAATTGAACCCGTGGTCGTAGATAGTATAGTGAGCAAGGTTGTAATCGCAGGAAGTACGTAAATCAACACTCTGCCTCGAGTTCCCTTTAGCGCTTAGATCCTTTACCACCGACATTAATACTGAAAAGTTTTGCATTTGCTCCATCAGAGGAGCCGAGGGAGCATAAGAGGGCGAGCACAGCTAGGGTTTCGTTTTTTTAGACAGGGTTTTCTATTTTTTCCTTTTCGTTATAGTGGAGATAATTAAAGAGAAGGATATTGGTCGAGGAAAGAGGATGAAGGATAGTCGCTGGATGTAGTTTCGTTGTTGCAATCCGACTTGACTCATGTTATAAACTTGCATTCTCTTATGAATCATTTCGATTGTAGATCTTTTCAATCCTACTCGCCATGGCACCTCAGAGATCCTTGTAATTGTGTACTGATACTTTGCATGATATAAATCGTTATTGTTATTATTATTATTATTATTATTATTAATATTATTATTAATATTATTATTATTATTATTACTAGTATTATTATTATTAATATTATTATTATTATTATTATTATTATTATTATTATTATTATTATTATTATTAATTATTATTATTATTATTATTATTATTATTATTATTATTATTATTATTATTATTTATTATACTAAAATGGTAAAGCTTAATGATCGATAGTTTGATTGTACTCACTTTTATTTGAATAGTGAACTTGTCTTATTAAATGATTAACTACTATACAATTGTAAATCGAGCTTATTACAACCTTCATGGCAATTTGAACTTAATAGATGAATCATATCGACTTTTAATTTTGATTTTATGATTAGCTGGTTCTCCGGATTAATTAGGAATAACTTTTCAATTCAAGTTAATGTTTTTTGAGTTTTGAAATGTATAGCTTAATGAACGCATTAAACTTAGATGGAGTGTTTTTATCTTTAATAAAATATATCGATTTACATTGATACATTTATCTTAATATATAGTAACTTGTTTCCACCTAAGCTAAACAAATGTTTTGAGTTTCTAAATCAATCGGAATCCTGCAATATAGTTATTGTGAATTAGCTCATCAACTTACATTCAAATAATCTAATAATGTCATTCATGTTTCAGTTTCCTTCACTAGATGTTTTTAGTTTCAAAATGCATTTCATATGAAGACAATTAGCTTATCGATACTATCATTAACATATTCATTTAGTCCAATAAGTACTTTGTATCATTTAAGTAGATGTTTTCAGTGTTCGATGTTTTTAGGTTCGAAATGCATCACACTCAAGGACGATTAGGTTAATGATTACCTACTTACATTAACTATTCTATACATTAATCCATTCAGGTTAGCTTGTGTTTATACTAATTTATACTTGAAATGAATATAATAGAATAATCTATACATTATACTAGGTCTTTACACAACACATATCAAATGCAATATATTGACCTATACGATGACTGCCCTCTGCTTCTCCGCAGACACCAAGTAATCTTTACACTCGACTTTGGTCACGTTTATACTCGTATTACTTGTTTCCGATCGACTCTAATCATCATCACCATTTATGATCATTCATCATTATCAATCGTCATCACCTCGATCACTCATCAATAACAATATTTTCAGCTAACAATAAATGTCAATATACACACTGAAAACTAAAGAATAATTATATTACATAGTAACATTTATATGTTATCATACATAATAAATGGATTTCAGATTGTTTCCGTCTTAATTATAGTCAACATACAAAGAATTAAGTAATGACATACAATGTAAACAAAGAGACATGCTAAATTGAACATTTGAATATCAACCAAAATGCTGTGGACTTTAATACAATAATTATACCGTAGTGCGGCAACTTTTTTAAATGCGTGTTGCATAAGTGTATAGACACATTTCTTGATGTGCCAATGTGTTTCCTGGAAAAGATCAATCGAAAATGAGAAATGTTCAATCGGCCCAAATTATCCTTGACGGCAAAATATTTGACCCGTATCATGGGAAGGATTACAAAATATATTTATGTCATAACCGATATAGTTTTCACTCAAACCGTTTGCTTTTCTATACGAAACCGAAATTAACCAAAATCTAACCCCGAAATTAATCGCTAACCTATAAGAATACGTAATGTCAATCGCTTCGAATCAAAACTGTACGTTATCAAACCAAAAGCATAACTCTGAATCGAATCAATCGAATCGAATCACATGACGTTCAACTGCTGGATCGAAACTCGAAATCGAAAATTTAAACCGAATCAATTCTAATGCAAGAAAAATCAAATCAATCCGAATCAAACCAACCAAACCTGCTTTGTCAGAACTTAACCGAACCGTTTAACCGAATCGACACCTCTGGACACGATGCTCACCCCAGCTAGAAGCGTAACTCCACCAAGTTGGCCAATTAGGATTATACTCCTCAAAATATAATTTGATTCTGACACAAAAGTGTTAATTTGATCCCTTAAAGAGTACCACTAAGAAGTCAATAAAGCCATAATCTCATAAACGTGCCTAGGAATTGAATGGAAAGATCTTCTGAGATAATTTCTTAAGAGATAATTGTTGGGCAGATGCCAACTTGGAGCAACAAAGCAAAGAATTGAAAGAAGTATCAGGAATGAAGCTCCAATAAGGTGTGGCAGGTGAGCTTGCAATGCTCTCTGTTGGTAAACTAATCTGATTAATATGATTATATGATTATATGATACCCATCATTAATAATAGCAAATTACAATTGCATGATTTTCCCCTTAGTTTCAAGAGAGTAACCATGTGTTTGAATTCTTCGAGACCATGTATTATCAATCATAAACATTATAATACGAAGCATTCAAGAGTTCCGAGGTGAATTTGTAGCTGTTTATTTTTAATGGTTTTTACGGTTGGCATTTTGCTGGAATTCCTTCCAAAGAAAAAGCAAGAATTTTTTGTTATTGAATTAGAAGTCAGGTTTGATCATGTTTGAACATACTTTTATAACAAGATTTGTAAATTAGCTTTGATTGAAATACTGTGCAATAATGGTGGAAATTGATGTAAGGAGATAATCATGGGTCTGTTTTATTCTTATCCCTTGGTACTTTGTGCTTGTCCTTGTGTTAAGATTTGGTGTCAGGGGTTTGAAGCAATTATCCCAAAAAATTATGTTCTAAAATCATATTAAATCTATTACATCATTACTTTGCAATTTGGGGTGTGGGAGGTTGTCACATACCACATGGAAAGGATATAAAAAGAAAATTGTAAAAGTAGATTTCTTGAGTTTTGCTACTCAAAAGGTACATCTTTAAACATTAGTTGAACTTTTTTGGTTGGTGAAGATAGGACTAGATTACATGTAAATTAATGAAAGAACATATGCTAAGTTGGGGAAAGAATTAGTGGGAGGAAGGGAATTGAGTAATTTAAAAGAAAAAAAAAGAAACAAGAAAGGTAAAATGCTTGGATTTCTATTAAAAAACCCACTTGGATGGCCTTAATCTATCAGATGAGATGGTCAAGGCTATGTGGATGCACGTGAACGTCATTCTGCAATTGTAGAATATAAATCCAACAATTTTTTGGTGATTAACATAATACACATTGGTTCATACTAAATTTGGCTTAAAGTGCACCTCTCCCTGTGCCTGTAGGAAATTTCCAGCATAGAATTGAGAACAGTTCTTGTGTTCCCATTCTAGACGACAAAAGCACTGAATAAACTATGTGAATGGAGTCATCATCGAAGACTAACGTCAGTTCTTTTTGTAAGAGTTTTTCTACTATCAAATGCAGCTAAGAAACCGTGTTTGTACAGGTATACTCTGAACTCTAATTCTATCACCATTTTACTATAACTTTGAGTGAAAATGAAGAAGAACGCAAAAGTTTGTGCCGTATGTATTAATACTACAGACGAATACAAAAACCAGTGTATCTTTTACTATAAAAATTATATAATCTGACCTACCTTAATATTCTAGTGTTATCTTCTATATTGACATTAGCTTCTCATAATTGTGAAGAATTCACATGCCATTTTCTTATTGATGTGTATCTTCTAAAAGATTCCTGACTCTATACGTAAACAGCAAATGTGCTTAATTCCTTAGGCATAGAATTAGTGACTCTCTTAGTTTTGAGGTGAAAATTGTAATTGGAATCTGCATAATATATTCCAATAGAATGTCCTAGATGAAGCATGAAATGTAGAAGACATAGAATTAGTTAATCTCTTAGTTTAAGGTGAAATTTGTGATAGGAATCTGCATAATATTACAATAGAATGTCCTGAGATGAAGTATGAAATTTATTGTGAAGCGTCAAAAGTGATGCATCCTAAATATCAGGAACTAATATTATCTCAAGTTCTTTTTTCTAATCTCCATCTTCATGATTGGTAACACCTAAGCAAGTTTAAAAGAAAAAATTCCCGAAACCACTGTGTTTTCATCCTTGAGCAAATCTTGATTGTTCATGCTAGGAACTGATCTCTCCAATTCCTTTCCATTCCAAATAAGAGACTATATTCTTCTTCACTCATTTTGGTTACTGCTTTGAATTACATCATTTATTCCTTAGTGTAAAAAACGAACATAGATCCAATGCTGTTCCCATGCGTATGCTGACATCGTTCTTTAAATTAACAGAATTCCTAATTTGAACGTTATACATTTATTACTATTTCAATTATTCTATTCCCTCAAATAAAACATATCACAAGCATAAGCAAGAAGAATTAAAAAGAAGTCCCCTATATTTACACCAATCCATCGCCTGGTGTTCCTTTTATTATTTTTTTAACTTGTTTCCTATTTTTATTTATGGTTGGTTTGCTTCTCCTTTATTCGAGTTACTGCCTGTCCTTATGCTAGTAATGACAATGCTAAGATTGTTTTAGTTGCACTGTTGATTTGCTACTCCTTTTAGTCTTAGAATGATGTGAGTATAGAGTATCACTTTTGAGTTTTGACTGTCATTTTCTTGACTATGATATTATTTGCCGGTGGATATAAGTATGCTTTTGTTATCTCTGATATTTACTTAACTAACCATATATCTGATCTTCTGAGAACTTTAGGAACTTTCAGGGCAATTATTAGATGCTGTATTGTCTGTGATAGTTCTGTTTATATGTTCAGTAGAGACACAAATTATTACTAAGAGTCTCTTTCACTAACATCTTGATAAGACATAGTATAATTCTAACGTAGTTCTCTTCTCCAAAGATGTTGACAGACACTTAGCTGTTCACAGTTAGAGAATCTCATGACCCTTCATCACATTTGCTCACGGAAGCTAGATGTTTAGTTTAAGTGTGCAAGGAACTTGTTAAGTGAGTAACCAAATGTCAGGTTTCTGAGGAAGAAATGGTCCAAGTTTCTCACTTTCTTGGGTGTTTCAGTTGCTAAACATCTAGGTTGGATCCCACTCTTGGAAGTGTTGGACTTCTTCAATCAATCTATTTTTTACTATTTGGTAATATGTTACCTCTTACTGCACCTAACACACTAAAGAATCTTATTATTATAATCTGATGATTTAAGCTCTTAATTCAAGTCAACCTGATTTGCCTGTTTCCTAATCCTAGATTTAATAATTTCTTAAGTTTATTGAATAAACTACTGCTAAGGATTTTGTACTCATTACGTAACCAATGTTTTTTTATCGCTTATATCTCTAAATCCTTTTGCTGTGACAATTGGAAATTATTTAATTATTTAGTCTCAGGTCATAAACAAAGAAAACATGTGGGATCAGAGATTTGGTTACTAGCCAATGGTTTTAGTTGCCTTGGGTAATTAAAGTAGCAATCAAGTTAGTACTCATTCCGTCCCTTTTATTCTTTTTGGCTTGTTTTTTTCTCAATATCTAATGCACATTTTTGAACATTATTATCTTAAATTACGTAAAAGTAATGATTATAAAACGGTGATATTTTGAAAATACACATTAAGACAAATTGAAAATAATCTCACATTACTATGTTACTCTTCTTTATATATGGGAATTTTCGGTAAAAAAATAGCTCTATTATATGATCAAAACAATCCTTGTAGGAAGGATATAAAGGGACAGACATAATTCCTTTCCAAGTACTATTTTGACCTTAAATTTCTCTCCGTCCACGATCATGAAAATTATATTGTTAGATATCTGTTATGAAGTACTTTCATTATACTAATTACTTTTCTTTAATAATATAATCAGTATATTTCAACAAAAAATAGTAGTCAAAGTTTGTATATGAAAATGACATTATTTTAGATTGGAGTGTGTATTGGTAATTCAAAATTATAAGCAGAAGAATTACTGAATAAACTAGTGCTATTATATTTTTAAACTCTTTGTTTTGTTAGTATAAATTATTTTATGAAGCATGTTGGATCCTATGCAATGGGTTTCTTCTTTCTAATGAATGATTTTAGTTCCTGTTAGGCGCTCAAGTAACAAGCTAACTGACTATTATGCTAATAAATCCATATGCTTAATCCAAATGTGAAAAAAAAAAGGAAGCACAGGAATTTAAAGTGAATTATTTGCTTCTGTCGAGACATGGTCTTGCTACTTGTCACTCTTTTAGAGGTTGAGGCCGCCAAACAGTCGTCAGCAAGTACTTCCTGTTGATCCGTTTCACCTTATAATACAATCTATTAATGAAAAATCTTTTGTTGTTGAATTCTGCACATGGATCTCTATAATCTTGAGCCGACCATAGCATATTCTTCTTGTCGTTTATTTTTTTCTTATTTTATCTATCCTCCTATTCTCATCCTTGTTATTGTCTGGTGAACTTGTGAATTGTGGTCACATATCTATCTCATTTGAATTCTGGAAGATAAACAACTAAACTTTAATCTTAAGTACAGAACACCTTGATATCATATGCTGGTTATTTGTTGTGCAAGAAACAGATCTCGGATTATACTTGTACATAACCCACCTAATACTTGATATGAGTTATGTTGGATGTTTTACTGCTTTTTGTTATGAAAACCGCATAAGGTGCATGTTATGTTACTTTGAGTCGGTAGACACGAGTACGTGTCCTGATGTCAAACACCATTGTCAATTAGTTTTCTTTTTGTTTGGTTCTTTGCATGAAAAGCTATAGAGAAAAAGGAAGAATGGAAATAGAAGGGACATAATGGATAGGAGGAAAAAATAAGAAAGATAAGGAATAGGGAGGAAAATGTGACACTCTGTTCCTTTTAAGGAAAATGTTTTGCATTCCACTGACTTTCACCTTTTTCAAAGTTCAAACCAAACAGATTAAAAGGGAAAAATGTTTTTGTCCAACCAAACACTCTGAAGTGAAAACTTTCCTTGTATTTTATCCAAAATGAAGTATCACATTACTGTCTACACCCATGTTAGAAGTGTTGAGGATCGATTATAGTGACTTGAGGTGAAATGAAGAGTTCACGTAAGATAGGGTGCATCTTATTCATCAAAGTGCTTTGAGTTGGTATAGATTTGTTTTTTTGTTGTGCCTCAAAATCCAGTCTGATTGCACTCTGCTGAAGGAGAAAAAAGAACCCACCTATGTTGCATATTCATTAAGCTTTTGAGAAGTTAGGAGCCTGTGTTGGTCATCAAATCTTATTGGAGCCTGTATTTTGTCTTTATTTATCGTCAAATCAGAATCTTAATCTTGTGTAAATTGGTATCTCTGCCCACCCGTCAGAATTTAACTACTGTCAGATCTTATTCTTTGTAATGTCTTGAAGTATTATATCAATTCTCTAAGCATGACAGTATGCACCTTTCAGTATGGTCTTATTTTTGCCCTCTGCAAAGATTTGATTCACATAGGTTGGAACTACCGATTACGAGCAGAGTTACTGAAACAGTTTCTGTAAAAATGAAATAAATTTTTTAAAATTTCTTGGGGTAATGAGAAATATCCCGCCGGACCAGGCACCTCTCGTAGGTCAACCATCCAGCTTACCACGTCAAACCCTTGGAAGTAGGGGGCCAGTATAAGGGACCCCCGCCAAAGAGCCTTTAGTGGGGTAAATATATGAAGAGATTCTACAAGGTAAGACAAGGTTTATCTGGTATTACCACAGAAAATATAAAATGACTGCTATTAAGATAAAAATACCCACTCCACTCAACCACCAAATTTTATGGGATTTCATTCAAGGACTACTGAACCTCTACAGTTGTCATGACAGATAAAAGTCATACTTGTAAAAGGTGAGATTTGATCTTGCTTACATTACTAAATCAATCATTGGTCGCCCACTCTTTTTTGCAAATATTTTATTGGCCTACTAGTCGTAGGGAGTCTCATCTTCTAATAACCCTACCTATATATAGGGAGCTCTTAGACTCTAATTTGCATCAAAAACAGTTTCTCTATCTCTCTTAAGATATAACAAGCTTAGGTTCTCGTACAACAAAGCTCAAATCAAAGATTCTCTTTTCCTGAAAGAAAACACTACCATGGCTATTGAGATTGAGCAACCATCTGTTGGGCTATCAAGAATTGCAGTTTCTGATACTCATGGAGAAGAATCTCCATACTTTGCAGGTTGGAAAGCATATGATGAAGACCCTTAGAAGAAACAACGAATCCCACCGGTGTTATACAGATGGGACTCCGCTGAGAATCAAGCAAGTACTTTCAGAGAAATTCGAGCAGCACGAATAAAATGAAGTTTTGTGATACAAGTGCAATATCTTCACTCTCTTTCGAAGTTGGTTGCTCAAGTACTTTTTTGTTGAACAGGTTTCCTTTTGATATCCTTGAAGAATACTTAGAGCAGCACTCCGAAGCAACTAGCTGGGGCAAAACAAAAAGTGCCGGCTTTCGAGAGAATGCTTTGTTTCAAGACTACCATGGACTTCCATCTTTCCGAAAGGCAATGGCTAGTTTCATGGAACAAATAAGAGGGGTAGAGCGAAGTTTGATTACCACAGAATTGTCCTCACTGCCGGAGCTACTGCTGCCAATGAACTTTTAACCTTCATTATAGCTGACCCAGGAGATGCTTTGTTGGTCCCAACTCCTTATTATCCAGGGTAAGAAAAACCTTACCTTATATAAACATATACTTTGAAGTGCAATTTCCAAACATGCACTTATTACCAAAAAAGAAACAAAAAATAAATTAATAAAAAGCTTGCAGTGCATCTTTACTGATCAAGTGCTGTTCTTGTTCAGATTTGATAGAGACTTGAGATGGAGGACGGGTGTGAATATCGTACTCAATTCACTGTGACAGTTCAAACAACTTTCAGGTGACTCCTGAAGCATTAGAGGCTGCATATTGCAAAGCACAAGCCATGAATATTAGAGTAAGAGGAGTTTTGATCACAAACCCATCAAATCCTCTAGGTGCTACTATCACCAGAAAAGTTCTGGAAGAGATTATGGACTTTGTATCGCGTAAAAACATCCATCTTGTATCTGATGAGATCTACTCGGGCTCCGTGTTTTCCCCGAGGACTTCACAAGCATAGCTGAAGTTCTTGAAGCTCGGAACTTCAAGGATGCTGAGCGAGTTCACATCGTTTATAGTCTGTCGAAAGACCTTGGACTACCAGGTTTTAGAGTAGGGACAATATATTCTTACAATGATAAGGTTGTGACAACTGCCAGAAGAATGTCTAGTTTCACCCTCATTTCTTCTCAAACTCAGCATCTCCTAGCCTCTATGCTCTCCAACGAATACTTCACTGCCAATTACATCAAGACAAATAGGGAAAGGCTAAGAAAGCGATATGACATGATCATCAACGGACTAAGAAAAAGCCGGGATCGAAAGTGCTTAAAAGGCAACGGAGGGTTGTTTTGCTGGATGAACTTGAGCCCGTTCTTAGATGAGCCAACAAAGGATAGTGAGTTAGCACTTTGAACTCGATTGTTCACGAGGTGAAGCTTAACATCTCCTGGTTCATCTTGTCATTGTTCTGAACCTGGGTGGTTCAGGGTTTGTTTTGCCAACATGAGCGAAACAACACTAGAAATTGCATTGAAGAGGTTAAACAACTTCATGGAACAAAGGAATTTTAAGGAGAGATAATTCACTTTCTGAATAAATCCCATTTACCCCCACTTCTCTTTTTTTTTTTTTTTTTTGGATATATAGATATGAATATATGATTCTTTATGGTGATAACACCTTACATAATAAGTTACCATTGTCTGAAAAAAGAAATACTGTAAACAGTATGTTAAATGTATAAACATTTATTATTTATTATTTATTATTTATTATTTATTATATATATAAAGAAAAAAGTATATAAGTGCAATTCTGGTCTATTAATCTTAGCTTGGTTTTGCAAGTTTCCAAGAAATCCAGTTTGGCCTTTTGTAGAGTTGGAGTGCAACTGTGCCAAGTATTCTTTCTGTTTACCTAATATCTAATATCTAAAGTTGCTGACTTTGTCATTCTATCAGACTAAGATAGTCCTTTTTTTTATGAAGTATACTCGCTATTTATGACAAATATGGTGAATTTATTTTGAACTCAATGATTAAGATGCCGTTTTGGCAATAACTAGTCAATGCCGAGCATGTATCAACCCACTATGGAAATTACTTTGGCACCATGGACCATGTTACTTTCACATTTGAACTTATAGTAATTAGTAACCTTGTCATTTCGTACTCTAATTTAGATAGTTGTAATGCTCAAAAGAGGAAAAAATAGTCAACGTATCTGAGTTTGTGTTTTGTAAAAATAAAATATATTAGGTGTTGTATGTCAAATTATAGAAGTGATTATCATCTTGAAGAACAAAGTTACTACCATAAATGTAATTAGTAAGAGATATACGTACAAAAGCTACATGAAACTTTTTTTTTAAGTAGGTAAGATCAAGGTTCTATCATTTCTATCGGGCCGAACATCTTATAAGTAAATTTGGCCTGGTGTAAAGCGGACTAGACCTTTAGAAGTTGGGGAAGGGAAGATAGGGGGAAGGATAAAGGATCGTTTCTTCCAAAGTGCCCCTAGTGGGGATCAACCCCAACCTGGGTTGAAGGCCTTCATTTCCACAGCTAGACTTAGTTTGGTGAATTGTATGAAGTATCTAGATGTTATTACTTATTAGTATTATTTGACTTTAGATATTCAATACGGAAAATCATACAACATTATAATAGGTTGTCCTATCAAAGTTAGGTTATCGATGCCCGAGACCACCACACGTATTATATTTTAACAATGTGGAACAACTTTTACTCTAGTCTCGTCCCAAAACGCTTTCAACAAAAACTTTTGAAAAACTTAGCTCGCTAATAACATCAAAATGCAAATTGAAGGGATAACATATGCAAGCATATTAAACCAAAGTCTTTCACTAAAAAGCCATTTCGTCCTTTTTATCAATAATTCAATATACACCATTCGGTTATCTTGGGAACACCATTTATAAACCCTAATAACCCCTTACAATGTCGGTTATGATGGAATATCTTTCAAAACAAAAACAAAAAAGTTTGAATTCCTTTCTTAGAGAAACCTAAGACTAGTGCTCGTTTGGTGTTACATGGGAATTTAATTCTGTAGGAAGTTTCATTTACTAAGAAGTTTCATTTCCTAGGAAATTACTTCCCTTATGTAATTCCCTGGGAATTGGCCTAAATTTGTTTGATTGGATCCGGACGAATTTGCAATTCATGTGGGAATACGATTGACGAAGGGGGTAGGTAATTAAATTCCCACATTTTGTGGAATTTCAATTTTCCGAATTTCCATTGCACCCATTTTCTCAATCTCCCGGTCCAACCAAACAACTTCCCAAATGAGAAAATCATGGGAATTTTCATTGCCTATATAAATTTTCGTCAACCAAAAGAGCACTAGAAATATCAACATTATAAAAGGCAATTCAAGTTGCAATTATAATAATGAGATCAATTCTCTTATCAGCTAGGAAACAAAGTAATGTTCATGATCTAAAACAAAAAAATCCATCTATAAAAGATTGAAGACCGAGTTACAAAGTTGTCTTCTAAAAACTCAGTAGGTGACTTCCAAAATCTTCTTGAGGCGAAGTGTGCTCACGATCTTCCAAATGCCTTACGGAATAGAAAGCGACACATGGTTGATTTACCTTATGAGCCTAATTACGATGAGAAGAATATCCCTACCAGCTTGACGGTCGGATGAATGCGGGCTTAGAATGTCCTTTTGTCAAGAAAAGATTAAAGACCTTGAAGAAAAGGATTAATTTCCAAATCTCGCTCCCCTTGGAGTTGCGCAACCTTTACGTTAACAAAGCTTCTAAAATTGGGCGAGGCACACCCAAATTAGTTATAAATTACAAGCGCCCTAAATGATGCCATAAGATAGATGCGTTATCCAATACCCAAAAAAAAGATCTTATGCAAAAATTACACCATCCTTTGATTTTTCAAAATTTGATATGAAATATGGATTACGGCGGATGCGGATCAAGCCGAACACCGTTATAAAAGCGCATTTAATGTTCCTTTTTGGTAATATGAATGCGGCGTAATGTCATTTGGTCTAAAAATGCCCCCTCGAATATCGAGAGGATAAATGAATGATATTTTTAACCCTTATTTAGATTTTTCATAGTTTACATAAAATGATGTGCTAGTCTACTCAAACACAATTGATCACATTTCAAGAACCTAAAAACCTTTTTCTCTCTTATTAAGAAGTATGGCCTATCGGCAAAACGATTTCTTTATTTCAAACAAGAATTAGATTTCTAGGCCTTTTTTTTGTTTTGTGGAACTATTACCCCTATTGAAAGATCACTCCAATTCGCTAGCAAATTTCCGATAAAATCTTAGACAAGACTCGTTTCTACGAGATTTCTTGGTAGTTTTGAATTATGTTTTAGATTTTTATCCAAATCTTTGTAGAATTGCAAACCTCTCCCATGATAGACTAAAAGAAAATGCATCCTTGGACCGATACCCATACCCGTCTTTGTAAAAACCATAAAAACACAAGTTTTAGATATCCCTATGCTTAAGTTTAGCAAACCCTAACTAGCCTAAAATTGTTGAAACATATGCCGGTGACAAAGGGTTACGGAGGTATCTCAAAACGGGTCGATAATGGTAAAAAGAATACATTATCGGGTTCACCTCGGGGCAACTGCGATGATACTCTGAAAAATACTCTACTATAAAAAAGGAAATATTATCAATTGTTCTTTGTATTTCTAAATTTCGATCTGATTTGTTAAACCAAAATTCTTACTATAGTTGATTATAAATGCAAGGTTGTTTTTGCAGATAGCGGGCTATCTTAAGTATTTTTGATTGAGATTGAGCATATAAAAGGAGAGAATAATTCAATCCACGACTTCTTAACTAGTGAATTTCTTACGAAATGCCCCAAAAAGACAAAAAGATAAGGAGAAATCTCGACCTCCTCAGAAAAAACAATATGCACCACACAAAAGCCAATAAAAACCCCGATGTCCCGAAGCATTTTAGAATATGGAGCGAAACCTCCTCCATCGACATAACCCAGAAGTTCAAGAATGACTCCTTTCCTTTTTAGCATCCTCCATCCATCTTAAAACACCCTCACTCCTTAAGCCATCCAAAACTCTATGCAAAACCATGGAAGGGCCAAGGGTAAAACGACTATAGAAGGTAAAACTTCCCATGTAAATTATTACTTTCATTTCAAAACCGGATGTGGGAGAATCTTCTCTCAAAACCCTCCTCAAAAACAATTTCTAAAACCCGGGAAGCTCTCGGGTTGTGGTTGCGCAACCTAAGAAAATTGAGACTTACGAATATTTCGATAAAAATAATTTTCAAAATATTATAACAATTGAAAATGGGTGTCATGAGTTTCAATACAAAAAATCTTTGGGAAAAATTGGCTCTACAAACAGTGGGACCATACTAAGACCAGTAGGAGTATTGCAGATAATCCTTGGGATGCTTTTGGCTCAGTTGAATTTAAACACTTCTTTTATAAAAATGAGCAACGAGAACCCTTATATTCGACCATTAAAATCCTAAAGGTTCTCGGTCCTCACGATTGGAATCAAGATCTCTCAAAACCACGAAGCCTTCTCATAAGTTTCATTAACACATTCCCACATTGTACCACCATTAATAACGGGGATTACCAACAAGCACGGTTCTCCATTTTTCTCACACAAAATAATAGATTATCCCGTTCTTGGTTAATCTATTTCAACATTAAAACCACCTAGAAAAATTGCCATCTTAGTTTACGATGGTGGAAATCTTATGGCTCATTTATTATAATCCTTCACCCGAAGTCGCAAGAAGCTACAATATATTCAGAGACCCAATACAAACCCTCAAATATTGAATGGCATTTTTCGCTTATATGTTTATTTTCTATGAAGTTCTATCTCCTTGGGTATGTCGGTGGTTCCTTGAAATAAACCAAGACAAGGGGCATGGTGCTCGAAGAAAATTTAAAACTAGTTGTTAGTCAAATTTCAATGCACCACAATCTATCCTCGAACCCAACCATCCAAAGAATGGTTAAAGAAAAAATGTAACACGGTTATCGTGATATCGGGGCCAAAACAATCTCAATTCCTAGCCCGGAAATCACAAGCAAATTCCTGCTCGCATCGGCAAAGACCCCCCAAAGATTATGCACGGATCTTACGACGACTAGCAAATAGTATGTCGGGTCCTCCATAACTTCAAACATCGAAACAACGATAGACTCCTCCATCCCACCTAGTGGCGATGAAGAAGATGATGGTTTCCGAGACTTAAAAATAAAATACGAGAATATCACTATCTTGGCTGACAACGGTGTAAAACAACAACATACACGTTCTTCAAGCAACAAAACCATTCATGGTATAGAACAACCATAAGCAAACTCGTTAACAATTTAAAAAGTGCAAAACTATTCATCAAAGGTATAAAGCATCAACAACACAAAATTGTGAGCAGGTTTAAAAACAGCGAGCAAATTGTTCATGCACGGTAAAACAACGTAAGAGATGTGTACATCACGCCTATCAATTGAGACCTCTTCTTGGTTAAAGGTAGAGCAAAATACCACGACACTAGCTCTTACGCAAATCTCCTCTTTCCTTTTCTTTTCACTCACAAAAATTGTATAACTCCTTAGTATCGGTTTCATCTCAAGCAAATTTGTAAGTCTTTTACGCCAAAATCTTGCATTGGTCGATTAAACAACATTCTTATTTTCCTCTGTTAAAACCCGATCTTTGGACAAAAACATATATATATATATGTATATATATATATATATATATATATATATATATATATATATATATATATATGTATATATATATATATATATATATATATATATGTATATATACATATATATATATATATGTATATATACATATATATATATATATGTATATATACATATATATATATATATATATATATATATGTATATACATATATATATATATATATATATATATAGATATATATATATATATGTATATATATGTATATGTATATATATATATGTATATATACATATATATATATACATATATATATATATATATACATATATATATATATATATATATATATATATACATTCCATAATCTTTGGACAAAAACAAATATATATATATGTATATATATATATATATATATATGTATATATATATGTAATATATATATATATATTTTTTTTTTTTTTTTTTTTTTTTTTTTTTTATATATATATATAAATATATTATATATATATATATATATATATATATATATACATATATATATATATATATATATATATATATATATACATATATATATATATATATATGTATATATATATGTATATACATATATATATATATTAATATATATATATATATATATATATATATATATATATATATATATATACATACATATATATATATATATAATATATATATATATATCATATATATATATATATATATATATATATATATACTATATATATATATACATATACATATATATATGCATATACATATATATATACATATACATATATATATACATATACATATATATATACATATATATATATATACATATATATATATATATATATATATATATATATATATACATTCCATAAGTTAACAAATTCAATTCCCAATTTTAGGAATTCCACAGGAAAAAACCCTACCTTCCCCCATCTTGAGGAACAAATACAAATAGAAAATGAAAAAAGGTTATGATTGAATAATTTTTTTTTGACAAGATTGTTAGCTTTCAGTTTCCACAAATTAACTTGAGTGAAATTCATAATTTTTAAGTGAAAAAGGATGATGAGTTGATGACCATATGAAAACAAATGGTCTCATCACTATGTTGGAAAATAATTTATATATTGGGTGAGGGTTCAATCTTGGGACGCTGGGATCGAAAGGGAATATTCTGCATGAAATAAGAAATTTTATCGTTAGTGTTAGATTTCTTAGTAGTTATAGTTATTGATGGAGGGTGTATTTTCAGAGACATACATTTACAAGTCTATGTAAAAGTCACTTCTAATATATAGAATCTAAAAATTCATACAGTATAATACGCCACCTAATTATGTAAAATTTAGGCTACTTCATGTGATCTTTTACGAGGACACTCTAACATTTAAAAACGCTATAAAATGTCACTAATCTGGCTTCTTTGCTGATTATAGTTATTGATGAGTGGCAATGTGGCATTAATCTTACTTCTTTCTCATAACTGTCAAACTGTCATGTTGGGCCAACAACTTGCACATTGTTGGAGAAAATTGTGTCTTATAGTTATAGGTTGTTGTTTACTAGGCACGCTCCTCGCTTAGTAATTCAAAAATATCTTATCTAAAGTGCTACAGCTAACAATTCATGTACTTCCTCATACCATATAATAGCAATAATAATAATAACAAAACAATGAGAGATTAGAAATTGAGACGAAGGAGATTAAGGTTAGACTGATCTTAATTAATCCTTATTTTTTAACAATGTTGCATGTTAAATTTAACGGCACGGTGGATCATGCAGCTTTGCTTATTTCCCTGATAAACCCACATGAAAGAGGATTGTTTAAATGGACAATTACCTTTGAGGCTTTGACTCTAATCTCTATCTAATAAGTATGTTTTATACGTAATAGATATAATAAGTAATTTAGTTGGTAGAAATCTTATCGTTGTGGAGATGATACGTAAGATTTCTTTGATTGAATCTTATGTATTTCTGTTTGTCATTGGAGGAAGTATATTCTTATTTATTCTTTTACCAAAAATAAGTTAATAGCCAAAGATATTTTAAATTGGTTTTCAAGTATTAACCTCTTTCTCTAATGTAAGATGACTTTTGGATAAACAATACATATAACTAAAATGAGCTATTCTTTTTCGATGCTAACTATTGACAATTCTCCTTCCACAGTAGCCCAAAACCACGTTCGCCGCACCCCAAAACCTTAGCGGACTCGGTGTGCGCGTGGCGCCACCGCATGAGGGCTCCTCCGCGCCGTCGAAACCCCGCCTTCTTCCTTTTTTGTTTTCTTTGTGGTCCACGGTTACGGGCTAGCAGTATTCCCTTCCTTCCAGTAGTCGTATTGGTTTTTCTCCCTCTCCCATAGTTGGTTTTCCCCCTCCCCGTCATTTATTGTGCGTGGGTCCCCCTCCGTCGTCGTCGGCTGTGTTAGGTGTGCTCCCCCTGGTTAGTTCGTCGCGCTTCGGTCCCCTGCAGGGTTCAGGCTTCCCGAGTCCCTTTGTTCCTGCTTTTACATGGGAGTAGGCCTCCTCCCCTTTTGTTCTCGTGGATCCCGCCCTCTTCCACTTGTTTCCGGTTAGGCCTCCTGTCCCCCTTCCCCCCTTTGTTTTGTCGGGCCTCCTATCCCTCCCCCCCAGTTCAGTCGGGCCTCCCTATCCCCTCACGGTTTAGAAAGTCGGGCCTCCTTTCCCCTTCCCCTTGGTTGTTAGTCTCCCTAAGTGGGTTAATTATAAGGTTGTTTATTAGTATTTCGGTATGGTTCTTAGTTTTCCGGTATGTTTCTTAAAAAGTTTAGGAGCGGTTGGATACGGCGTAGGGAGTTCATAGCAGTGAAATTTATGGTATTTTGGAATTTGCGACGGTGGATACGGGTGAATCGGGTGGATTGTGCGAAAAGTGGTGGTGCGTTTTTCATGGTTAGGATCTTTGTTTTCCGGTTTTGCAAACGGTGAAGTCTTGGGTCAGCTCACTTTAGGCACCTCTCCTGGCACTAGCATTGATCTTTATGATCCTTGCCTTGACAAAATCCAAATGCGGAAGGCGGCACACCGGTTGCATCCGGTGGTTTCAACACGACACTCAACCCAGTGTTTCTCCCTTCCATTGGTGAGGCTTGCAATACTCTCGGCGAATCTTGAGTCCTACCTGTTGTGACTCTTATCGGGATCATGGCGTCCAAACCCAACAATAGAGGTTTGTTGGGATTTCTCATGCGGTGAGTTCGGCGCTCGCCCGTTTGGTTGTTCGTTATCAGATAAATGACCGCCAATCTTCTCTCTCCTTGTCATTAGCCATCAAGTTTAACTCCCACCATCACTAGCATTGACCGGTGATGCCCTCCATCACATCTCTATGACTCTTTATCGTTTTTGTTGGTTTTGTTTTCTATGTATTATAAGAGCTCTTATGAAAGCTTCTTTAGGTTCGTTTGGTTGTCTTAACTTTGGTTGTATTCGCAGCTTTAAGTGCATCGCCTCTTTAATTAATGTCACGATTTTCGTTGTCCAAAAACTATTGACAATTCAATTTATTACTACATTCTTGATTTGACATGTATTACTTTTGAAATGTTTCATTTTAGTTGTCATGTTTCCTTATTTATGTATTTTCTCACTCAAATGACCTTTTATACACTTATAATCAATGTTTTTATACTTGCATGACTCCTTTCTTCAATATGTGTGCAAGCCAGCGAAAAAACGTAGGAAGTATTTATTTTAATATTGAGTTAGTGATGAGGTCATTGGAATCACACGAGTTATTTTGTGATTGAAGAAAATTAAAAGAAAAGAAGATAACACTTTCCAAAAGCCAAAGTAGTTTCGAGGATTGAGAGGAGAAAGCACCATTTTGGGCTTCTTCCAATGTGTTTTTTTCTTTCAACTTCTTTTTTCGTATTCTTTTGAAACTACTACGTGCTTGTCAGTCTCTATCTTAAAAACAGTTTGGTTTGGTTAATTGTAAAACATTTCCAGGTGTTAAGATGATTTTAAGTGGGAAAACAATTTCAGATTGGAAAACGCAAAAACCAAATTATTTTAGTTGTTTGGTTACATGTAAGAAAAATGATGAAAAAAAAGGAAAATGAAAAGAAAATTTAGGAGGTAGGGAGAGGAGTGTAAAGGGAGAGATACAGAAAATGAGAGGAAAATAGTTTTCTATTTATTTTGAAGGAAAATGATTTTCGCGTCGTTGGAAGGAAGCGATTTCGACTTACGGGAAAATAATTTTTGACTTTTTTTGACAAGTGAGCAGTGTAAAGGTGGAAAATAGAGAGGAAAAGCCAGGTTTTTCGGGGAAAGCATTTCAGGCCTCTGCAGCAGGAGCCTTATAGTATTCATGCTTGTTTGACTAGTAAATCGTCTTCTGCGACTAGAGTTATGCTTCCAGAATTATTCAGGCCCCTAATTTTGGTTGACTCTTATTTTTAAATTAGATTTCCTTATAGGATTCATATGATGTCATACTTAAATTAAATACCTCCTACTTAGTTAGATTCCAATCACAGAAGTATACATACTATTGATCGATTCAATCAAGTTTTAGCCGAATTGTTGTAGTTCGTTTTAACAAAACAAAGGGAAGAAAGAAATATATTCACTACTACCTGGCAATTGCAGTGGAAAGAAATTGAATATAATGAATAAATGAATCCTTCAGTATTCCAATGATGTTCCTGGGAGAGAATAGCCTTTAAACAATCCTAGTATAACTCCTCAATAGCTACTATCCTGAAGCACAAAATTTTCAGTGTTTTTACAGTAGCAAGCCAATTTTAATGCTTCAGCTATTAAATCAATGCAATATTGGGCTAAAGTTCAACCCTCGGGGTGGCGAATTGACTCATCAAAATAGCCATATCCATTCCTTGTACCATAGTAGGCACCCCAACATCATAAGGGCATTCCTCGGAAAATCCAGTCTTTCCAGATCTCTGCTTTCCCAATTATCTCTTGAATTTCTCATGGCATTTTACATTTGTCATACCTGAAAAGTTCATTTACTGACTGTTAGTAATGTTGGGCTGCATTTGGCTTTCATCATGCCCTCGCACTACTCATCTTAAAGTACAAGAGTACAAAGGAAAAACTTTTTTGGTGTTTAAAAGGCCATAAAGGACATTAGTAATGTAGATGGGATGTGATCTTTGGTCTTGGACACCACCGTACAAGACTTCAACACGAGTTAATAGAAGAATGTCAAGATGACAGAGAAGAGATGAGACTGCAACTAGCCATTCTCTCCTCCTCCATTAGCGTCAACTCACCCCTGTGGCAACCATCTAAAGGAAATGGATTTACATTGGAGAAACTACTACTCCCTGGAGAGCAACTGAATATCTATAGTAAATGGAAAGTCACATAAAGTTAACCTTTCTAGTTTCAGGAACTTAGTTCAGAAATTCAAGGAAGCTGAGGAGAAACCTCTTCTTTAAATGATCACTAAATCTTCTTCTTCATGGATCCCTTAAAACCTGTAAATGATCTTTTCTATCTAATAGTAATCTCTGTATTCTATAAATACACTTAAACTAATCCTGATACCTTCTTAATAAACACATAACTGTTGATGATAGACGGCAATTTAGACTTGAGGTACTTGTTTAGAAATCATGTTATCACCTTCCTCCATTTTTGCATTTCCCATTCCCATTACAAATTCTATACGACATATTCATAGACCATAAGGTTCCTATCTCTTGTAGACCTCATATTTGCTAATCCATAGTCTAATACTCACTCAAACATGTTTCAACAACCACCACCATGCAATATGGATCCACCAAATTCTGAAATGCTATGTTCTTATGTTTACATATTTGTCTATCTCTCAAAGATGTTTTTTGCAATCAATCTCTCAGAAAGGGTTTTCTTAGTCCCAAATTCAATACATCATCGTGATGTTCAAACACTTCGATTGCATTGCTTTTTTTGCAATAATTCCCCAGGACACTACTTCACCACTTTTTTTCCTCTTTCTACTTTATCACTATTCCTAGCTACATTCTATAGTTCATCATTAATTCATTGTTTTTGTTGGCACTTTGTGTCTGCTTGAAGTAGGTAGATGTTATCAGCACATTCACTCTTGTATCATTTTTGAACTTAATTTATCTATCGAGAAATCGTCTCAAATCTCTATTGACAATAACTATACAATTCCATACCGCCAAATAAATTGGATAACTATACAATGGGAATGCTTCTATGCTCTCTTTTTTTCCTCTCCTTTTTCCCCTAATCACAATCGGAACAGAGTGTGCATCTACTCATAGGATGTGACTGGTTGAACTTCACTTTGTTCTGCTAATGGTCATTTTTCTTACTTCTCACCTATAATCATAAATGCTGCATAAAAAACTGTAGTTGTTTAATCATGCAGTTATTGCCAAAGAAAGCACAAAATCATATTGCAGTCTACGATCACAATGTTATTTGCTACTCCTAGTCATTTTGACAAATATTTCAGGTGCAGCATTTCCTCTCCAACAAGAAAGTCGGAGGACATATATAATCAAAATCACAACAAACAGAGTCATTTCAATGGCGTCCCACTTTAACATTTAGGAATTTCGAGGTATTTTTCTTCTGTTTTTTTTTATTATTATGCTATTAATGGGAAACTACATACTACATGAACTAAATTTCCCCCAGGTCTTCCACCATGCCATGAGATATAGCAAGAATATATAACACTATGTTACTCGGGTACCATGTCCAGCACCGGTTCATGTCTAAGTGTTCAACTTATCCATTTTATGGAAATTTTCAATGATTTTGGCCCAAACTGAAGTGTAGGGAGTAGTCCATACAGGTTATACGACCATACCCATGTCCTAGAGTCCAGGCCATACCTTAAGAAGCTTCCAACTCATCGCTAACTCCTAAGACAAGAAAGGAATTACATTACGGAAAAGTCCATTCCCGTCATGATCAATCCACGTCCCTACCATAGTGCCCGGAGAACCAGGCTTGCTTGGCATGAAAGCTATCCGACATAACTATGTAACAAAATCAAGAAGCCAAATAACATAGATCCAACTATCCAAGTGAACAACTAACAACTTTGGAGTAGAACTCTTTTAATCTCTTTTTATATTCATAGCTAATTAATTAAACAAACAAACTGCATTTTCCTTCTTTCCCACAACACCCATCTCCAACTCAAATCTCCCTAACACAACCACTCCAAAAACGGATTGTCACTCTTAATTTCTAATAACATTAATCTCCGCCCAATCAAACGGAGCCTAATTAGCCGAATTAAGAACCAGAAAATAAATCATTACTTCCACAATACATATAATTCCACCAAAAACCCACTAGATTTCGATCCCTCCCCCCACCCCACAAAAAACATTCAAGATAAAATTACTACTTGCAAAGGGAGAAAAAGATTGGAGAACAAAAAAAAGTACCATTTTTTGTCAACTACAATCGTCATGAATTTTGCAGCAAGCATCAACATCATCACAAGGCTTCTCTCCCTGCACATCCACTGTACCCTATCCCACAATATTTCCCATATTTGATACCAACATCTGTTTTTCAAAATCCCCAAAAAAATAAAAAGACAAATTTCAGGATTTGAAAAATATAGGCGAAATAAGAAAAAGAGAAGAGATTGAATTGATTTGAATTTTGGAAACATACTATCACAATTTAAAGCGATACATTGTTCACTACACTGGATCTGCAAAATAATGGTATAAAAATGAATCGTTGTTATTTGTTTGAAATTTCAAAAAGAAATATGTGAAAAATGGAGAAAAGGATATATACTATACCTGGGAATTGTTGGTGGATGAAACGGCGACGATGAGGAGAGAGATTGAGAGAGAAAATGAATGATGAGTAAGGAATGGCGGATTTATCTTCCCATTTTCAGTATCTGTAAAAACTAAGGAACTAATGAAGTTGGACAATTTCCATAAGGAAGTATAGTAGACTACTCAATCCCCGTTCTCCTTCCATAGTCCATAAGAGGAAGTATACTATTGTCCCATACCCGGTATTGGGCGGTAGTTGCCCCTACCAGGGGTAAACTTGTAATTTCGTTTAAAAAGCAAGGGCAAAAACGTAATTGCGCGATTAGAAGAGTTAGCAACAGGTGTGAGAAGACTTGGCCCTTATTTTGCCCGTTGGAAGAAAACAGAGAAGAAGCAGAAGAACTGTAATACTTAGGGCAGCAAAAAACAAATTAGAATTAAATTACCTAACAAAAAATTTATTGTAGACATGGAAATAAAATTGCAAGTTCCATAATTCACCACCAACAAACGATCTACCCCACAAACAATTCCGATTTTTTTTGTCAATTTGTGAGTGAAATGCCGTGGCTATGTATAGCCAAATTTAGGGGGACATGGTCGGCAAGGAGGAGAAAGATGAGTGGTGAGTTGTGACTAGGGATGGCGGTGGATCCGGACCGGATCCCGTTTTACAGTCTGGATCCCTAAAATTATGGGCCCGATGGATCCGGGCCGGATCGGGGTCCCCTTGTCGGATCACGGATCAGGTCAGGATCATACAATACACTGGACCGGGATCCGCGGCATCCGTTTTTTAAATCACATTGGCATGTACATTTGGGTCTCCTCTCCATTTTAATTCTAATGTCCTAAACTTCCTAAGTTTCTAGCCTAAACCACCAACACTCCCTTGTAAGTCTTGCACTCCCATTTTCCTCTCGCTCCTTCACCTCGTTCTCCACCGGTTCTACCCACGATTCACGCGATTCAAGCCAAGTTCGGCCAGATTCGGCCACCGTTTCGGCCACGGTTCTGCGCACGTTCTCCACCGATTAGGCCCTTAGGTTCGTACTTTCGGCGCACCTTTCTCTGGAATGTCTCTTTCTCTTTCTCTCTGTCTACTTTTCGAAATTTGATCTTTTTTCTTGTTATCTTTTTTTCTTGTTCTCTTCTTTGATGATATTGATGATTTTCTACGGTTTTGATTTGGTATGATATGTTTGGGGTTTCGTTTTTTGATTGAATCGACTTTGTTGTTGAAAGTTATTGTTTGTTGTGGTTGTATTGTGGTGTTTAGGGTTTTTAATTTGTTGGGAGATTTGTTTTAAGATGTTTGTGTTTCGTTTGTTAGGGTTGAATTTGATTTGTTTAGGGTTGAATTTGAAGAATTAAAGTATAGTGAATGCTATCTTTGCTTCGGAAATCGGTTTTAATATCACAAAGTAGGTGAAAGTGCATGAAATGAGTCGGACCCATTTTGGACCCGGATCAGTCGGATCTGGATTCGGGTCCAACTTTCTTAGGCGATGGATCCGGTCGGATCACGGATCTAGGGTCTAAAAACGGATGCGGATCCGGGTCGCACTCGACCCGGTCCGGATCCGACCCGTTGCCATCTCTAGTTGTGACCTTGGGCAACAAGGTTGTCTTTGGGGCAACAATGGGTAGGAGGCAAGCTCCGAGCTTATGGTAGAAGAAAGGAGAGAGGGAGCCCAGAGACGATGGGCGGTGGTGTTGTTGGGTTTGCAAGTGGAAACTTAGTGGAATTTGCTCTTTTCTTTTCTCTTTTATTTTATTTTATCTCTTTGTAATGGTTAACTAATTCATCACTAATCATAGTAATTCATTACGTTTTAGTTTAGTTTCTTGTCAAAAAAGTTTCGTTTAACAACACAAAATTCGTAATATGATTATTTAGATATAAAGGCCCCAGTTCTTTTGGAGGTCGAGAGAAACCGAATTAAACTAAACTAAACCGAAGTCACCCGAAATGAACTAAAGCGACTCGGACTAAGAGCGAGATTGTAGAGAAATTAAAGCGAACCAGGAAAATGAATCATAGTAAACCGGAGCAAGCGAAAATTAGTCCAAAAGAACGAGGCCTAATTATTAGTGAACAAAATTTTAATCCCTAATCGTAATTATTCTTTTATTAAACAAGTTTAAATTTTTAAGATATTACATTACCACTAACCAAACGAGCCGTTAGAACATGTTATTTGGTTCAAGTCATGGAATTGGAAGAGTATGAAATCTAATTCAATGTATTACGATGCGTGATCTACAAACCAAGCCAACGATCGGGATATTTCGCATGAAATGCACTACGAAACTACGGAGACTTGTGGGCGTCTATGGAGGAGTAGTGATTTTCCGGAAAGATATAACTTTTAAACAAATACTTTTTAGAACTTTTTATTTCTATGTAGTAAGACATGTTATGTTGAATATTTTTTTTGTCATTTATTGAAATATATTCAATCATAAAAACAATCTGAGGGGCCTTTTTTCACGCCTTCGCCTAGGGCCCATAAAATGTCAAGAACGGGTGTAATGTTTCGTATGAGGTTTGTATGCCTTATAGTGATATTGTATGACTCGTAAATGTAATGAATTGCTTATGTCAAATTCCTCATTATATGACTTATTGTAATGGTAACGTTTCTTGAGGCAATCATATCAAGTTGTGAGAAAATCATATCAACATGAACATAATTTATATCAAGTTGTGAGAAAATCATATCAATAGGAACAGTAAATCATATCGAAGATTGAATCATAGCATAAGTTATTAATTTCATGTTAATTAAAAAAATCATAACATAACGTATTATGTTACTATGTATAGTTTATTTGAGATTGTACTTGTTCCAAATAAATAGTTTTATATATGTTATATATATATGGATTATTTAACTAGAATAATACAAAAAAATTCAACCAACATCCAATGGTATTATTTTGTCAAAATGCTTATAAATAACCCTTTGTGTGTATTTTTTTTCATTCATCAAATTCTTCTATATCAATTTTCTTTTTCTCTCCAAAACTATTTTATCCTCTCAAAAAATTATCCACCTATTGTATTTTTAATGGATCCGAGAACAAAATTTTCGAACTATATATTCTCATGACATATTAAGTAATTAACGTTATAGAAAAAAAAATATAATAGATTAAACTTTTTGTAGAGAGTATGGAGAGAGTCTGAGGACAAAGTGTAAAAACTGAAATGAGTCTAAAAGTAAGTCGAAGAATAAAAAGTAAGCTAAAAGTTAGTGGAAAGGCGTGTGGCATAGTCTAAAGGTTGGGTTTGGGTCGCAGGATAAACACGCCCTTAGTGGGCACCCTCGCCCACTAACGATTTTATATTAATAAAATATTGTGGAAAGCATTAAAATAATATTAAGCCAAAAAGTGGAACCATGTTTGTGTATTTGAAACCCATGTTATTGTTAAATCAACCTCTATTTGTGTGTTTGAAACCCATGTTATTGTTAAATCAACCCTGTTTGTCAAAAAAGTAAACTTGTGATCTCGCTCATAAAGCAAAAAGTTGCATTGATTTGCGTGTCTCATTCGACTTTTCCCCCAAAAAAGTACAATTGGTTATTGATAAGAACCCCTTTTACGTATTTGAAACCCTTGTTATTGTCAAATCAACCCTTGTTTGTGTATTTGAAACCTATGTGTTTTGTTAAATCAACCCTTTGTTTGTGTATGTAAATATGTGAAATTACACAATGAACGGAGATGATAGGTGTGTAACGAGTTTTATAACGAGATAACTCTTTAATTCGATAATAGTTACATTGAACGAGTTTAAATGTGACTATTACCGAAGAAACGACTTTAAATGTGACTATTACCGAACAAACGAGTTTAGATGTGACTATTACAAGAAACGACTTTAAATGTGACTATTACGAACAAACGAATTAAATGTGAATATTGCGAGGAATTGAGTTCAAATGCGTCTATTATCGCCGAACGAGTTTAAATGTGAATATTATCGAATGCACGATTAAAACAAGGTTGACTATTATTGAAAGTAGAACGACAAGGTTCACTTTAATAATATTATTTTTCAACATCATAAATTGTTGTTAAAATCATAATAGAAAATTAACATTATTTATCATTGAAGAAGCTAATCATATCATAACATTAGTCAATCAGTATACGAATGGGGAGGATTTGTGTCCTCATTTTAGGTTCTCATATTAGAACATAAGTCCATCATGTCTTTTTTAGAATGAAAGTTCGGGGGTTGACTATTGTTGAAGGAGTTGAAAGGTTAGTATTCCAACCGAATAAACGAAGGAATTTGAACGAGTTTAAAAGTGACTAAGCTAGTATCGAATGAACGAGTTTAGATTTCACTATTATCGAATTAACGCGTTTAAATGTGACTATTACGGAACGAGCGAGTTTAAATGTCACTATTATCGAATGAACGAGTTTAGATGTGACTATTATCGAGATGAACGAGTTTAAATTTCACTAAGTATCGATTGAACTTAACGAGTTTAAATGTGACTATTATCGAATGAACGAGTTTAGATGTGACTATTATCGAATGAACGAGTTTAAATTTCACTAGTATCGATTGAACTGAGCGTGTTTAAATGTGACTATTATCGAATGAACGAGTTTAAATGTGAATATTACGAACAAACGAGATTAAATGTGAATATTACCGAAGGTTAAATGGGATTCCCGAGGTTGTGGGTCATTCGAGAGGGAGGGAATCTTACGGTAATGTGCTCACGTGAGTAGAAGGTTCACTTTAAAATCCTTAACGACTATACAATTCATATCCCTTTAATTTTATGATTTGATTATATGTTCAGGAAGAACCTTTTCGATCCCGATCATATAAGAAAATATGTTCACTTTGAAATTCTTAACGACTATACAATTTTATATCATAACTCATATAAGAGTGAGGTGAAATTATGTCTATCATTGATTGAATCATATCGAACATCATTCAATCATATTATGTTCTTACTTATTTTGAAACATTTATGATAAGATAAATCAACGTAAATATCACAGAAGTATAAATATGGTATTCAAATGATATAGTCAACTACACTATTCTATAGTATTAAAATTTGGCTCCAACTTAGTAATTATAGTTAATTGTGAATTTGTTTTGATATCACATGATAGACCAATCATATCATAATGTGGCTTATTCACATCATATGTGTAACAACCCATAATTTGTTTCATGTGTCGCAGTTGCGCAGGTATCGTAGTGATCCTTCGCATGTGATCCCTGTTGAGTCGGTGTCAGTTGAGCCGAATCTGACTTTTGAAGAGAGACCTGTTCGTATATTGGACCGTCAGAACCGTGCTCTTAGAAGGAAGGTTATTCCCTTGGTTAAAGTACTTTGGAGAAGTCAAAAGTACGAAGAAGCAACTTGGAAAACCAAAGAGTCAATGCGACTGAAATACCCGGAACTATTCGTTTCAGGTACTATTTTTGTTCTTGTCTTGTTTTTGTTTTCGAAGTTTCGAGGACGAAACTTTATTTAAGGAGGGGAGATTGTAACAACCCATAATTTTGCTCCTAGTCTTTCGCAAGAAATTTCTCTAAAACTATTATTTTCTCTAAATTAATTGTTTTTATTTTATAATTTTGGGAGCCGAATTATTATTTTTATTTTTATGGCATGTTAATGTGTTTATTTCATTTATATTTATAATATAATTTATTAGAATTATTTTCATTATTAAGTATTTTCAAAGTTTAGGCGCGATTTAGGAATTAACCGTTTTATCGCGTATCGGGCTTCGGAGCATGGATCGTTGTTGAATTTGGGCCGAAAGTTTTGTGTGGGTTTTGGGCTTGGGGCAGCCGGCCAAGTGAAGTAATAGGAGAGCCTTCTCCTTTTCTTTTTTCTTTTGTTTTCCTTAAGACTCTTGGATGCCTTATAACCCCCATAGCCCCCCCTTAATGATTTCTTTAATTAAAACCTCATTAAACCTCTTAATTCACTTCAAATTCTGATTAGAAAATCAGAATCCTTTGGCTGCCATTCTCCATATTTTCGGCCATCATCACCATTTTCATTCTCTCAAATTTTCTTCATTTCTTCTCTTTGATAATTGTTCGTGAATTGTTTTTGTGGCTTTTTCCTTATACTTGGTACTTGGGATTTGAAGAAGAAGAGGGTCACACGCCTATTGTGGGGATTTCCAGAAGTTTTCATCTCGCCTCCGACGATCCAGGTAACTAGTTGTTATCCTAGAATCATAGTGATTAGAGTAGTATTCGGTATTAGATTAATACGTTAGGAATTATCTAAAATACTTTTTGAACGAGATTTTTGAAGAAATTTTACTTGAACATACGTGACACATGCTATGTGAATACTGTGTAGAGAAAAATAATTTTTGCATGATTTTTAATATTTATT
The DNA here is from genome assembly GCA_947648045.1 of Beta corolliflora. NCBI lineage: Eukaryota > Viridiplantae > Streptophyta > Magnoliopsida > Caryophyllales > Amaranthaceae > Beta > Beta corolliflora. Next base: position 29,998 of record CANSZD010004102.1, read on the forward strand.
TGATTTAATTAGTATTTTGTGCGTTTTGGCTAAATTTCATAATAATTATTGAACGACTGTTGAAATTGATGAAATCATTTTTCTTAGATCATGTAACATGCGTATAATGTATTCCTTGCCTTAGAATAATTTTTATCTACTGTTTACTGTTTTAATTAATTTATATATCTGTTTTTGTAATTTCGGTTCTGTCAGTATATAATTCATGAAAATTATTTTTAGAGGCAGAAAAATTAATTTGTTTGAATAATATGTATTTCCGTGAGTTTTTACATGTTATGTGAATTTTTGGTAATTTTTGGGCGTCTGTTTATATTTTTAATTATTATAATGGCTTATTTGAGGAATCTGTATATTAACTGTTAAAATACTTTTTGAGTCCGAAAATTATAAATAAAAATTGTACCATGTCAGTAGAGCTATTAGGGTTATATGATAATTTTTGTGTGATTTTAATGCTCGAATTTGTTAGTTTCATAATTATTATGGTGTTTTTGTGATGAAATTGAGGATACACTTTTAAATTGTTTGAAGGCTTGTAAATCAGATATAATTTATAATTTAATATATTCTGGGTTGCTGATTTTCAGTAGTATACAGTATGCATCATTTTGGTAACCACATGTTTAGGTTTGATGTATGGAATAAAATGATTTAATTGTTATTACTCTTTTAATGAATATGATTTAGAGTTAATTGGTGATGTATTTGTGATTGAGAGTGGTTGCTGTAAAAACCAGTATATTGTCATTTTTGATGTTTGGGAATGTTCAAGTGTTATTGTGAGAATTATTTGTTGATTATTGTATAAGTGATTTATTTTGAGGAATTATGAAGAACTGCTTTGATGAAGTGGGTATAAGGCCGGGTGGCATCCCTTTTGATGAATATTTTTGATGAATGATACTTAGTTTATATGCATGATTGTATTTTGGGATAAGAATATCCGGTGGGATAGATGTAGTCCTAGGTTAAGAACATGCCAACCACCGGTTTTGCGAACTAGGGGTACACTTTGGGTTAATTGTTGTCGTCCGAGAGGTCGGGGAGTTCTGCGTGTTCTACCCACGTCGGGAGTTTGGCCATTCTTAGACACGGGCGGTGGGGAACGTAAGCCCATAGACTGACCTGGAGATTGCGATCTGACAAACCTTAGGAAGTGATTTGCGAATCACAGGCGTTCGGTTTCGACTCAATAACTTGTTGTATTTTTGATTTATTATTATTATTTATTTATATTGGAATTATGTCACTCACTATATTATGCTTACTTATTGTTAATGATCTCTTGATTTATCTATGAGCTTTTATGATTTCTATGTGCATGATATGATGTAATGATTGCATGTTATTCCTTTCTTAATAATCTACCTCGAATGGTGCTTTGATTGCTATTGTTCGGGAGAACTGCTAGTTACTCCCACCGACTGTGAAAATATTTAATATAATCTTTGAGATGGAAATGAAAGCTATGCTTTTGACTGCCTTGGAGCTAGCAAGGTGAGAGTTGGTTGTGAGGAAGAAGCCTTCTAATGCTTTTGGTAGATGAACTCTATATAGACCATAGGGAGACTTATTTTTGGATTGCTTTCAAGGATATTAGTTTTATTTAAGTTTATTTTGGGAGACTTGCATGTCTCATGGTATTTTGGATTTGATAGTATGATACAATTTAGGATACTTCTTTTATGTTAGAACTATGATGTTTACTCGGGAGATTTATTCTCTTTTTAAGCTATGAATTTTGAGTTATTATCTTTATTTATTGTTTTAGAGTATCATAACCGTCCCGACGTTATTTCGCTAACGTCATTTTAGTATTCCTTGAATCGTTAATGTCTAGTATCTTAGTAGTAGAAGGACGGGGTGTTACGGTTGGTATCGAGATCAAAGTTACCCGAGACCCTTACTTAGCCACTAAGAAACTCCTGAAATGTGTAGTTGAAGTAACTAGGGTCATTAGAATCTTAGGCTTCAAGAAAAGTAGTGGTGAGAAGGTCACTTGGGTAGGAAACCACGGGAAATTATTTCTCTTACTTTGATGTGATAAGTTGTTAATTTACAACTAATAATGTGTTCAATAACGAATGTTTAACTTGTGTTTGTAGAATGCCGCCCGAGGTATGACTAGTGCTAGAAAAAGGAGGCTGCCGGAAGAGGCGCCAGCATTGAGAACGCCACTCATAGCTATGGCTATGGTCTTGCTCCGCTTTAGTGGGCAATCCATTTTTTGATCGGTTTGACCGTCACCGTCCGCCTACTTTTGACGGGACTTCGATCCTGTTGTCTTTGGAAGGGTGGATAAGGGAGATGGAGAAGCATTTCTTCGCTGCCTTTGGATGCCCTATTTCTTTGAAATGGTGCCTATTGGTACCTACTATCGAAGATGGAAGGCGATAACCGGTAGATGCTTGTTCGTGCAAGGCTGTATGGCTACGGGATTTGGATGGGATTGAGTTTCGTGTTAAGTTGAAGGAGAGGTTTTATCCTGATGAGCTCCGTTGGCGAACGGGGAAGAGTTCTTAACTCTGTCTCGGGGTACTACGAGTGTGCGGGAGTACACCGATAAGTTCACCGAGGCGTCTCGGTTTTGCTACCACGGTTGACCACTCAAGGCGAGCGTGTGAAAAGGTACATCGAAAATGGATCCTAGGGTGAGGACCCATGTTTAGAGTTCGGGAGCTTCGACTTTCCGGGGGAGCCTATGAGATAGCCCCCAGTATTCATGCCTCTTTGAAAGAGGAAGATTCTTAAGGCTGCTGCTGTGCTAAGAACTCCTTGCTACCTATGTTCGGTTCCGGCTAAGAAGCCGAGGTATGAGTCGTCGCAGTCGAGGGGGTTATCAGGGGGTTACGGATCCGGTTATCGTCCGAGTTTTGATCCGAGCAAGTGTCGAATACGTGGTAAAGAGTTTGCTCATCCGGGAAGAATTGTGATGCATCGTTGTTGTTTGTTTCTATTGCAAGGAAGTGGGGCACAAGTCTTTCCAGTGTGCTAAGAATCCTAGAAACTCCCCGTCTTTTTTGGCAGTCCTGCAAGCGCTTAGTTCTTCCGCTCCTCCGAAGAACATGATTTATGTGATGATGCAAGTCAAGCCGATGTTCATCCTAATGTCATCTCGGTACTTTTCTTGTAAATAATATCCTCGCTTTTGTTCCTTTCGACATCGGTGCTACGGTGTCTTTTGTTGCTAGTTCCTTCGTTCGAAAAGCTAATCTTTCCTCTAGATCTCCTGTTAAGTCCCCTAATTTCTCTTCCGTCCGGTGAGAATTATCCTGTCATTCCGAGTTTAAGGGCGTGCCTGTTAGTATTCCGGGTTCCGAGTTGCGGACCGATCTTAAAGAGTTTCCTATGTCGAGTTTGATGTGATCCTTGGAATAGACTGGCTATCGAAGTATCATGCCTGCATTCAGTGCCGTGATCAGAAGGTGGTGCTCCGAGATTCTAAGGGAAAAGGATTTCTTATTCTGGTGTTGTAGTGAAGAAAGGTGTTAAGTGGGTTTCCGCTCCGAGAATGCGGAAGATGCGTCGAAAAGGTGATGTGGTATACCTTTGCATGGTGAAGGATTTGTCATCCGAAGATCGGCTCGAGAGTATTAGGTAGTTCGGGATTATCCCGATGTATTTCCTGAAGAGTTGCCGTGTATTCCTCCCGAAAGAGATGTGGAGTTCGGCATTGATTTAGTACCGGCATCTGCTCCCATATCCAAGGCTCCGTATAGAATGGCGCCGTCTCGAGTTGCAAGAGTTGAAGACTCGATTGCAAGAGGGCGATAGATAAGGGCTTCATAAGGCCTAGTGTGTCTCCTTGGGGTGCTCCTGTTCTGTTTGTCAAGAAGAAAGACGGGAGTATGCGTCTGTGCATCGATTACCGTGAGCTGAATAAGGTAACGATCAAGAATAAATATCCGTTGCCTCGCATTCAAGATCTCTTTGATCGGTTAAAAGGTCTTTGGTGTGTTTTCCAAGATCGATCCGAGATCCGGATATCATCAAATTCTGCGAAGAAGGAGGATATTCAAGGCCTTTTTCGCACTGTATGGGCACTATGAATTTGAAGTGATGCCTTTTGGTCTCACGAATGCCCCTGCGATTTTTATGGATCAAATGAATCGCTCTTTCCACAGTACTTGGATACTTGTGTGGTCGTGTTCATCGATGATATTCTCGTCTACTCTAAGGATGAGAAGGAGCATGAGAAGCATTTGAGACGGGTGTTAGATGTTCTGCGTAAGCAAAAGTGGTTCGTAAAAGGTTGTCTAAGTGCGAGTTCGGCTGAAGGAAGTTGCTTTTCTAGGGCATGTAATCGCAAGGAAGGAGTCAAGTGGATCCCGCTAAGATCAAGGTCGTTGTCGAGTGGAGAGTCCTAAGAATGTGACCGAGATTCGGAGTTTTACGGGGTCTAGCCGGTTATTATAAGAGGTTCGTTCAAAATTTCTCCAAGATAGCTCAACCTCGACTCGCTGATGCGCAAGGACCGCAAGTTCATTCGGTTCGAGGATTGTGAAGAGGCATTTTGAATGGAATTGCCATATGAGGGCGTTGGGTATGAAGTGTTCGGTGATGCATCGAAGAATGGTACAGGTTATGTTTTGATGCAAGTGAGGAAAGTAATAGCCTATGGTTCGAGGCAATTGAAGGTGCATGAGAGGAATTACCCGACCCATGATGCGGAGTTAGCGAGCGTGGTGTTTGCACTAAAGATATGGCGACACTATTTGTATGGTGTTCCGTGCAAGGTGTATCCCGACCACAAGAGCACGAAGTACATCTTCACTCGGCGTGATCTTAACATGAGGCGGAGAAGGTGGCTTGAATTGATCAAGGATTATGATCGACCACTGGATTACCGAGAGGGTAAAGGCGAATAAAGTAGCGGATGCTCGAGTCGTAAGAGTAAGCATTCATTAAACGGCTGCTATGGTGGTGCCTCGTGAATTGTGTGAAGAGTTTCGCAAGCTTGAAATCGAGGTTGTTCCTCGGGGTTATGTGTCTCGCTTTGTTGGGTTCCATGAGTGTTGAGCCTGAGTTGTTCCGGGAGTTAAGAAGCAAAAGGGTGATCCGGAAGTTTGGAGAAGATCCGTGAAGCAAAGATGTAAGGTCGTGCAGAGAATTTTTGAGATCTGTGCCGATGATAGCTTGAGGTTTATGGGGCGTTGGTGTGTGCCCAATGATGGTGAGCTTAAGAGAAAGATTCTCGAGGAAGCTCATAGTATCCCTTATTCCGTTCATCCTGGGGTGCAAGCTTTATAAGGATACGAAGGCTAATTTTTGGTGGCACGGTATGAAGAGAGATTGCGAGTTCGTAGCTAGGGTGTTTGGTTTGTCGGGAAGGTGAAGATTGAGCATCGAGGCCTCGGTGGTTTGTTGCAACCTTTGCCTATTCCCGCTTGGAAGTTCGACTCGATCTCGATGGATTTTGTGATGGGTTTGCCTAGAGTCGTAGGTGGATTGACGCCGTGTGGGTGATTGTGGGTGATTGTGGATCGATTGACTAAAGTGGCTCGTTTTATTGCGATGAAGAACACTTGGTCTATGGAAGAGTTAATTGAAGCTTATGCTAATGAGATCATTCGTCTTCATGGGGTTCCCAAGACATTGTCTCGATCGTGATCCGCGATTCCTATCCCATTTCGGATTGCTCTACAAGAGGCTTTTGGTTCGAGGTTGAGCCGAGTACCGCATTTCATGCGGCCTACCGATGGTCGACGGAGAGGACTATTCGGACCTTGGAAGATATGCTTCGAGCTTGTGCCTTGGAATTTCAGCGAGTCTTGGGTCAAGTCTCTTAGCTTGGTGGAGTTTTCTTATAACAACGGTTATCGAAGCTAGTATCCAAATGGCTCCGTATGAGGCTCTCTATGGAAGGAAGTGTCGTAGTCCTACTTGTTGGAGCGACATCGGTGACTCGTTGATTTTGGGCCCGGAGTTAATTCGGGATACGATTGAGCGGGTGAAAGTAATTCACGCTAAGATGAAGGTCTTTCAAGATCGGCAGCGATCGTATCTTGATTTGCGTCGGAAACCTATATCTTTTGAGGTGGAGGATAAGGTGCTTTTAAGGGTTTCTCCGATGAAGGGAGTAATGCGGTTTGGTCAAAAGGGCAAGTTGAGTCCGAAGTTGTAACACCCCGATAATTCTCTCTTTCTTAAATGCCTTTATAATATAAAACTTAGAGAATTACCCAAGTATTATCGCCCGTGTGATAACGTATCGGCTTATTCGGGAATTTTGCAAATGGAAAACATCAAACTAAACTTTATAAATAATAAACTAAGTACTTCAAAAACAACCCACTTTATGAAAGTCTATCAAACCAACTTATAATAACATTATCCGACTAATGCGTAACAAAAATAACAAACTAAGTTACACAAGCTCTCCATTCCCGCATTCCCAATGATGCTACATCTCGGACTGTAAATGTCAATGCTCTAGAAATCTTGCTCACCAAAATTGGGTCATCACGGGATCAATAAGGCAAAACCATGATCAACAATCACAAACAAAGCACGTACCGCAAAGTCGAGTACTACATAACAATACATAACCAATCCTAATCATGTTACTAAGAAATAGTAAACAAAGATAAATAAGTAATTCAACCATATAACATTCTGCAGATGACTTCTACTGAACTAAACTTTAATCAACTTTTATTATATTAAATGGAATAGTTATTGGACCGAGTTGTCTAACTAAAAACCAGCCTTCACCTAGGAAGACGAAATACGGGCGCGACTCCGTATTCCATAATGACCTGCGATATCGAGGAACCTTTAAATAAAAAGAGGAATGGTGATCAATCCAATTCCCAGAAAAAGCCATGGCCCGCTCACCATGTACCCCAACTCCTGATTGTCCAACTTCAGACGTGCACCAGTCTAAAGCTTATTACTATCCAAGTTACACTTTACGTGATTTACAATTTATTACTTGTTATGGCACACGTACAAGCAACACAGAATATAATTCAACATTCACAACTGAACCTCTTTTATCTTAGGATTAAATAAGTGATCACACGACTTACAATCCAAGATTACTTTCTTTAATTCCAACCTTTCTTACTTTGTTGAACCTAGCCAACAATCAATCTTACCTTTCAAAGGCACAACTTGTCAACTTACCAAATAAGGCCCACAATCCTCATAAAGTAGTGAAATACAAAAAGGGAACAATGATCAAACATGATCCAATACTAATAGATATATTAATTCCCCCATGTGAATTAATAAATAAGGTTCCCAATCCAATTAACATGCTTGCATCAATATTCCATACAACCATGATATTCTACTCATAATCAAATATTATAATTAACATGTTTGCACACAAGCATAAACATGCAAGATCCAACATAATAAATATCATACGTGAACTCAACCAAGTTCCTATACATGATACTACATAATTCTCCTTCATAAGATCATGATACTATCTCAATCATCACATAGGCATGTACGTACCTTGTATAGACTAGTCGACTGGCCACTTTTAAACCTTTAAAAGTCTCCTACGAAATACTCTCCGCCTAGAAATCAAATATGACTAAAATCAATACTCTTAAATAAAAAAGACAGCAACTTTAAAATATTTAAAAACCCCTTTAAACATATTCAAAAGTTGATTTTACTATCAAAACGTCCATTACTTTTAATTCCTAGCATAGTACTACCATACTAGTAATTAAAATTCTTAAAAACTCCCTAAATAAAATACTTTCTGAAATTCCAGCAACTTATAAAATCATAAAACCTTCTTTAAACCCACTTGAACATGCTTAGAATCATAAATTAAATCAATCTCACAGTATATAATATGCTACTATGGTTTTCTAATAATTAACACCCTAAAAATCCATGCTTTAATTATTAAAACTTAAATCTAACAATAATAAACAAATCTGAATTTTTATTCTTATAATATAATATATATGTGAATCAAGATTATTCATTAAAACAGTAAATTAATATTGATAATCATGATTAACATTAAAATAAAGCATAAAAACATAGTCTTTAATGGAAAACTTGAGGAAAGGAAAAGAATTAAACCAACACAAGATGCAAGTGATGATGCGCCGGCCAAGGAAGGGTCTTGGTGGCAGTAGCGGTCAACGTTGGTCAACGGCGGCGGCGGTGACGTTTCTTAGCGAAGAAGAAATCGTTACTTGAAGAAGAAGAAACAAAAGCTTGAGAGGAAGAAGAAAAGAAAATTACGTGGAAGAGGAGAGAGAGAGAGAGCCGTGAGAATTGAGAGGAAGAGTGAAGAAAAATAATTTGTGTAGGGTAAAATAATTGGGCTTAGGGTATTTATAGTTAGGGTTTCCTTTTGGGCCAGGAAAAAGGAATTTAAGTTTAAATAGGATTCGATGATAACTAGGATTGATGAATAAGGACTCCTAAGTATCAATATAACTCCTCTTTCCCAATCTACTTAGAATTTGGATTCCTCAAGTCCATTAGACTTCTTTTCTAAATCAAATTCATATTTCAAACCTTTTCAAAGCATGATTAATTAAAATATTTTCAACTTCCTTAAATCCTTAAAATAATTTCATTTGACTTTCAAAATAGTCAACCTACTTAAATAATAAAAACCATTTGAACTAGAATATAAATATATAAATGATAAAATATATTTATAAAATCCTTTAAAATTATGGGGGATTACAGTCTACCCCCTTAAAAGAAGTTTCGTCCCGAAACTTGACACGAAAACTCACATATTTTTCAAAACTTGAACTCAACCTTTCAAAAGTTTACAAAGAATTATGCCACTTGTGCACACTTTTTGCTAACTTAAAACACTTGTGTTACTTATGAACACACTTTCTTATGCGAAGAGTCTACTTCTTTAGCACTAAAATGTACAAATTGCTCAACATAGGCATACATATGCATAAAAAATCTCATAAAAAAAAATAGACAAAAAAGCGAAATTTATCGCATTCTATCCCCCTTAAAGAAAACGAGTTACGCCTCGTAACTCACCTCAAGGAACAAGATCTGGATACTTCTTTTTCATCTCATCTTCGGCTTCCCACGTTGCCTCCCTCGATTCGTGGTTAGACCAAAGTACTTTCACGATGTAGACATCCTTATTGCGTGTACTACGCACTTTTCTCGTCGAGAATCCCGACAGCCTTTCCTCATATGTGAGGCTACTATCGATCCGAGTCGTTCGAGCTTCAGGACATGACGTTCATCGGGAATATAGCGCTTAAGTTGAGAAATATGGAACACATCATGCATCTTCTCAAACTCCATTGGCAATGCCAATCAGAGGGCAACTTTCCCCATTCGCTCCAGGAATCTCATATGGGGCCTACATATTTAGCACTTAACTTGCCCTTTTTCCCAAATCGCATGACTCCTTTAGTGGGTGATACTTTCAAGAACACTTTATCACCTATAGCAAACTCATCTTCGCGTCTTTTCAAGTCAGCATAACTCTTCTCGTTACATCTTGCGCAGGCTTGAATTCTAGCCTTGAATCGGTCGACATTCTTAACTTGGTCTCCTCAATAAACTCTGTCCCCCAAGACTATATTTTCAGCTAAAGTCATTCCAACAAATGGGGCTTCTACATTTCCGTCCATATAAGGCCTCAAACGGTGCCATCTTAATGCTCGCATGGTAACTATTGTTATAAGAAAACTCAATCGGGTCTAATTGGTCCTCCCAACTACCTTGAAAATCAATAGCACACGCTCTCAACATATCCTCCATCGTCCGGTTAGTCCTCTCGGTCGACCATGGTCGCAGGGTGAAAGGTCTGTACTCATCTTCAATGTTGTCCCAAGATTTAATTGGACCTTCTTCCAAAATTTCGAAAGGAATCTAGAGTCACGTCGTTAAATGATATCCTTTGGAACTCCATGCGGTCTCACCACATGCTTAACATATGACTTGGCTAGTTGCTTCTTCTTCCATGTCTCCTTGATTGGTATGAAAACAGTTGACTTTGTCGGGCGGTCCACAATAACCCAAATAGTATCATTACTCACTCCTTGTTCTAGGCAAAGCGCTTACAAAATCCATCGATATGGAATCCCACTTCCATCCCGGAACCTCTAATGGTTGAACTTTCCCCATGGGTCGCTTGGGATCTATCTTCACCTTCGACGGGTTAGGCACTTAGACACATACTCGCCTACCTCTCGCCCATGTTTGGCCACCAATAGATCCGCTTAAGGTCCTTATACGCCTTGTCACCCCTGGGGTGCGAGTACGGCGTATTATGACCCTCATCCATAAGACGTCTCTTAATCTCGCCACACTTTTGTGGTACACACCACCTACCCTTGAACCTCGGACTACCATCATCATGAATCTTGAAATCACTTTCCTTGCCCCGACCCATCTTCTCCTTCGCTCTTCTCTAAGTGCTCATCCCCAACTTGACCTCTTTGATCCTCGTCTAGAATTAGACAATCCCAATGATAAAGCACTCAATCGGCCTCGATCTCCCAGGATTTAGAATTTCAGGCTAAGCCTTCGCATATCTCGACACAACTCCTCGAGAACTATCAAGGCGCACATGCTATGACTCGACTTCCTACTCGGCCGCATCGGCGACTACATTTGCTTTCCCCTCATGGTATTGGATGTCTAAGTCATAATCCTTTATCAACTCCAACCACCTCCTGCCTCATGTTGAGATCTTTCCGGGGTAAAGATGTACTTCAAGCTCTTATGATCCGTGAATATCTTGCAAGTCACCCCATACAAGTAGTGTCTCCAAATCTTCAAAGCGAACACAATGGCGGCTAACTCTAGGTCATGGGTAGGGTAATTAGCCTCATAAGGTTTCAATAGGCGTGACGCATACGCAACCACCTTCCCATTCTCGTTGCAACACACATCCCAACCCATTCTTGAAGCATCCTTGAATACCTCAAATCCCTCATTCCCATCAGTAGGGTCAAACAAAGCGCGGAGGTTAAACGATCCTTCAAAATCCGAAAGGCTTCCTCGCACTTTTCACTCCACTCAAATTTTGACTCTTTTTCATCAAATTGGTCATAGGTCTTGCTATCTTCGAGAAATCCCTCACAAATCTTCCGTAATAACCCGCTAGACCAAGAAACTTCGGATATCGACACATTCTTCCGGGGTTGGCCACTCACTCACACTTGAATCTTAGCGGGATCTACAGAGACTCCTTCCTTAGACACATAGTGACCCAAAAATGCTACCTTCTCCAAACGAAACTCACACTTAGAGAACTTAGCATACAATCGATTCTTCCTAAGCGTCTCCAATATGATCCTCAAATGCTCATCATGCTCCTTCTCGTTCCTCGAATAGATCGGGATATCATCAATGAATACGACCACAAATTTATCTAAGAACTCATGGAAAATCCTATTCATTAAGTCCATAAATATGGCAGTGCATTGGTTAACCCAAAAGGCATTACAGTTGAACTCATAATGACCGTAACGAGTCCTAAAATGCAGTCTTTAGGTATATCCTTGTCTGTACTCTCAATCGGTGATACCCGAACGCAAATCAATTTTAGAGAACACGCTCGCTCCATTTAATTGGTCAAATAGGTGGTCGATTCTAGGCAAAGGGTACTTATTCTTGATGGTTACGTTATTCATTCCCTATAATCGATACACAACCTCATACTCCCATCTTTCTTCTTGACAAATAACACAGAGCTCCCAAGGTGATGCACTAGGTCTAATATAACCCTTATCGAACAATTCTTGCAACTGCGCCTTCAACTCACTCATTTAGGAGGTGCCATTCTATAAGGTGCCTTAGATATAGGAGCAGTTCCGGGAACTAAGTCTATGGTGAACTCAGCGGCTCTAACAAAGCGCATACCCGAGATCTCACTGAAACACATCCATAAACTCATTCACAATCGGAACATCTTCAATACTTACCCTGACCTCTTTACCCACATCTTGCACACACGTAAATATAACTCACACCCCTTCTTCATCAACTTTTTCACTTGCATTGCGGAGATGACCCCAAAGCTCTTGGATTTCCCAAACGCCTATACGAAGTCACTTACCCAAAGGGTTCCTTAAAGTTACTTCGAACTTCACAATCTATCTTTGCCTCGTATAAACTTAGCCAATCCATCCCGGCATTACATCTAGGTCTCCCGCATTAAACTCTATCAAGTCGAAGGAAAAACACGGTCTCCCATCTTTAGAGGCAAGTTTCTAAACATCTTGGTACACCTTATGGTCTCACCAAAAGAGGTATACTAACAGCAAATTAATCACTTCAAAATCTATTAACCTCGGACTTTTAATAATGACTTACGAGACAAAAGAATAAGTCGCCCCCAAGAATCAAATAACGCTTTAACTACCACGTTGTTAATAGAAAAGTACCTGACAACTACATCGGCAGATCGATCGACTTCATTTCGACTCATCACGAGCAGTTTTCCCGAGCCTTGTTCCGGTTGTTTTCCCCGGAGCCTTGTTATAGCTTCCTTGATTGTTCCAGTGCCCTTTGTGCTCGAACCCCGATTTCTGGGCTGGTTGAATCCGAGGCCTCGCGGTTACTACCCCATTGCCATTTTGCTCCTTCTTTGCTTAAAGCAAAGCACTCATACTCCCTATGGCCCTTCTTCCTGGCAGTAGTTACGTATAACCGGTTCCCCTTACCAGTCTCTACCAGGGGTGGTTGTTGCTACACTTTTTGCGGTGATACACTCTTTCGGCTCGACCCTATCTGCGGTTATCCCGGTTCTTGTTTCCTTGAAAATTCCCATTGCCATTCCTATTCTTCTTGAAATTTCCCTGGTTTCCTCCAAGCATTAAAGTCCTTCCTCTTCTCACCAACCACAGTACTTTTTTATCCACGCCTTGGTTGAGTCCATAAATATGGGCGCTCTCCATACACGATATCTAGGGATGTAAAGGTCTCCCCTCCTAATCCCAGGTTGTATCTCATCGTACAACCCCGCTCAAACTCTCGAGCCTTCAACTCGCAGCAGCTACAACCTCGGGTGCAAACCTCGACGGTGCTATGGAATTTACCGTAATACTCGAAATGGTCATACTACCCATCCTAAGATTAATGAATTCTGGGCCTTCGTTTCCTCATAAATGCAGGTGGTAAAACTTCCCCCTCGGCGGTCACAAAAGCCTCCCAATTGAATCCTCTATAGCACTCGGCCTAACTCCATTTTCCCTCCACCATAAATCGGCCTCATCCTTAAGATACAACACAACTTGACCCGCTCTCAAATTTTCCCAGGCGGGCTTATAACCTCAAAAAGTTTCTCAAACTCCCTAATCCAGGTTTTCTAGGAAGGTAGGGTCGCCTTGCCCTTATAATATGGTGGCTTAACCTTAGCTAGCCTTTCGAACATATCCTCGGCACTCTCGTGACGCTCAACTCTCTCCCCGAGTCAATTTCTCCAAGAGGCGAATAGCAAGCAGCCTAGATCGTTGTTGTTAGCCATTCTACTTCGGGACCTGTAAGTAATATAACTCTACTTTAGGTTCCAAAGATAACTCACATTTCCATCTAGGAAGGCAACATTTGATTTGATCATTAAAGATCGCATCAACGTACAATTTCTCAACTAGTTCCAAGTTCAACATGAAATGTTCTCTAATGATCACATAATCATCCATGTAAAATATATTCACATCAACATGCAAATAGAAACAAGCAAGCAAGAATATAATTGCTTAATGAAAAAAAAAAAAATATTCCCATTACGTGCCCCAGAATAAATTTTTACTCACTCATATAATTAAGTAATAACTTTTATTCTTCCATAACGGGTATTTAGATGTAATAAATGTTGCTATAATATTATATCTTCCTAAAAGAAACCATGATCGTAAAAATAAAACTATGCTATCACCGTTGGTCGACTAACCAACTGAATATAATATATTTCCTCTATTGCTAAGAAGAATAATAAAAATCAATAAATAAATAGTAACCTAAGGTACTACATTATCATTTTTGTCCTGAAATTCTATGTATAGCTCGAGTGCGAAGATCTCATCTTCAAACTCATCTATGTCCTCATCATAATATGCGACATATCTCCTTTGTCGTTTAGATCTCCTAGAAGGTTGAGGCTCCTCGTCTTCGACTCCGAACCGTTTGCAAACCCGAACCATGCCCGATAGATGTCTTTTCTAGTTTGGCCTCTAGCATGGTCGAACTCCAAAGTGAGCTCATCATCACTCGGTTACTTCCTCCTCATTAAAGTACGCATAGTCCAATCAGCATCGGTATATTCATTATCAATAAGTGCAATGTCCTCATCACTTTCATCGTCACTCGGTAACAATGGGGTTATAATAGCTTCCTAATCGCGGACATGATTAATGATCTACAACAAATAAATATATTCAATAACATTTTTGTACTCTCCCGCACGTAATTCCCAACAATAACAATAAAATATACCATCAACATCATAGGCACAAAATATAACAATCGCCGGGGAAGAAATATATAAACAAGTTGCGGGGAAGAAAATAATCATGAATAGTTAGCGGGGAAGAAAAATATTAACATACCGAACTAACTATTCAATGCAGACATATAAATTGCTATCCTATATGCCCTTCCTATGCTACCCATTCTCACAATATTACAAGTAAAACTTCAAAGCCATGAAAATAATGCGCACACTTTTATAAAATAATAAAATTAAGTGTCTAAAAATAAAATATTTCACCATAACAAAAAAATTCGAACATATAAAAAAATTCGATAAAAAAAAATTCAGCTACCTAAAAAAAACTTCAAATTCAATTCTAAAAAAAAAATATTCGGCCCCTAAAAAAAAAACATTCGGACCCTATAAAAAAAATTCGGTCCTCTTTTTTAAAAAAAATATAAATATATATATATTCCTATAACGAATAAGTAGGAGCAACTCTAAGAGTTTATTCAAGTAACTAGTAAGTTAATTAGGCGCCTAAAAGTTTTGAAAATAACCTAAAGCTCCCGGATACCACTTCAGAATAACACCGATAATTCTCTCTTTCGTAAATGCCTTTATAATATAAAACTTAGAGAATTACCCAAGTATTATCGCCAGTGTGATAACGTATCGGCTTATTCCGAATTTTGCAAACGGAAAACATCAAACTAAACTTTATAAATAATAAACTAAGTACTTCAAAAACAACCCACTTTATGAAAGTCTATCAAACCAACTTATAACAACATTTATCCGAACTAATGCGAACAAAATAACAAACTAAGTTACACAAGCTCTCCATTCCCCGCATTCCCAATGATGCTACATCTCGCGGACTCCGTAAATGTCGATGCTCTAGAAATGCCGCCACCAAAATTGGGTCATCACGGGATCAATAAGGCAAAACCATGATCAACAATCACAAAAAAAGCACGTATCACAGCCGAAGTACTACATAACAATACATAACCAATCCTAATCATGTTACTAAGAAATAGTAAACAAAGATAAATAAGTAATTCAACCATATAACTTGCGGATGACTACACTTGAACTTAAACTTTAATCAACTTTTATTATATTAAATGGAATAGTTATTGACCGAGTTGTCCAACTAAAAACCAGCCTTCACCTAGGAAGACGTAAATACGGCGCGACTCCGTATTCCATAAATGACCTGCGATATCGAGGAACCTTTTAAATAAAAAAAAGAGGAATGGTGATCAATCCAATTCCCTGAAAAAGCCATGGCCCGCTCACCATGTACCCCTCCGATTGTCCAACTTCGGACGTGCACCGAGTCTAAAGCTTATTACTATCCAAGTTACACTTTACGTGATTTACAATTTATTACTTGTTATGGCACACGTACAAGCAACCTAGAATATAATTCAACATTCACAATCGAACCTCTTTTATCTTAGGATTAAATAAGTGATCACACGACTTTACAATCCAAGATTACTTTCTTTAATTCCAACCTTTCTTACTTTGTTGAACCTAGCCCAACAATCAATCTTACCTTTCAAAGGCACAACTTGTCAACTTACCAAATAAGGCCCAGTCCTCATAAAAGTAGTGAAATACAAAAAGGGAACAATGATCAAACATGATCCAATACTAATAGATATATTAATTCCCCATGTGAATTAATAAATAAGGTTCCCAATCCAATTAACATGCTTGCATCAATATTCCATACAACCATGATATTCTACTCATAATCAAATATTATAATTAACATGTTTGCACACAGGCATAAACATGCAAGATCCAACATAATAAATATCATACGTGAACTCAACCAAGTTCCTATACATGATACTACATAATTCTCCTTCATAAGATCATGATACTATCTCAATCATCACATAGGCATGTACGTATCTTTGTATAGACTAGTCGCCCGCCACTTTAAACCTTTAAAAGTCTCCTACGAAATACTCTCCGCCTAGAAATCAAATATGACTAAAATCAATACTCTTAAATAAAAAGATAGCAACTTTAAAATATTTAAAAACCCCTTTAAACATATTCAAAAGTTGATTTTACTATCAAAACGTCCATTACTTTTAATTCCTAGCATAGTACTACCATACTAGTAATTAAAATTCTTAAAACTCCCTAAATAAAATACTTTCCGAAATTCCAGCAACTTATAAAATCATAAAACCTTCTTTAAACCCACTTGAACATGCTTAGAATCATAAATTAAATCAATCTCACAAGTATATAATATGCTACTATGGTTTTCTAATAATTAACACCCTAAAAAAATCCATGCTTTAATTATTAAAACTTAAATCTAACAATAATAAACAAATCTGAATTTTTATTCTTATAATATAATATATATGTGAATCAAGATTATTCATTAAAACAGTAAATTAATATTGATAATCATGATTAACATTAAAATAAAGCATAAAAACATAGTCTTTAATGGAAAACTTGAGGAAAGGAAAAGAATTAAACCAACACAAGATGCAAGTGATGATGCGTAGGCCAAGGAAGGGTCTTGGTGGCAGCAGCTGGCGTCAACGGTGGTCAACGGCACGGCGGTGACGTTTCTAGCGAAGAAGAAATCGTTACTTGAAGAAGAAGAAACAAAAGCTTGAGAGGAAGAAGAAAAGAAAATTACGTGGAAGAGGAGAGAGAGAGCCGTGAGAATTGAGAGGAAGAGTGAAGAAAAATAATTTGTGTAGGGTAAAATAATTGCGGTAGGGTATTTATTTATAGTTAGGGTTTCCTTTTGGCCAGGAAAAGAATTTAAGTTTAAATAGGATTCGATGATAATCTAGGATTGATTAATAAGCTACCCCAAGATCAATATAACTCCTCTTCCCAATCTACTTAAATTTGGATTCTCAAGTCCATTAGACCTCTTTTCTAAATCAAATTCATATTTCAAACCTTTTCAAAGCATGATTAATTAAAATATTTTCAACTTCCTTAAATCCTTAAAATAATTTCATTTGACTTTTAAAAAAAGTCAACCTACTTAAATAATAAAAATCATTTGAACTAGAATATAAATATATAAATGATAAAATATATTTATAAAATCCTTTAAAATTATGGGGATTACAAGTACGTAGGTCCCTGTGAGATTCTTTGAAAGGATCGGGGAGGTCGCGTATCGTTGGGCGTTGCGCGGAGCTGCGAAGGTTCATGATGTGTTTCATGTGTCGCATTGCGCAGTATCGAGTGATCCTTCGCATGTGATCCCCTGTTGAAGTCGGTGTCGGTTGAGCCGAATCGACTTTTGATGAGAGACCTGTTCGTATATTGGACCGTCGAACCGTGCTCTTAGAAGGAAGGTTATTCCCTTGGTTAAAGTACTTTGGAGAAGTCGAAAGTACGAAGAGCTAACTGGGAAACCAAGAGTTGACTGCATCGAAATACCCTAACTATTCGTTTCGGTACTATTTTTGTTCTTGTCTTGTTTTTGTTTTCTGAAGTTTCGAGGACGAAACTTTATTTAAGGAGGAGATTGTAACAACCCATAATTTTGCTCCTAGTCTTTCGCAAGAAATTTCTCTAAAACTATTATTTTCTCTAAATTAATTATTTTTATTTTATAATTTTGGGAGCCGAATTATTATTTTTATTTTTATGGCATGTTAATGTGTTTATTTCATTTATATTTATAATATAATTTATTAGAATTATTTTCATTATTAAGTATTTTTGAAGTTTAGGCGCGATTTAGGAATTAACAGTTTTATCGCGTATCGGGCTTTCGGAGCATGGATCGTTGTTGAATTTGGGCCGAAAGTTTTGTGTGGGTTTTGGGCTTGGGGCAGCCGGCCAAGTGAAGTAATAGGAGAGCCTTCTCCTTTTCTTTTCCTTTTGTTTTCCTTAAGACTCTTGGATGCCTTATAACCCCATAACCCCTTAATGATTTCTTTAATTAAAACCTCATTAAACCTCTTAATTCACTTCAAATTCTGATTAGAAAATCAGAATCCTTTGGCTGCCATTCTCCATATTTTCGGCCATCATCACCATTTTCATTCTCCTCAAATTTTCTTCATTTCTTCTCTTTGATAATTGTTCGTGAATTGTTTTTGTGGCTTTTTCCTTATACTTGGTGCTTGGGATTTGAAGAAGAAGAGGGTCACACGCCTATTGTGGGGATTTCCAGAAGTTTTCAGCTCGCCTCCGAGCGATCCGGGTAACTAGTTGTTATCCTAGAATCATAGTGATTAGAGTAGTATTCGATATTAGATTAATACGTTAGGAATTATCTAAAATACTTTTTGAACGAGATTTTTGAAGAAATTTTACTTGAACATACGTGACACATGCTATGTGAATACTGTGTAGAGAAAAATAATTTTTGCATGATTTTTAATATTTATTTGATTTAATTAGTATTTTGTGCGTTTTTGGCTAAATTTCATAATAATTATTGAACGACTGTTGAAATTGATGAAATCATTTTTATTAGATCATGTAACATGCGTATAATGTATTCCTTGCCTTAGAATAATTTTTATCTACTGTTTACTGTTTTAATTAATTTATATATCTGTTTTTGTAATTTCGGTTCTGTCAGTATATAATTCATGAAAATTATTTTTAGAGGCAGAAAAAATTAATTTGTTTGAATAATATGTATTTCCGTGAGTTCTTACATGTTATGTGAATTTTTGGTAATTTTTGGGCGTCTGTTTATATTTTTAATTATTATAATGGCTTATTTTAGGAATCTGTATATTAACTGTTAAAATACTTTTTGAGTCCGAAAATTATAAATAAAAATTTTACCATGTCAGTAGAGCTATTAGGGTTATATGATAATTTTTGTGTGATTTTAATGCTCCGAATTTGTTAGTTTCATAATTATTATGGTGTTTTTGTGGATGAAATTGAGGATACACTTTTAAATTGTTTGAAGGCTTGTAAATCAGATATAATTTATAATTTAGTATATTCTGGGTTGCTGATTTTCAGTAGTATACAGTATGCATCATTTTGGTAACCACATGTTTAGGGTTTGATTTATGGAATAAAATGATTTAATTGTTATTACTCTTTTAATGAATATGATTTAGAGTTAATTGGTGATGTATTTGTGATTGAGAGTGGTTGCTGTAAAAACCAGTATATTGTCATTTTTGATGTTTGGGAATGTTCAAGTGTTATTGTGAGAATTATTTGTTGATTATTGTATAAGTGATTTATTTTGAGGAATTATGAAGAATTTGTTTAATCATGTGGGTATAAGGTGGCATCCCTTTTTTGATGAATATTTTTGATGAATGATACTTAGTTTGTATGCATGATTGTATTTTGGGATAAGAATATCCGGTGGGATAGATGTAGTTCTCGGTTAAGAACATGCCAACCACCCGGTTTGCGAACTAGGGGTACACCCGGTTAATTGTTGCCGTCCGAGAGGCGAGAGTTCATGCGTGTTCTACCCTCGACGGAGTTTGGCCATTCTTAGACACAGTGCAAGGGGGAACGTAAGCCCATGATCGACTGAGATTGCGATCCGACAAACCTTAGGAAGTGATTTCGCGAATCACCGGCGTTCGGCTTCTCGACTCAATAACTTGTTGTATTTTGATTTATTATTATTATTATTTATTTATATTGGAATTATGTCACTCACTATATTATGCTTACTTATTGTTAATGATCTCTTGATTTATCTATGAGCTTTATGGATTTCTATGTGCATGATATGATGTAATGATTGCATGTTATTCCTTTCTTAATAATCTACCTCTGAATGGTGCTTTGATTGCTATTGTTCTGGGAGAACTGCTAGTTACTCCCCACTGACTGTGAAAATATTTAATATAATCTTGTAGATGGAAATGAAAGCTATGCTTTTGACTGCTTGGGCTAGCAGTGTGAGAGTTGGTTGTGAGAAGAAGCTTCTAGTACTGCTGTTTTTGGTAGATGAACTCTATATAGACCATAGGGAGACTTATTTTTTGGATTGCTTTCAAGGATATTAGTTTTATTTAAGTTTATTTTGGGAGACTTGCATGTCTCATGGTATTTTGGATTTGATAGTATGATACAATTTGGGATACTTCTTTTATGTTAGAACTATGATGTTTACTCGGAGATTTATTCTCTTTTTAAGCTATGAATTTTGAGTTATTATCTTTATTTATTGTTTTAGAGTATCATAACCGTCCCGACGTTATTTCCGCTAACGTCATTTTAGTATTCCTTGAATCGTTAATGTCTAGTATCTTAGTAGTAGAAGGACGGGGTGTTACAATATGTGATTTCAATTACATCAAACATTTCATACATCATATCTGTTGTTTATCCATTTATTATAAGTTTACATATAATAGTTTTATAGTTTCGTAGGTGTATACTAATTAGTTTGACATCTCGAATCGAACTTAGTTTTATTTATTCGTTTATTATAGTTTTACGCTAAGTACACTTCATAAAACGCTCATCGAAAATTATACAATGAACAAAACGAAGTTAACAAAAAAAAATACAATACAAAAAGTTCGAAAAACTCCATAAATAACTTCATTAATTGGTGGACTGATCATACCAAATAAGGAAATGAGAAATCTATTTGGGACAAGCATAAATACAATAATGGGAACTTTATTTAAGGACGAGAGGAGTACTAAAGTATACAATTATTCGAGTTGTAGTAGTTAACTACTTAGTTATGCTTTAATTTATAAATAATGTCCTATGCTTAGTATACTTTATTATAGGTACGTGTGTTAACACATGATGATAGTTAACCATAAAACTATTATGCGTAAACTTATAATATACGGAGAAACAACTGATTTGATTTGTGAAATCTATGATTAGATTGAACTCACATATGATGTGAAACAACCATATAAGATATATGGTTGATTCATATCACGTAGTAAGTTAATCATGTCCCATGTTTGACGCATCATATCGAACATTTCTTCAATCATGTCATAACAAAAATGACATAAGAATCTCGATAATTACTAAACCAATAGCAAATTCCATTGTCCCCATCATCTTGAACAATAACAATGGGCAAATTTTGTTTTCTGAATCTTGATAATTACTTAACATTAATGAAATTACTTAACAATACCTCATCATTCATAGTACATGCAGCTACATACTTAAATTTAATACCTACTAATTACAAAATAATCAATGATAGTAAATCCTCCTAATGATGTACGTTTCATATTAATTAGTAGAGGTGGTAATGTTCGTTTAGTTAAATCCTCCTAATGATGTACGTTTTATATTAATTAGTAATGGTGGTAATTAATGTTCGTTTAGGTAAATGAAATCATACTACTGTGAGAAACAATCATATTACATATGTGGAAAGTTAGACCATGAACAATGAATCATATCTGAAGTCTGTAGAATTATATCTGAAGTATGTTCAATCATATCTAAAGTATATTTAATCATATCTAAACTAAGTGGAATCATATCTTAAGTCAATACACTCATATCTAAAGTATGCCTCTAAGTTTATATACATAAGAAAAAAATAGACACGAGGAAAGTACTTTTATAATTGACATTAACGGATGATCTATCTTAGTTATTTCATCAAACTATGATCATATTTTCAACTGTAAAATTAAATTTCACAGGTGTAAGTTGGTTTGGTTTTTGTGTAAAATTAAATTATACGAATATATATATTTTATTCAATGTTATTTAGAGTGTAGTATTTTGAATAGTATTTAAAGTTTTTAAAGTGTACTTCCTTCATAATTTTGTTATATCTTTGTGCTACTTACACTTTATTTTTTAATAAGTTTAGGAATCATATCAGAGTTGGATAAAAATCGGTCCCATATCGTTGTGCTACTTACACTTTATTTTTTAATAAGTCTAGGAATCATATCAGGTAGGATAAAAATCTGGTCCCATAGTTGATGAATCATGTTGAACACCTATATAATCATATCATAAAACACATACATACTGATCATACGAAATATTTGGACCTTCCATTTCAAACTTAATTCCAACATTTAAAACTTAATAATTACAAAAATGAACAATGCTAATAAAGAAATTAAAAATCACTATCTTCTCCTTCTTAACCATGCCCTCCATCCTCAATTGAAGATCTCTGTTTAATTTCTCCATCTCCAAGTTCTTGTCCTTAAGCTTCTCAACCTTAGCTTCCAATTTCTTGTTGGCCCCCATAAGTTGTTGGATAATAGCATCTTTATTCTTCAAATTTTCATCCATCAATGGAGTTTGCAAATCGTCTTCCCAAGGGGAAAAACCCGCAATCATCTGGACTACAAAAGTATTTCTACAACATAATTGTTAGCGAGAATTAACAATTCAAGTCGAATCCCCTCGACAACATAATTGTTAAAAGAATTTCTACCCCGGATGAAATGATTATTGTCTTACATAATCTTAACACCCTTATGGAATCTTCGTTACAAATGTGTCGGCCTAACCGCCTAGTGGTAGTCGATTCACTCACGCCCTATGCCGATCATATTTTAATTTTGACGCGACACCCTTTAAGTTTTCAAAGATATCTTCGTTCATCACATTTTTTGTTGACCAAACCGCCTTCCCAACCTCTTCAAGAACAATAGACTAACAAAAAAAGTCGGTAAGTAAAACAACAAATAGAATAATAAGAGCAAGGGGAAACAAGGGGTGCGTACCGCAAATCTTGGGTTCATCAAGTAACGAACACTCAATGGGATTGAACTTTCGGTACTCTCGCCCGTACTCTTAGACTTTTGTCCCTTCTTCCCGTCATTCTCGCTCACCACATCTTGCACCTCATTCACACTCCGCTCACCCTCTGGCCGCTCATTAATGTTCACACTTCGCTCACCCTCCTCCCCGCTCATTCACACTCCGCTCACCCTCCTCTTGACTCTCATCATGCCCACCTCCCTGCCGCTGCCGCTCGCCGAGTCTCCTCATGGCCACCTCCTCCTCTTGCTCACTCTCCTCATGCCCACCCTCCTCCTTCTCCCGCTCATTCTCCTCATGCCCACCCTCCTCCTTCTCGTGCTCACTCTCCTCATGCCCACCCTCCTCCCGCCGACTCTCCTCATGCACACCTCCCTCGCTCACTCATTCTCGTCATGCACACCTCCTCGCCCCCTCGCTCACTCTCTTCATGCACACCTCCCCTCGCCCCTACTCACTCTCACTCTCCAATCAATCGATGAATATAACAATGAAAATCAATTCCAATCAATCTTACCTATGAGGGTTGAGGAAGTTTTACGCAATAATTAGCCAATATCTCTATGTTTAATCGATGAATATACTTGGGATAATAAAATCAAAACTCTAGATTTGGAACTAATGTTTTTATGAACAAAATCTACTAAGATATGTTGTTGCTATTTAATGAATCTCAGAGGGTGAACCATATAAGGTTGTATATATGAGGTAAACAGTTGAAACTTCTAGTTGCTTAACATGTTATATAAAGGTTCTAAGGTCAACCTTGTCAAGGGTGCTTTGCTTTTGCATTTTTGCGTATATTTTTGTTTAACTTCCTGGACCTGGTAATATTAGTCTGCTGGTCTCAAGTTCCACTTTGGTTTCAACCACAATGGTCCACTATGGTTTCAAGTTCCAACAATACAAAAGAGCTAGTTTCAGAGTTTTTTTTCCCTTAAATAATAAACTACGTAGGGATGGTTGAGGCTCGCTACATGCAAAAACTCAAACCTAGGAGGAGGAATGAGGTCTTCAGTTCATGTATGCTGGTGTAAGTGTATACTCTTTGCTCATCAAGTCCTCCAAATCTTCTTCTCATTTCGGTTACTAATCTCACGAACCATATCTTGATTAGCTGAGGAGTAATAAATCTCTACCAATTAGATGCCATAAGTGCATGTATCACATATATAGATAGTGTTTATATTTTAGTATATTGTAATTAACACAATTTGGCCAACTTTGCACAACACAGTGCAAACATAATGCAATGAATTCATGAAATAGGCTCCCAACTTCAACCATAGTATTCATAAAACAAAAATTATATTTCTTCATCTTACATTTGCACTACAAGTTAACTGAGATGTGAAGAAAAAGGTAGCAATCTTTTTGTAATTAAGTTTCTAAGATTAACTCAAACAAGATCAGACCTTCTTATTTTTGTTTTATAAATTGCAAGTTCCATAATTCACCACCAACAAACATACTACCCACAAACAAACTACCAAATTCCAAGCCAAAAAATCAGGTTTTAACCTAACTGGGGCGATTCTCAATCCCTAATGCCCAATTTTAATTTTTCTTCACATATCTATACCTAACTTTTATAATTAATTGATTTCAACGCCAATGCAAACCAAATTTTAACAGATCTAACCTTCAAAATTCCAGCTTTCTTCAAATACCTCCAATGCAAACCGCAAATCCCAAGGTCAATTCACCTGAAAATGTTAAATGTTCATTGTTAAAAATCCAAACATATAACGTAATTAATTTTCGCTGAATTACATTTTCGCTCAAATAAATTTTAGGTTTATTACCTACTGAGGATGGAGGAGGAGGAAGAAAACGAGCTGCACCTTGTGGGCGAAAGAAATGGATTCAAATGGGGGGTTCAGACGTTCAGTTGTATTAAATGGATGAAATTATCATTTTGCCCCTGATATGGGCAACTACCTGCCCATCCCGGATATGGGAATATCGCGACTCTAGTCCATAACGACCGATTCCAAGTTCCAACTTCCAAGTCATTTTTTAAAGTCTTCTCTCTCTTTTTTTTTTTTTTTTTTTTGGGAAATTTTCCGCCTGGTGGCTTGTAAATTGTAATAATAATAAGGAAATTTTGTGTTAAATAAGCCAATATTGATGTGGTCCGAGCCCGTTGATGTGGGTGTGCAAGATGACCCATTACACAGGGCCCCAAATCGAGAGAATATAAAAGGGCTCCAAAAAAATTTCAAACCGGACCGTTCACTGTTCTTACTCGTTACTCCCCTTTGGACTTCCCCCCAAATTAAATCCCATAATGTTCTCCCTCTTCAAATCTACCTTCCATCTTTATTACTAATGTTTCCATCTTTTTCTATCAATCCCATATAATCCAAATTACAACCATTGCTAGGATGCAGAGTATAATTCTTATCTATGTGTTTCGTTGTTTATAAGAGTGTAACCCTATTTACGTATCATTTTCTTTTAATAAAATGATTCAATAATGCACACAAGTCATGACTACATGAGTGTGTAAATTGGCAAAATTGCAATTTTGAATGACATGAATGGGTACAAGGTATTACATATTGAAAAATATCAATGAAAATATTTTGAATTATCCATTATTGTTTATGAACTTGTGTCACTAAAAAATAGATTAACAAGTTGAAGTTTGTAATTCTTGATCAAACTCGGGTATTCTTAAGTGACTAACTAATAAGTGCCTTTATTTATACATATTTTTACCCTCTAATATAATACGTTTAGTGTCAGTGTCGTTGAGCTTATATGGGTTAAATATTATACTTTTAGGATATTTCGATTTAATCACTTGATAATTATTTTTAACCTTCTTATTCTGTATTAGTAGATCTTGATTAGTATTATAAACTATAAGTTGTGGTTTTTATCATTTTCATATGTTATCTAGTGATTGAGTTTATATGGTTATTTATTAGTGTAACCAATGCCATATTTTATACTAGTATTAAGTTATCGAATGTTTGCAGATACATTATAATTTTGGAGTCAAAGAAATGGAAAAGGATCTTGAGCAAATTAATGGGTCAAACTTACGTCAACAAATATCTGTCAAGAGAGTAAAGGAAACTTAGATTTCCTTTTTAGTGCTGGTCCAATTGAAAGAACTGGGCTAAAGCCCAATGTTGTCAACATGCTCACATCAAAAGAATAAGAAAAGAAGTTAAAGAAATAGAATAAGGAAGGAAAAAGAAAAAGACAAAATAACTCTTTTTGTTGTATATCACGTGCGCTTGGATTGGGAGGAAATAAGGAACAAAAAGAAAACCTTGTGTTTTCTTGGACTGGGCCGAAGACAATACAACTGGAGTAAATTAAGTGAAGTGGGTTTTTGATTAAAAAGCCACAAAACAGCAAAAATAAGGGTTTTTGGTGAGATAACGAGGAAAAGAACGAGGGATATAGACAACAGCACACAATAGACGGCAGCACAGAGGACGCCGCACGAGAGCAAAGGGAGAACAAAACAGTGCGGAGTAGAAGAAGACGAGAAACAACAATACGGGAGATGGCGAAGATGTGGTCCGAAAATTCGTCCCTAATGAGTTTTCTCTACTCTCTTCTATCTTTTTCTTTGTTTTTATGTCTAATTTAGAGTAGTTCTAAACTAGTAGGAACATGTAATTGAATCTTGTTATGGGTTTATGAGATTATGATTTCTGTTTGCTCAATTAATTAGTTTGATTGGGTATTTAGATGAAATTCGTTATCTGAGTTTATAATTTATGAATGTTAATTTTAGATTGATCGCCTAGGGTTTTATTCATATGGTTATTTGCTTGGATTAACAGTAATATTATTAGGTTGAAGCTTTCTTGTCTGATATTATTGCTGGAATTTTGTGTGATGTTAATTTTAATTTAGTTGCAGCTTTCTGGCTTGATTAAAGTTAACTGATTGGTGTTCTTAGAGCGGTCAAGTTTGTTAATTTAATACATGCTTTCATTGTTAAATTGATATATTTGATTAGGACTGAACTTGCGTGCGTTCACGGGGTTTAGTTAGTATGAATGATAAAACAACTAATTTTCCTGCGTTCAAGGGATTATTTGCTAACTAATCTATCTATCGACTAGTTAAATGATTCAATGATTAAACCTTATCTCAAGAGCAAGTTACATGTCTCCTATTAGCTTCATTATTATATTTTAAAACCGAATTTATTTCCTGCAATTTATATTTATAAGTTTAGCTTAATAGTTTTAGGTATAGTTTTGATATTCGAAAACCCCCCATATTATATAGTAATAGTCATATATATAATTAAATAATTAGTTTAAGATAATAACACAGTCTCTGTGGGTTCGACCCTTACTTTCCCTATCTATTTGTTAGAGATTTATGAATTTAATTTTGTTGCGGAAACGACACGCATCAAATTTTAGCGCCGTTGCCGGGGACTGTATAATTTATCATTTTAGACTATTGTTTAAGTATTATTATTTATCTAGTTATTTGTTTAATTATAGGTTCTTGTTTATTGATCTAATATTTACATTTATATTTTTTTTGTGTGACTATTAGCTAGTGAAATGGCAGGAGAAGGTGAAAAGAGCTTGAAAGAATATATGTTCAATGCATATGAGACACACATGAGTGTTATTTTTCCTGGACTAGAGAAACCATTCAAACTTGATCCAGGTTTTATCGAAATTCTCCCTAAATTTTATGGTTATGATAAGGAAGATGCTCATAGACATTTACAAGAATTTTCTCTTGTTTGCTCTACCTTATCGTTAAATGGTAAAGATGATGATGGTTTTAAGCTTCATATTTTCCTTTTTACTTTACATGATTTAGCTAGAGATTGGTTACCTTATCTTCCAGCTTGGATCTATTACTTCTTGGGATGGCCTTCGGAGAGCTTTTCTTGAAAAATACCAACCCGCTAACATAAAAAGATTAATAAGGAAACAAATATGTAGTATTGAGCAAGATAAAGATGAACAATTGCATGAGTATTGGAAAAGATTTAATAAACTTTGCATTTCATGCCCACAACATCAACTGATTGAGCAATTCCTAATTGAATGTTTTTTATGATGGTTTGTTAGATGATCAGAAACGTTTAGTAGATATCGCTAGTGGTGGAACTTTGGTGAATAAAACTCCCGGTGAAGCTAGAAAGTTAATAACTACTATGGCCCTTAACGGTGAAAGGTATGGGACGAAAAATGATTCTAAAGTGAAAATCCAAAGGCAATCGAAGGAGCAAACTGAACAAATTGCTGAATTTAAAGTTGTAGTTGCTAATATTAGTAACCAAGTTTCCAATTTTAGTACCCAACATGCGTCTTTGGAAAATTTAGTTAAGCAATTAGCTCTCCAAATACGGCAAGTACACTCTCATTGGTTTAGTAGTCAAGAACAAACCGAGAACCATCTCCACCATCTAGACACCCAAATTGAACGCTTGTGTGCCACACTTAGAAACATAGAGAATAAATTAGATGGACAAGTCTCAGAGAAACCTCCAACTTACTTCTTAGGTGAAACTAATGCCATTATTTGGAACAATGATAAGGACTTTAGTTGCATAAGTGAGGTGGATAATAAATTAGAGGTTACCCATGAGGAGCCCAAAGAAACCGATAAGAGAATATGGGATGAGTTTGAAGATTCGATGATGAGGATGATGAACCAGTGGCTAGTGGATTATTACACTAAAGACTATGAGATTTTGCCTTGTTCTTTTGAAAATAATATGGAAACAAAATTGGATGGACTTGTAGCAAAACCTTATGAAGAATCTAAAGAAATTGAAAATATCGGACATAAGTTATATAACTTTAATGAGGTTGCATTGGTGGAAATTGAGAATTTAGAGCGGCTATTAGGTGTTGAGACCACACCTAATTCTGATTTTCTAATTAATTCTATGGGAGATACTTCACAAATTGAGTTTGATGGTTTAATTAAAATGCTTGAGAATGACTCCCCTTCACCACTTGAAATAGAAGAGGACACCACACTTTCTCCTATAGTTGAAGTCAATGATAATTATTCTAAACAAGACTTTCTTATGCTGTTGAACTATCCATGCCATTATCTAAGTCACTAAGTTTATCTTTTGCACCTAATTATGAGTCTTATAAGCCTAAGGTTGAATTGTTAAAGTTGCTACATTTTTGTAACCAAATTAAATGGAAAGAGTCTTTATGTTCTAAAACGAGTTACACGTTCAATTTTGCTTTATTATGATATTTTGGTTTGTAAGGAGGCTTTTACTACATTGTGTTTGGAGTGCACGAGAGATAGCTTTAGCTATTGTTGCTTATGGGGCAACAGATGTTTGATTGCGGCATGCAATGGACAATTGTCGAGCCAACGACGAGAAACAAAGGCGCTGCTGGGGAGGCAACCCAAGGATTTATTGTTTTCTATTTTTATTTTATTTTTCTTCAGCACAATAAACTACTCTAACTACTCTATGTGTTGCCGATCCAGATCTTGTTCGCTTCATCTCGCTAATGTTGATGATCTTCGTTATGCACACCGCTGCTCATCTCCTTTCCCGTTCAATTGCAATTTTCAGACACCAACTACTATATGGAGAACATTTTTGCAATCTACATACACCCGAGTTGCCTCCTTCCTTGTTTCCCCGTTTCTTTTCTTCTCCCAACTTCTATTTTTAGTTTGATTTTATAAACATTGAGGACAATGCAACACATAAGTGTGGAGGGAATTTTGGAGTTATTTTGAGCTGAATGATGAAGTTGTGCTGGATTGATATTTGCTGGATTACAAGCGTTGTGATTGAAATAATAAAAAATATAGATTGTCACATTTTAGGGGAGGTGTTACCGAAAATTTTCTTGAGCTTGATTTATGTATTTGCATCTCGTATAGTAGTTTTACTCATGTGCATTCGTACAAAAAAAATTAATGTGCTTTTATTTGCATTAGTTTTAGGATTTGTTTGCATTATTTAGGTTTTGTCCTCTTTATTTCCTAAGGAATGACTATTAGTAAGTTAATAAGAAACTTTAATCTAACTTGTTTTTGAAACTAATATGTTTTCGAAATAAAAGATTTTGGTAATGTCTGTATAATTGGAAAAGAATGGTTGAACTTGAGAGATTCATAATATAATTGGAAAAATTATCTTGCTTCTCTTAAATAAGTTGGCTAGATAGATAAACCAAAACCTCGTGAGCTTCGAGCCTATTAGACTCGACACATTTGAATCCGCCTTTATTTTTCTTTCTTGTGTGATAGTTCCCGAATGAAGTATGGCTCTTGAACTTGACTTGGTACTATTTGAGACTTTTGTGACAAATGTTATGAAGAAATGATTTAGGCGTTCTTTTCATATTTTTTTAGCCTAAGATATTTTTCTTTTGTATAATATTTCTCTTTGTTTAGCCCTTTGAGCCTTAAAATCCTTATTTCTTTATTAACCATACATTACAAACCTGTGGCCTCCTACATATTCTACCCAAGCCCGGCTAAGGGGAGTTATTAAGTTGGGTTTGTAGTGTAAGTTTTTGTTATGATGAAAAAATATTGTGAAAAGAAAAAAAAGTATAAACAGGGGTTATGACATTGAAACAAAAAAATTATTTGGGAAGAAAAACAGAAGAATAAAAAAAAGTATTTGAAGATCATAGAAAGGTGAAAATGCTATGAAATATATGTGGAATTGTTGCAATTGAATTATTTATGGATGATATGGTGAAGGAATGGCGAATGATATAATATGAAAAAATGTAGTTGGAGTATGATGTTTAATGTATAAATGGAGTTTGTTGTGACCGAAATATCTTAAGTCATGTATTTATGCTCCCTTTAGCTTGGCTTCTTTTTAACTCCACATTCCTAAATATTATCCCTACCCTCAAACCTATGCCACGTTACAACCCTTTACAAGCCCTTTTGATCTTTATGCATCTCGTCACTCTTAAAGTAGAGAATTGAGACGATAGTCAAGTTTAAAGAAAAATACTTCATTTAGAGTTGACTTGGTTACATGTTTGAGTGAATATTATTTAACCCTAAACACATGAGAGTAGAGTGTTAAAATTTATACATGTGAGGGTCTATCTATTGAACCTGATGTATTCATAAATGTGACCTCATGCTAGTTATCTTTGAGTTGCAAAGCAAATCATTTGTCCATGAAGTATTATGAGTTTTGATAGTATGATACTTTCAATGGCAAGAGTATAACATTCCTACTAACGTTTTCTCAATGTTTTTGTGACTAACTTAAAATGTTTTAGTTTCTTATCTTATACTTGTATAATTTAGTTATTTTCAATAGAGAAATTTGAGGTGGTGAATTAGATCATGCATTTAGTTGGTAGTTTGCATTTAGTTTACTTTTAGTGGTATTTTGATCGAGGACGACCAAAACCTAAGTGTGGGGGAATTTGGTGAGTGCCTATTTATACATATTTTTACCCTATAATATAATACTTTTAGTGTCGTCTGTTGAGTTATATGGGTTAAATATTATACTTTTAGGATATTTCGATTTAATCACTTGATAATTATTTTTAACCTTCTTATTCCCTATTAGTAGCTCTTGATTAGTATTATAAACTATAAGTTGTGGTTTTTATCATTTTCATATGTTATCTAGTAATTGAGTTTATATGGTTATTTATTAGTGTAACCAATGCCATATTTTATACTAGTAATAAGTTATCGAATGTTTGCAGATACATTATAATTTTGGAGTCAAAGAAATGGAAAAGGATCTTGCGCAAATTAATGGGTCAAACTTACGTCAACAAATATCTGTCAAGAGAGTAAAGGAAACTTAGATTTCCTTTCTAGTGCTGGTCCAATTGAAAGAACTGGGCTAAAGCCCAATGTTGTCAACATGCTCACATCAAAAGAATAAGAAAAGAAGTTAAAGAAATAGAATAAGGAAGGAAAAAGAAAAAGACAAAATAACTCTTTTTGTTGTATATCACGTGGGCTTGGATTGGGAGGAAATAAGGAACAAAGAGAAAACCTTGTGTTTTCTTGGACTGGGCCGAAGACAATACAACTGGAGTAAATTAAATGAAGTGGGTTTTTGATTAAAAAGCCACAAAACAGCAAAAATAAGGGTTTTTGGTGAGATAACGAGGAAAAGAACGAGGGATATAGACAACAGCACACAATAGACGGCAGCACAGAGGACGCCGCACGAGAGCAAAGGAGAACAAAACAGTGCGGAGTAGAAGAAGACGAGAAACAACAATACGGAGATGGCGAAGATGTGGTCCGAAAATTCGTCCCTAATGAGTTTTCTCTACTCTCTTCTATCTTTTTCTTTGTTTTTATGTCTAATTTAGAGTAGTTCTAAACTAGTAGGAACATGTAATTGAATCTTGTTATGGGTTTATGAGATTATGATTTCTATTCGTTCAATTAATTAGTTTGATTGCGTATTCAGATGAAATTCGTTATCTGAGTTTATAATTTATGAATGTTAATTTTAGATTGATCACCTAGGGTTTTATTCATATGGTTATTTGCTTGGATTAACAATAATATTATTAGGTTGAAGCTTTTCTTGTCTCGATATTATTCTTTGGAATTTTGTGTGATGTTAATTTTAATTTAGTTGTAGCTTTCTCGGCTTGATTAAAGTTAACCGATTGGTGTTCTTAGAGCGGTCAAGTTTGTTAATTTAATACATGCTTTCATTGTTAAATTGATATATTTGATTAGGACTGAACTTGCGTGCATTCACGGGGTTTAGTTAGTATGAATGATAAAGCAACTAATTTTCTTGCGTTCAAGGGATTATTTGTTAACCAATCTATCTATCGACTAGTTAAATGATTAAATGATTAAACCTTATCTCAAGAGGAAGTTACATGTCTCCTATTAGCTTCATTATTATATTTTAAAACCGAATTTATTTCCTGCAATTTATATTTATAATTTTAGCTTAATAGTTTTAGGTATAGTTTTGATATTCGAAAAGCCCCCATATTATATAGTAATAGTCATATATATAATTAAATAATTAGTTTAAGATAATAACGCAGCCTCGTGGATTCGACCCTTACTTTCCCTATCTATTTGTTAGAGTTAGTGAGTGATTTATAAATTTAATTTTGTTGCGGAAACGACACGCATCACTAACTGACTACATGATTTAAGAATTTGACTTATAGGTTATAATCACTACCTACTCACTTATGGGTTGTAATTAATAGTCAATAAAGATAATTTTGTTATTGAAATTTATATATCATAAGATTAAAAGTCTTAGTTTATATGCTTTATTGGGTATTTGCTTTTATTTTGCCTTCAATACATTATGATTATTATAAAGATGGTGATCTTTGTACTCCATAATTTACCTTTTTTTTCCTTACATTACTACACATGAAATTATGTGAAAATCAATTACAATAATTTTATTCACAAATTGCGGATTTTTTGTACTTCTTAACTTGTAATAATGAGAAGGGGAACAATATAATATATAAAGTTTCGATAACAATATACTACCATCTATCAAAAACAAAATACCCTCAAATAGATACATCACTTTTAATTTTGATAACATCTGTTTATAATACTTGATGGGGTATGTTCCGGTATGGAATAAATGTCTTTGGAGTGAACCGGTATCTCTTTAGTAATGTAAGCCGGTTTGTTGTCCTGCAAGATAGAACACGTAAACTAACCTTGGGGGTTGATCCGAGGAACGCCCCTCCGATGCCTAAGTCAGTATAGGGTAAAGCCGATATATCTCAGGTAGAGTATATTAGTATATGTGTACGTACCTTATGACTCAGATCGTGGGGTATTTATAGGAGCCGGCAGTGTCCTAAGCAAGGTGGGACACTGCTCCTATTGGCTAGATACAATTCTATCCTCTCCTGATACTTATCTTTAGGCCCATAGGCGCATTGAGTAAGTATTGGATCAACCCAGGCCCATTTAGCATGGCCCAAGTGATTGACACCGGTAAGGTATATGAATATGGCCGGCATAGCGTAGATGCCGGTATTAAGATTGACTAATTCCCAGTCAACGAGACTTCCTTGATTGAGTTGACCATGGCGGTCAATGGCGGCCTAACTGGACCGGTAAGGAACTTATACAGCCCCCATACAACTAGCCCTCAAGCCGGTATGTCTGGGTCAGGAATAACCAGCTTAGTCAATACTGAACCGTCATGGATGATGCGAAACTCACGCCTTCAACCTAGAGCCGTTAGAAATTTCCATAAATGGGATTAGTTTGTGGAATACGAATCGTTGCCTTGATCTTCGTGATGACTTGACTAGTGTGTCAGTAACTGCTCACAGCTGTTCCTAAGCTAACATTGACGTGGCACAATCCGAACGGAAAGACGAAGAGTCACTTGATCTAGGCCATGAACCCCTCTATAAATAGAGTTTGGCCAACCTCATTTTCACACTTTCGCACAACTCTTAAACTTTCGAGTGTTTTAATTCAGCGAATTTTCTCAGAGCCCTAGCGTCTTTCAATTTTCAGCTTTTCGTCGTGACATTTCGAGCCGTATCCAGCCATTCTTACCAGCTCTCTTGCCGGTTGATTTTGGCGTCTGCTCGCATCCTTTTCTCTTTCCAGGTATTGCACAAAATTCCCTCTTTCGCAATATTACCTTTTAATCATGTCTTCTCATTCTGATTCCCAAAATGTCTCCGAAAGCCCCCATACCATAATTGATAGCGACTTTAACTCTGATAGCAAATCCTCTAGTCCGATAGCGTCTAATAACTCACCGATAATAGATCTTACCAAAGAGCATAGGAGTAAGTCTAGCCATGACTGTAGTACTTCTGGTACGACTCTCGAGGAGCCGATACTGCATGCTTCTCCCCTTACCGCCATTAAGGTTTTTGGAGCAGCCATAGGAGTACAGGTATCTGGCCAATACGATACCATGTTGGGGTTAGCCGAGCGTTCACCTTTGCTGTTTCCCTCCTTGGTCGGCACCTCTAAAAATCCCCCTGGTGAACCCTCATCTTCCAGACCGACAAGGGTGTTGGGGGAGGGTGCACCAAACTCACAATCGTCTGATAACGAGATGAATGGGGATGCCGGCGTAGAGGATGAAGCATCCTCAGTTGCTTCCGAAGATGTTAACAGCGTTGTGCGCGACATGATGTTGGATTATGAGTATGTCTCACTAGAAGCCGACGACGACGAAGATCCGCCAGAGATTATCCCAGAAGATGATGACGAGACGTTGGCCGATTTATATATGCCACCCTGCGAGGCCGGTAATCCCTCCTTTGTACAAATTGACAAAAGTTGGAGGAGAACGGCATTATATATCGATTTCTGTCGTAAGGGGACCGAATACTTTGCCTTTCCGAACGAGTATGAGCTTGTGATGCCGTCCGAAGGATGTCGTGTGACCGATTGCCCGCCTGGGCACGTGGCGGTGTATGCGCATATGTTGGACTTTGGTCTGAGATTTCCGCTGGATCCCTTCCTAGTTAAGATTTTTGCAAGCCTGGAACATATGTTTGTCGCAGCTTACGTCGTTATCGTGGCGTAATCTCATCTGCTACGCCTGGACTGTGCGATATAAAAGGTTTCCTGAAACCTTAAACCTTTTTCGGAAGCTTCATTGGATAAAAGAAGACGGCTTCGCGAAGGGCAATGGGAAGGGTAAGAAGAAAAGATCAAAGGCCGAGAAGGAGCTTGGTTAAGGCGGTTGGATGTCTATGTACACCAAGCAGAAAAAGCTGACGGTGTACCCAAAGCTGACCTCCTTGAAGAACTGGTAGCCCCGCTTTTTCTGGGTCCGAGTGCCAGATAACTTTCCCCTACGCCGGTATTGGACGAAACCTCGTCCCAGGATGGAACATATTCCTGACCGGCGGTTAACGCGCCGAGAGCTAGAGGCCTTCAAGTTCTTCGAGGCTTCTACCAAGCCAGGGCCTAAGGGCGGCAAACCAGTCCCCATACCGCTAATTTAGTTACCGCATTCCAAGTATATCTTGGGCAATGCCCCCTTCTCAGCTCTTGGCTTTTGCCAATCTAAACCACATGGTAATCAAGGGTCATGTCGCAGATCTTGACTTTCTATTTTATCAATTTGTCATTACTGTAACACCTTGAATGTATCTGACATGCATTTTTTTTTTCAGGCAGAGAACATCTGATCCGGGAAGCTCTCCATCTTAATCAGAATTACATACCGATCAGCAACATGCCTCTCGAACCCCCAGGAGGTTCACCTCTATTCCCCCCAGCATTGGTGGACGGGGTGGAAAGCAAGGTCGGGGTGTCGACCGCGGTGACGGTGACGATCAGGCACCTGGGAAGGCCGTCCAACCTCCCCCGACGAAAACTCCTGTTCCTCAGAAGAGGAAGTCTGAGGGAGAAAGCGGTAAAGAGCCCAAGCGGCCTTCGCCCAAGGTCCCTCGAAAAGAGAAAGCCAAGATGGAGGTCCAGGGGACAGAGAAGGGTCCTAAGGGCTTGATCTCGGGACGCGTGGCCGAGGTGGGTACCTCTTCTTTGCGGCCCAAGATTTATAAGCAGCTCACGCTGCCGGCCATGATTCCGGAATTGCAGCACTTCACCCAGCTGCGGAAGGCCGATTTCATTGAACAAGCTAAGGTGGAGGTACCTGAAATCCTCCGAAAGAGGTGGGCCCGGTCCCTGGTTAAGGACAGCGAGCTATTTCATCTTAAGCTCAACGTCCATGACGATGAGTCGTTGTTGCTTGACTGCCCCCTTGAAGGCGGTAATTTGGGCTACCGGTTATTGAAGGGCCTGCAGCTTAAGTACGACATGCCACTGGATCAGGTCCAGGCGGCTGCTGCTGTGCATGCCCATAACCTGGCAGTGGTAAGACATTCTTGATTTTATTTTCCAACTGTTTTAAAGGCTTTTTGTCTAGTTATCTTTGTTTAACTCCCTCATGCTTTGCCTTGTAGTCGGTGCACTCTGGTAAGGAACTCTGTGATCTTTACCGGTAATTCTAGGGTGCGTATTTTGGTGAGGTCGAGAGCCACCAGGCCACCCAAGACCAGCTGACCGCAAAGAATGCGGAGTTGGTAAATGTTACCAATGAGCGCAATAAACTGAAGTCGGCGAAGACCGAACTGGACAAGGTCAAGATAGACCTGCAATCAGCCAAGGTGCTGAACAGCAGCTACCAGCTCAACCTGAAGAATAAAGAGGTTGAGCTGGAGAAGGTTAAGGAAGAGCTTCAAGCTGCGAGAAGCCGGGAAGCCACCGCTGTAATTGAATACTGGCGGTCCATGGATTTCGTCACTTGCTTGGCCAAGCGGTATAACGGAGGTTGGGCTGCTGCTATACGGTGTACCAGGCGTACCTTTCCCGACCTTGACTGGAGCAAGGTTGAGGAGGCCCATGGTCGCCGGGAGTTCGAGATCCCAG
Organism: Beta corolliflora; assembly: GCA_947648045.1. Classification (NCBI taxonomy): domain Eukaryota; kingdom Viridiplantae; phylum Streptophyta; class Magnoliopsida; order Caryophyllales; family Amaranthaceae; genus Beta; species Beta corolliflora. Next base: position 67,487 of record CANSZD010004102.1, read on the forward strand.
TGGAGAATGAGACCCTGGACTATGGGGTCACTGAGGCAGATATTGCCAACGCTAACCCCCGCTTTGAGTTCGAGGAGCCGGAGGATCAGGGCGACGTCACCAAAGAGACCGATGCCGCTGTTGTCGAAAAGATCGACGATGTTGTCATCCTTGACGGTCCGGACCAGAATGTTGTCGAAGCATCTGCTGAAGAAGAGTTGAAAACTTCCGATGCTGAGGCTAATCCGGTGGGAATGACAGATATCGACAAAGCGGCTGTCTCCGAACAAGCTTAGGGTCCCAGCTTAGGCTTCCTTTTCTTCTTTACTTTTGTTGAACTTGTCCATCCGTGTCGTATGTGGCCGACTTATTTTGTTTGCTATTGCTCATAGTTTAGCGTAGGTTGTAACTGTGCTTTAATGAATGGAAATTATTTTGCACAACTCTATTGCCGGTTATGCCTTTACCTTTGCTTTATATTAGGTTCATGGACCGTTAACCAGATGTATTCGTCTATCTTCTTTTCGGCAGATTCACTAAGGTCATTGTCGACAGAACCGTGTTAGGTCATTGACCAGCAAGAGGTGTGAGGGCCGCTCCCTGTCGGCAGATCCAAGAAGGTCATTGACTGACAGGAGGCATCTTGGTTTGGCAGATCCAAATAGGTCATTGACCAATCCCAAGTCTCGTATGTTTAGTTTTTCCTGACGGCAGATTCACTTAGGTCATTGACCGTCAGGGAACTTGCTTCATTCTGTCAGCTTCTCCTGACGGCAGATCAGTGTAGGTCATTGACCGTCAAGGAGCTTTGCCTTGATCTGTTTAAGTCTCTCTTGACGGCAGGTCCACGTAGGTCGTTGACCGTCAAGGAACTTAGAATTAATTGCACACGTAGTAGGTTGGAAGATACTCATCTTATGGCAAATGGTTCTTCCCACCTTACCGAAATTATTAATTTAAAAGCAATTAGTACTAGTTTTGGCTACAGTGCCAGTGCTACTGAGTAATGCGAATCATGGCAACAATGCCGATTTATTATTGACTATGCAACTAAACTTGGAAAGCAATTAAACGAAGTATTACTTGAGCACGCTGGCATTCCAGCTGTTCTTGAGCAACTTGCCAGACATATCCTCCAACCGATATGCCCCTGGGACTATTTCCTCCTTCACTAGGTAGGGTCCCTCCCAGTTGGCTGTCAGCTTGCCATCCGCATGGGCTTTTCCTGTAGCCGCTGTCCGTCTGAGAACTAGGTCTCCTTTCTCTATCGGCCGGCTCTTCACTCTTTTGTTGTAAGCCTTGCTTATTCGATCCTTGTAGGCGGCCGACTTGAGTTATGTAGCGAGCCTTACTTCTGGCAAGAGATCGAGGTCTTCTCTGTGCAATTTGTTATTCAACTCCGGGTCATAGTTCAGGATCCGCCAATTGGGCAATCCAACTTCGACCGGTAGCACTGCCTCGGCCCCGAATGCCAGCCTGAATGGGGTTTCCCCTGTTGCTTCCTTCTCGGTGGTCCGGTTGGACCATAATACTGCTGGAACCATGTCGGCCCATGCACCTTTCAAATCATCCAGCTTCTTCTTGAGTGCGTTCAAGATTTTCTTATTGGCGGCTTCAGCTTGGCCGTTGCTCTGGGGATGACACACTGATGACTACGCGAACTTTATGCTGTAGGGATTCAGGAAATTCTTTATTGGCCTGCAATCAAACTGGACGCCATGGTCCATTACTATCCCCATAGGGATTCCGAACCTTGTGATAAGGTTCTGCCAGATGAACTTCTTGACGTGACTCACCTTTATCTTTGCAGTCGGCTCAGCCTCAATCCATTTTGTGAAGTAATCAATTCCTACTATCAGGAACTTTCTTCCCCCATATGCCGGTGTGAACGGCCCTATGATGTACATCCCCCACTGAGCGAAAGGGATTAGGTTCAGGCACGACTGCAAATCATTTGCCGGCTGATGAATGACCGGTGCAAACCTCTGGCACTTGTCGTATTTCTTCACATAGGTTTGTGCATCTTTCAGCATTGTTGGCCAGTAGAAACCAGCTCTCAGGGCCTTCAGTGCTAGCGTCTTTCCTCCGATATGATTTCCACATACTCCTTCGTGGATTTCTTCTATGATCTTCGTGGCCTCGTAGGCCGTTACGCACCTTAGGAGTGGGAGTGAAAGACCTTTCTTGTATAGCTGCCCTTGAAAAACGCAGAACCATAGGGCTTCTCTTTTCAGCTTCTTCGCCGCCATCTTGTCGGTAGGTAAACTGTCTGTTAGTTTGTACTCCAATATCTCGTCATACAATTGCTTCCCCTGGCTGACTTCGTTTACCTCCGCTTTGGCGGCATCTATGCTCCTTTCCGGCAGCATCTCTATCATGACATTGCACTTGAGATCTGTAGTACTTGAGCTTGCTAGCTTGGATAGGGCATCAGCAGCCATGTTCTCAGTTCGAGGAACCAACACTATCTCAAAGCTCTGTAGTGCGGTTGTTATCTGCTTTACCTTCTATAGGTACTTCTGCATTACCGGCTCTCTGGCTTCGTAGGTGCCCCCGATCTGGCTTGATATGAGCTGGGAATCGGTTGTCATCCGCACTTTCTTGGCTCCAGCTGCTATGCACAAGCTGATCTCTGCTATTGCCGCTTCATACTCTGCTTCATTATTGGTGGCTTTAAACCCAAAGCGGACAGCATATTCAAATGTGTCCCCTTCCGGAGACGTCATGACCACCCTGGCACCTGCTCCAGTTTAGGCCGCTGAGCCGTCCACAGATATTTGCCAGGTACCGGTTGGTTCCTCAGTCTCTTCGCATGCGGTCTCGACTATGAAATCGGCCAAAGCCTGAGCCTTAATAGCTGTACGTGGCCGGTATTCAATGTCGAACTCAGACAATTTGATTGCCCATTCTAGCAGCCTACCAGTTGTGTCTAGCTTATGAAGCGCTTTCTCTAGCGGTTGGTTTGTGAGCATTTGGATGGTGTGGGAGTCAAAATATGGCTGAAGCTTTCTTGCCGCTATCAGTACGACATATGCCATTTTCTCCAGCAAGTCATATCTTTGCTCTGCTCCAGCCAGTACATGGCTCACAAAATAGATCGGGTGCTGTTGCTTGTCCTTTTCCACCAATAATACAGCTGCTACCGTCTTGACTGACACCGAGACGTACAACTGCAACTTATCCCCCATCTCGGGTCGGGTAATGGTCGGTAACTGCTTGAAGTGCTCTTTGACGGCCTCAAAGACCTGTCTCTATTCATCCCCCCACTCGAACTTCTTGTTCCCCCTCAGGACCTTAAAGAATGGTAGGGCCTTCTCTGCTGACTTGGAGACGAACCTAGTCAGCGCCGCCATTCTGCCAGTCAGCTTCTGAATGTCCCGGATACTTTTTGGTTCCGGGAGCTCACTTATTGCCCCGATCTTGTCAGGGTTAGCATTTATCCCCCTCTCACTGACCATCAAGCCAAGGAACTTGCCGGATCTTACCCCAAACACGCGCTTTTTGGGGTTCAGCTTCATTTGGTATTTGTGAAGAGTCGCAAAGGTTTCCTCGAGGTCAGTGATGTGGGCTTCTTCCGTCAAGCTCTTGACAATACTATCATCCACGTAGACTTTGACATTCCGGCTTTTTGATGCGCAAATATCTTGTCTACCAGCTTCTGATAGGTAGCTCCTACATTCTTCAGGCTGAATGGCATAGCCTTATACGCATAGACTCCAGCATCTGTGATGAATTCCGCTTTGTTCCTATCAGACTCAAGGAGGCTGATTTGATGGTACCCGGAGAAGGCGTCCATGAAGCTCAGCAGTGCATGACCGCTAGTAAAATCAACCAATTGGTCGATTCTAGGCAATGGGTAACAGTCCTTGGGGCAAGCCTTGTTCAAGTCGGTGAAATTCACGCACATTCGCCAAGACCCATTGGCTTTCTTCACCATCACCACATTTGCCAACCATTCCGGGTAGTCACTGGGCTCGATGAAATCGGCCGCTAGCAGCTTGTCTACCTCCTCTTTAATGGCAGCATTCTTCTCAGCGGAGAAGTTTCTTTTCTTTTGCTTCACCGGTCGTACATCCTCGTTGACGTTCAAACGGTGCACCATGAACGCGGGATCGATTCCCGACATCTCGTCTGCTGAAAATGCTCAGCATTGCTTCGCAGTAGACTGATTAAGTTGGCCTTAACATTGTCGGCCAAGTCAGCTTCAATCTTGACCATCCTCTCCGACCTATCTTGCTCGAAACTGACCTCCTCAGTCTCTCCTTCTGGGCTAGGTCTCGGCAAATCTGTCGTCCTTCACTCAAAGTTTTCCATTGACAAATCCTTGTTTGCTTTGTTCTCTGCCCTCCGCCTTTTTCTTTCTGACGGCGGAGATTCTGCCGGTCGTTTGTGATTGGAATTCTTAAGAGCCGTCAGATAGCATTATCTGGCTGACTCTTGATTCCCTTTCAACCTCTCCGGTTTTCCACGGTTTGACGTGTAAATCATCGTCAGGTGATAGGTTGATACCACGACCTGAGCGTCGTGGATTAACGGTCCCCCTATAATGGCGTTATAAGCTGCCGTCACATCCACCACTAGGAATTCCACCAAGAGATCTCTGGATTGGGATCCCTCCCCCAACTTAACAGGTAGCTTGATGGTGCCCTCAGGGACGACAAATGCCCCTGTGAAACCGATTACTGGATACGAAACCGGCTTGAGACAGGATCTCCCTAGGCCCATCTTCTCAAACGTGGGCATGAATAGAATATTGGCAGAACTACCGCCATCCACCAGGATGCGATGGACCATCGCCGTGGAAATTTGCAAAGACACTACCAAAGGGTCGTCATGAGGGTAGATGATCCCCTTGGCGTCCTCCGCTGTGAACGATACGGACGGCATAATTGGCGGCGCCGACCACTGGCCAGTATTGTAGTAATTCACTTGGTGCCTTACCTCCTTAAGACTGGCTTTGGCGACGTGAATGCTCCCACCGTGAACAGGTCCGCCTGAGATAACATGTAACTCTGTGATTCTTTCTTTTACGGACTTTCTCTTGCCGTCTTCTTCTTTGGGTGACCCCTCTCGGTCAGTTCTCGTTTGATACTGCTTGAAGTAGTCTCTCCGTATCAGGTCCTCGATTCCATTTCTCAAGTCTTTGCAGTCGTCCGTGACATAACCGTAATCTCTGTGGAAATCACACCACTTTGATTTGTCACGACCCTTATAATACATCTTCCTGGGTCGTTGCCACTTGTCATCCTTCTTGTGCAACTCGTAGATCTCGGCCCTGGACATTGTTAGGGGAGTGTAGTTGTGGTAACGGTATGGCCATCCTTCTTGGCCCTTTTTCACCGAGTTACTTTCTTCCCTTCTGACGGAACTGTCAGACTTTCTGTCTTTCCGGTACTTATCTTTGTCCTTTTCTTTCTCTATATCTTTCTCCTTACCGTCTCCTTCAGACCGTTTCGAAGTTGCCGCCTTGTCGAACTCTTCTCCTCGGATAAATTCATTGGCTTTCTCGAGGACTTCGGTCAGGCTGGTCAACTTCTTGCGGCCTAGGTAGCTTCTGAAGGCAGTGCCTTCCTTCTGACCGGTCATCAGTGCCAACACTGCGACTTCCTGCTGTAAACTGGGAATGGTAACGGCCTTAGAGTTAAAGCGGCCGATATAATCCCTCAAGCTTTCCTTCTCTCCTTGCTTGATAGACATCAGCTCACCGGTAGTCTTCTCCCTACGCTTATTGCTGACAAAGTGTGTCACAAACATGGATGTGAGCTGCCAGAAGTCAAAGATAATTGCCGGCAGTATGCTTTTAAACCAAGTCTGTGTCAGGCCAGACAAAGTGGAAGGGAACACTTTGCACCAAACAGAGTCGGTGTCGGTGTATAGCAGCATATGTCCCTCATAAGCAGAGATGTGGTCCTCAGGGTCTGTTTTGCCGTCATATTTACATGTCGACATCTTGATCTTCTCCATGGGCTCTTGGAGTATGGCCGTAGAGAAAGGAGAGTTCCGGAGAGATATTGGTGCTCTACGGCGGGCATACTCGCTCTCCCGCCTGGGTTGGGATGATTGCTGGATCTCGGTATCTTGCTGTTCTTCTTCATCCCCTTCCCCCATAGGCTCTGTGGGAGTCTTTGAATTCTCCGCCTGATCCTGATCATGCCGGCTTGGGTCACCCTGTCGACCAATTACGAGAGAACGCATTTTTCTCACAGGATTGTACGTGTGGCCTATTCAAGGGACGCTTACTAGCACGACCGGTCGGTGGAGCCTGACTCGCCATGGCTTGGAAGATCTCGGCGTCACTTCGGAGTTGTTCAGGGCTGAACATGTGCTGCAATGTTTCAAATATGTTGGGTTGAGGGGTCTCGGTGGCCCTCTTACCCTTATCAGTTGGTGGCTTGGAGGACCCAACCACCGGTTGCGGGGTCTTGAAGCCGGGAGGTCCATCCCCCACAACATTGTTGTTCTCATCTGTTTCCGGCATCCCAGAAATCTGCTTAGGATCCATGAGGCAGGCAAATAGGCTGCCAAGATTATGGCTAAAGACTAAAAGAATAGTTCACCCCTCCTTCTAGCGCCAATTGTTCCGGTATGGAATAAATGTCTATGGAGTGAACCGGTATCTCTTCAGTAATGTAAGCCGGTTTGTTGTCCTGCAAGATAGAACACGTAAACTAACCTCGAGGGTTGATCCGAGAAACGCCCCTCCGATGCCTAAGTCAGTATAGGGTAAAGCCGATATATCTCAGGTAGAGTATATTAGTATATGTGTACGTACCTTATGACTCAGATCATGGGGTATTTATAGGAGCCGGCAGTGTCCTAAGCAAGGTGGGACACTACTCCTATTGGATGGATACAATTCTATCCTCTCCTGATACTTATCTTTAGGCCCATAGGCGCATTGAGTAAGTATTGGATCAACCCAGGCCCATTTAGCATGGCCCAAGTGATTGACACCGGTAAGGTATATGAATATGGCCGGCATAGCGTAGATGTCGGTATTAAGATTGACTCATTCCCAGTCAACGAGACTTCCTTGATTGAGTTGACCATGGCGGTCAATGGCGGCCTAACTGGACCAGTAGGAAACTTATACAGCCCCCATACAGGGTAGGTTCCATTACCATTAATTTGTGTGGCCTGAAGTCATTAAAAAACTCTAACTTTGAAACAATTGCCTATATTAAACTTCATGTATCGTGTAAGTCTCCACCACACTACAAAGTAATGTCGATAATAATATTTTTATAAAATTTGTAATTCTTGTATTACAATTAGGAGTTAAGAAGTTTACAAATGGACAACTTTTCTAACTTGATTGTGTTTTGTTAGGGGATCAAATATTTGGTGTATACAGACGACGACAATGACTCGATAATTATATAACCAGTTTTTAGGGTAAAAAAGACAATCATACAACAATGGATGTAGGCCATTATATACTAGCGTGTGAAAAAATAAAGTTTATTTTGCTAAAAAAGCGCAAAAAATCCGACCAAGATCATAAGATACATGCGCTTATATAGAGATAATCCTGTACTTCTATACTTAGACCATTCAAGGAAAAAAAAAGAGCAGAATATTCTTTTTTATTCTTTTGGAAGATAATGGGAATTTGGTATTAATACAAAAGAATAAAAAAAATCATAATACGTAATTGCGAATTCCATTAAGTAATGCATGATTTTATGTCGATTTAGGGTGATTTTGTAATAAGAAAAAGTAAAGTAATATATTTATTTATTAAATTAGTGAAAAAATTCACTTGATAGAAATGAGTGACTTATTTATTTAAAAAAATATATTTAGTATTTTCAGAGGGGGACACCATCTTCATCCCCCTTACCTTTTATAATACTAGCTATCTATGCACGCGATGCGTGCGTCGATTACTTGGGTCTGTTCTTAAATTTCATCTAAATATAATTTTAAAAGTGTAGAAAATCTGAATATGCAATTATATATTTGGCTAAGGACAAAAAAGACTTTTCATAGGGGACATCATAGCTCCCCCCTTGGCTTATATAGAGATTTATCTTTCTTTTAGGTTCTTAAAATTAAGTCGAATGAACAATAAAAGAAAATTAAGTGAAGTTATTTAGGAATTCTTATTTTTTTTATTAACATAACTTTTGTGTTGATACACCATTTCACTTTGTTAATAGATGAAATTTTCCATTTTAATGTAATACTTGATTGTATATTGATTGATATAGTTTTCTTATTTACTTTTCATCATGAATATATTACGTCTTGTGGTGAACTGTTTCTTTTTTTCGGTGGCTCCATTGTTACCTGATTGTGTTCAACATTTTAGGTAATTTTTTATGCAATATTTAAGTTTGACTTTTTTTTTTTTAGTAGAGTAGTTGATTTAATAATGGGCAATTACGTATTTTTTTTTGTAAGGTAAGACGAAGGGGACTCACTTGAGGGGGGATAAGGGGAAATCCTCAAATGAGTCCCATGAGGTTTGATCCCTAGACCTCAGGGATATGAGGTGGGAAGCGATACCACTGCTCCACCACCTCAACCTCCCTTCCCTTATATAATAGGAAAATTTGATTTAATCAGTCCCAACTATGGTCGCCCTGATAAAAAAAAGTCCAAACTATGGTTTTTTATTGCTTAGTCCCAACTTTGGAGGATATTTTACAATAATAGTAGTCCCAGCAGGTTAGAAACCTGCTGTAGCAGGTTAGAAACCTGCTGTAGCAGGTAAGACTTGCCAAAAGAAAAAGAAAATTCTATCTTCTTCCTCCTCTTTCCTCCCTCCTTCCTTCACTGCTCCCTCCTCCTCCTCTCCCCTGCCTGATGCCACCCAACTCCCTCCCCTTCCACCCTACTACCCCCTCCCCTATCCCCAAAAACACCGATAAATCGTGCATCCCTAATCCAATATCCAATTCCATATCTCAATATCAACACAATTGCAAAAAAATGAATGACAACACAAAATAGGGCGAGAGGAAGAGGCGAAGAGTGCAGAACAACAACAATGGTGATTTCAAAGAAGGAGAAGACAGATTAAACTCTCTTCCCGATGCCATCCTCATCGAAATTCTCTCTCTTTTCTTCCCTTAAACTTCGCCGCCACAACAAGTGTTTTATCCCATCCATGGCAGTTTCTCTGAACCCAAGTCACCTCTATTCGCATCAACAGGGACTATTTCGCCACTACTAAAACTAGCCGCATATTCTGGAGAAGGGATTCCCTATCATTAACCTATTCGAAATTTATTTCCCTCCTCAACTTGGGGAAGTTGCTGCCAACAATGATGAACAAGCTTACACTTGGGTTCGTAGAGCTCATCGCTTGTATAATATTAGCAAGGATTATGAATTGCACATCCATCATTGGGTTCTAGAAATTTTTGGTCGATGTTTGAAAGAATTCAAGGTGTGTTTACAAGGGAACGACATGTTGTTTAGTATTTGTGCAAGTTTTTCTCTCCTCTGGTTGCGGGATTTTGTAGTCACCCACGGGTTGTTGGTCTGCCATCGTGGTAACACAGTGGCGGCAGGGGAGGGGGAAGAGGGGGGGTGGTAGGGGAAGGGGGAGGAAGGAGGGGTGGCAGGTAGACCTGGGCATGGGCGGGCCGGCCTCGTTCATGGGCTCGGCCCGCGGGCTTGAGGAAATGGTGGGCCGGGCCCGAGCCCTTGAATGACGGGCCGTGCCGTGACGGGCCTGAAATTTCCAGATTTTGTCCACGGCCCGCGGGCCGGGCTCGTGCCTCCTGCGGGCCTGGCCCGTGTTTTATGTTGTTTTTTTGAAATCTTGGTAGTTTTAGGCTAAAAAACAAAGAAAAGGGGCGTTCGACCCGCGGGCCGGCCCATGGGCCATATAGGCGGGCTCGTGCCGGTGCGGGCCTGAAATAAAATTTATTGACCGTGGCAGGCCCACGGCCCACGGAGCGGACAACGGGCTGGGTCGGGCCTTGAGCGGGCTCGTGCCAGGCCGGGCCCAAACCGTGCCGGGCCGGGCCGGCCCGCGTGTTGGCCTGGCCCATGCCCACCTCTAGTGGCAGAGGAAGGAGGGAGGATAGAGAAAGACTGAAAGAGGAGGTAGAATAAACATGTGAAAAAAAAAAAAGGAAAATAAGGGTTAATTCATTTTTTTACCGGTTTAGCAAGCTACCAGTCCACTCTTACCACCAGTGTAAAGGGGAGGTTAAAGTTGGGACTGAACAAAAAAAAACCATAGTTGGAACTATTTTTATCAGACGGGTCATAGTTGGGACCGATTAAATCAATTTTTCCTATATAATAAAGATAGAGATGAGGGGCATTTATAATTTTATATAGTACAATATGTTGGTGACTTGCTTGGGGAACAAGTGACCTAGTTACAATACGACTACATATAAACTAGTATTTCATAACAATCATCATTTAGGCAACATCCGCAACATCATAACAAGATATTATTCCCTAATAGACATCCACCATAATATTTCATAACAATCATTATTTATTTATGAATATTCTCCGTGATAATTAAGAAAGTTTTCCATAAAGAAAAATCAAGAGTCAAGACTATTCTGTTTCTCTCCGTCTCCGGTTGTCCTCGATGGAAAAGCTTCCGATTGCAGGCAAGCGAAATATACTGGTAACGAGTGCACTCCCATACGTTTATAATGTGCCTCATCTAGGCAACATCATTGGAAAAATGGATCAAAATACCCCCAACTTTGGCCCGTCCACTTTTAATACCCCCAACTTTGAGTTATTTTTAAATACCCCAAACTATTGGGGAGGTCCGCCAAAAATGCACCCCTGACCTAAAAGAACCGGTTTAGCAGGTTAAAATGTCACGTGTCATGCTCTTATTGGTTTTACTTAATTTTTTATGTTTTTCTTTTTTATCACCCCAACCTTACCATTTTCTACTCCCACCCCACCCCTTCCTCCCCCTCCTCAACCACCGGTCCCCCTCCCCCTTCCTCTTTCTCCCTCCTCAACCACCAGTCCCCCTCCCCTTCACACCACCCCCCGATAACTTCTTACACTTTCTCTCGCTTCCTCCATAACCATCTAGTTCAAAGCTGCAACCTCCGTTAATCAAAATACTCTATCATTCAATCCCTATTGTTCTTGGAAATTCAACCAATTCAATCAATTCGGGGGTACTGCGTACATACTACAGTCCACAATTTTAAAGGTAATTTTTGATCTCCTTCAAATTTTAAATTCTCATATTCCTTCTTCCGTTGTGATTACGGAAATTTATCTTTCCCTGCATTTTTCGAAATTCGGCGACAGATTTGTGGGCGTATATGTTCAAGTCGTTTGAAGATAAACAGATAAATAAATTGCATTATGATTCTGGAATTAATTTGACAAGAAATTGTAGATTGTGCATCCTTAATCTACTCACTGGATAAATTAATTAACGAACTCAGCATTAATTGAACATCAAACATTGGAGCTCCATGTCTTTAAATGAGTTTTGAAAGGTAATATAACTGTGGTAAGAAAATTGTTGTACGAATTGTAGATAGGGTGATGTTGACTATCCCAATTAATTAGATGAATAAGCTCAAATTTTCGGTTATCGGATTAAAATAAGACTAAATTGGCAGTTTGTAGTTCTTATTTAGGTTAAGAAAACGTGGTAATCGTCAGATTTTGAACCAAAGCAAAACTTGAAATAGCCTCTGTGTCTAGGGGTGTGCACCGGTCCAGGACCGGACCGGAACCGGCTGGACCGGTGGACCGGAATCCGGGGTTTTCTTGGACCGGGACCGGACCGGAAAAATTCGGTCCGGTCCGGTCTGGACTGGAATTTTTCCGGTCCGGTCCGGTCCTGGACCTCTTGGACCGGAATTTTTTTTTTTTCAAAAAATTTATTTATTTATTTATTTAAATATATTTATAAATTATATACATTAAAAAATAATAATTTTAATGTTAATAATCCTAAAAGAATAAATAGTAGGTTTTTAAGTTTCTAACTTTCTACCTTTTAATTTTTTTTTTAACATATAATTTTTTTTTTTTACTAAAATAATATAAATTCCGATCCAACCGGTCCGGACCGGAATTTTCCGGGTTTGGACCGGACCGGACCGGTGGACCGGAATCCTGATTTTCGGCGGACCGAGGACCGGACCGGAGATTCGGTCCGGTCCGGTCCGGTCCAAATTCCAGTCCTGTCCGGTCCAAATTCCGGTCCGGACCGGTTTGTGCACACCCCTATCTATGTCATTTCAGGGTAAGAATGTGTACATGCCACCCTCGTTACCCTGCCTTAAGCCGAAGTCATTTTAGTTGGGGTCATGTTGATGTTAATGTGGACACTGAACAAGCTCAAAATGTTTGAGAAGATTCGACGAACTTCTAACAATGTTCTTTAATTTCCTATTTAAAAGGGTGGCGAGAGGAGGGGATGGTAGGTGGGGAGGTTTCATAGGGGGTGGCAGGAGAGGGAGTGGGGAGGGTGACAGGTTTTGGGGTTGGGGAGGGATTGTAGTGTGGCGGGTCTAGAGGTGGGGGATGGGGTGTGGGAAGGGTGGCGGTGGGTGAGGGAAGGTGGCAAGTGGGTGGTTTGGGGGTGGTGGGGGTGGTGGGATGAGTAGAGGAGAGGGGTCGGGGGGTTGGGAATTTTGGTTTACAAAAGCTAATAGAGAAAATAAAAGAGAAATGAAAAATAAAAAAAATTACCTTGCTAACAGGTATCAGGTCATCTGGGTGCATTTTTGGCGGACCTCCCCAATAGTTGGGGGTATTTAAAAATAACTCAAAGTTGGGGGTATTAAAAGCGGACGGGCTAAAGTTGGGGGTATTCTGATCCATTTTTCCTAAAGAAAATTCAAGATTCAAGACCATTCTGTTTCTCTCCGTCTCCGGTTGTCCTCGATGGAAAAGCTTCCGATTGTAGGCAAGCGAAATATACTGGTAACGAGTGCACTTCCATACGTTTATAATGTGCCTCATCTAGGCAACATCATTGGATCAGTGCTCAGCGCGGATATATTTGCTCGATTTTGTCGTCTACGAGGCTATAATGTTTTGTTCGTTTGTGGCACTGACGAGTACGGCACCACCACTGAGGTCCGTGCAGTTATGGACAATCTCACTCCTCGTCAAATTTGTGATAAGTTCCATTCTTTGCATAAGACAATTTATTTTTGGTTTCATATTTCTTTTGATCAATTTGGTCGAACTTCTACTACTGAACACACTTCTATTTGTCACCAAGTTTTTTTTTTTTTTTTTTTTGGGTGAACAAGGAACTTAGATAAATATTAAACGTTAGTTACAAACCAATGTTGCATAGCTCATACAATAACTAGGGGGAACGGGAAGCAGCCTAGTTACATTACATCCTAAATCCGAAGTTCTACTAGCTTTTGCCATACTATCCGCACATTTGTTCCTCTCTCGACCGCAGTGCCTAATTTCCAGGCTCTCCATCTTGGTCCACCACTTTCTACATACAAAAACAACATTTGCATACTTGTCAGACACCTCCCGCTGATGGACTAGGTCCACGGCGAACCTGCAGTCGGAGTATAGCGTGGCATTTCCAACGTTTTCATGATTAGCAGTTTTAATACCCTCAAGTATACACAATAATTCCGCAGATAAAGAATCCGGGGCATAGCATTTCTTTTGAAAACTCACAACCCAATGACCATAGTTATCCCAAATAATTCCCCCCAAGCTCGAATGTACCTGTGACCCCACAAAGGACGCATCCACGTAAATAGAGAGACCGGATAGAGGACGGTTCAGCCCGTCTGGTTCACCCGAAGTGAGAGATAGGCTTTTCGCTAGTTTTGGCCTGGCTAACAAGAAGTCTTTGGCCCTGTGGCAGGCCCTAGATACAAGCACATGAGGTTATCCTGCTTTGTCACCCCGAAACACTCTATTGTTGCGGTCTAACCATAGCTCATGACACAAATAAGGGAACACTAAGCCCCACTGTAGGCCGTGGATCAAGATCGCCGAGCCCACATTCACTTCAAGCCAAGAATGGAAGTTCATATGAGGAACCCTAAGAGCAGGGGTAAGAACCCAACTGTTATGCGAGTCTTGGCATAATCGAATTATATGAGGGCAATCTTCAGGGGCAGCGAGACACCTAGGGCATAATGGGGATTGAACAATTTTTCGCGTTGTGAGTAGCTTTGCGTGTGGGAGGCGATCGTGCCATAGCAGCCAAAAGAATATCTTTATCTTGGGCTCCATTTGTCCCTTCCACAACCAGGACAGATTCAGAGAGGGGTCAGATGCAGGAAGTTGGGCTTTGTAGGCCAAGGCAAGGGAGAAACCTTTATGATTGATAAACTTGGGAATGAGAATGTCATTTCTTTTAATTTGAGGTGGGGTAGTGCTGAAGATTCGGTCACTAACCTGAGGGGGGAGGTGAAAGGATAGAAGTGATAGGTTCCATTTACCCTCAAAAACAAGGTCCGCTAAGATAAGGTCCTCCTCACCATCCTGGAACGGCCCTTCGACCAGCTCCCTCAGAGGCCCTACCTCTAACCAATTGTCCTTCCAAAATTTAATTGTTTTGCCATCCCCCATATTCCATTGGCACTTCCCATTAAGATATTCCCATCCTTTCCCGATCATTTTCCAAATTCTAGAGCCATTCGAGAATTTAGTAACCCGGTCCCTAAAGAGATATATAGATTTTAGACAATCATGGGCCAGACTAGGTAGACCTTGAGACATCTTCCAACCCAGTTTGACCATATACGCTAAGTTCATCTTTACCTGGTCCCGGATGCCCAGCCCCCCTTGCTCCTTAGGTAGAAAGGTGGTTTCTCTATTTACTAGGTGTACATTTTTACGATGATCCTCCTCGCCCCATAAGAAGTTGTTGCAAATTTGATTTAAGTCCCTTAGGGTTGAGGCAGGGAGATCCGTGGCTTCCATGTAGTATGCAGGTATGGTGGCGAGGGTGGATTGGATGAGACAGAGTCTACTCGCCCTTGAGAGATAACTTGTTTTCCATCTTAACAAACGACCTCTCACTCTTTCCACCACAAACTGAACCTGGGCGCGGGTTGGTCTTTTATGAGATATAGGTAAACCCAGATAAAGGCCTAAATTTTGGCTCTCCTGCACGTTTAGGGTTTCTTGTAGAAGGATACAAAGGTCACGGGGAGTATTAGGAGAGAATGTGAGTTTACTCTTACCCTCATTAATCTTCTGGCCCGATAGCGCGCAAAATTGTGCCAGAGTATCCTTAACTGTATAGGCTGTTGTTTCATCCACCCTCCCAAAGAGAATTAAATCATCCGCAAACATCAGGTGGGAGATTGGGACTTTGCCACGGCCCACCCCAAAGGGAGTCCAAGTCTGGTCTCTACATGCTTGGTGTATAAGTTGGGATAGGGCCTCCAAGCATATGTTAAACAGGTATGGGGACATGGGGTCCCCCTGGCGGAGCCCCTTGGAGTGTTTGAACGTTTCCGACTTACGGCCATTAATTAGGACAGACGAGGAGGCTTTAGTAATGCAATCCATAATGAGGTCTACTGACCCCGAGTCAAGGTTGTGATTGGTGAGACACTCCCTCACGAAACTCCACTCAATCCGGTCATAGGCTTTCTCTAGGTCAATTTTTAGGGCAAACCACCCCCACTTCCCTTTCTTCTTATTCATAGAATGCAAAACCTCTGTGGCAACTACTAGATTAATCTCTGGCCCCCTCCCCCTAATAAAACTGTTCTGATTTGGGGATATCCACTCAGGTATTAGTGGTTTCAGGCGGGTAACCAAGATTTTTGTGAGCAATTTGTAAAGTGTGTTACAAAGGCTGATGGGTCTGAATTGTTTAATAGTTTCAGGTGAAGGTTGCTTTGATATGAGGCATATGAGAGCGTGGCACAGATCCTCCGGAATACTCCGCCCCTTAAACCAATCTTGTATATTACCACATACTTCCTCCCCCACTAGGTGCCATGTTTTTTGGAAGAAAATTGGATGAAAGCCATCCGGCCCAGGAGCCTTAAGGGGTTGCATACTGAAAAGGGCTTGCTTAATTTCCAAGGGGGAGGGATCATAGGCAATGTTCACACTCCCCTCTCGGTTAGGTTCAGGCCTTCTACTACTTTGTGTATGCCCCGTTGTATACAACTTTTCGTAGAAGGTCAAAATCAAACTCCTCACCCCCACAGGGTCACTAACGTCATTTCCTACTTCATCTCTTAGAGTGAGGATGCGGGTGGCATTTCTCCTAATAATAACGCTCCGGTGGAAGTACCTAATGTTCCTATCCCCCTCCCCAATCCTCTGCAACCTACTTTTTGTGAGCCATAACGTCTCCTCCTGGTGGAGGGTAGTGAGGAGTTCCCTTTGCAAGTTGGCTTCAAGGTTTTGATGAAACAGAGAGTGAGGGTTGGTTTGGAGATACAACTGGGTCCCTTTCAACCTAGCCAATATTCTATTTTTCTTCCTATAGACATTTCCAAAGGTTTCCTTATTCCACCTCGTTAAAGCCCCCTGGATAATGGTTAGACCCTCTTGGATCCTGGAGTCTCCCTTAGGCCATGTTTCTTCTATCAGCCCCATAAACCCCTCATCTAACATCCACATTGGTTCGAACCTAAAAGGTTTTGGGTTTCTGGTATCTATCTCATAGTCAAATTTTAACAGAATGGGACAGTGGTCAGATGTGACACGCGGAAGATGCCACAAATTGGCATCTGGGAATAGGTTAAACCATTTAGGATTTGCCCATCCTCTATCCAGTCTCTCATAAATTGGATGCGATTTCCTGTTGTTTGTCCAAGTAAATTTAGGCCCATTGAACCCTAAATCTATCAAGTTGCAAGAATCCATAGTAGAGTTAAACAGGTCAACTCTTCTACGATTAATCGGCCTCCCCCCTAATTTCTCATGCTGGTTTGTAACTTCATTAAAGTCCCCCAAAACTAACCAAGGTTGATTTAGATTTCATGCAAAATCTTTTAACTCATTCCATAAACCTTTCCTGATAGCAAGTTTAGGACTAGCATAAATAGATGAAAGCACAAAGTGAGTTTTAGTGTTACGTACCTCCACCACGCCATAAACTCCTTGAGGATTTTCCCCAACCACTTGAAAGTCCACCACGTCGGACTTCCAGAGGATAAGGATTCCCCCCACGAACCCAAGAGGTTCGACCAGGTGCCAACCGTCCATCCCCAGATCTCGCACAATACCTCTCGTTTTTTCCCGACACACCCATGTCTCCACCAAAATGACCATTGACGGGTTGTGTTGGGAAATGAGCATACGCATGTTGGGCTTAAAGGAAGGGCGCCCGATACCCCTTGCATTCCAAAAGAGGATAGTCATGTTCTTAGTGAGGCACGGCTTCCCCATCAGCATCTCCAAAATGGCCTCGTTGCCGACGGCCCATGGGTCTATCTCCATCCCCGTTGTTGGCGATGTCCATTTTCGGTTGTGGGGCCACAGAGTAACTTCGCCCATTCGCGGGTTTTTTGGACCGTTTTCCTCGGCCCAGCTCACTGTTAATCCCATCTGTTTGAGCGGGCGTTGAAGTCGTGCGCATAGGAGCCCGTTTGTGTTGCTGAGGGCACTCAAATGCACGGGGATCGCCTTCACCATCACAACAGTTCTGACCACGGGAAAGATTGGAGTGGGATCGATCCACGGGCCTAGATTTTGCAGCAGATTTCTTTCGTCGTTCTCGACTCCTACCTCTTTCTTGAGGAGCCACGTAATGAATATTCTCATTAAGGGGGGAGGTGCGAGGCATCCTGCATCTGTGGGACATGTGCCGGAAGAAGTTGCCCATCCTCGTACATCATGAGGTGATTGTATATTTCCGGTTTTGCCTGAGGATTTAGCATGAGTTCCTTGACCTCCTGGAGGTTCAAGTTGTCGTAATATTCCGTTGGTTGGAACAGGATCTCCGGGAGAAAGTAATCCAGAAATCCCGGGTTGACGTCCGGCATTACCGGACGGACTGTTCGAGTGAATACAAGGGATGTGACATCCGACACCAGAGTGATTCTCGGCGGTGACCTTGGTGATCGGGGGGACAAAGGGGGTGGGGGGATGAGTTCCCGGCAAAGATGTATTCTTCCTGGTTCGACATTTTGATTTGTCTTTTGTGAAGGTTGTAGAGCGGTGTTCTCTGGGTTGGGGTTTACAGAGGAGGGTGTGGGTTTATTTAGAAGGGGGGTGAAAGGGGGGGTCATTATGAAAATTTTTTGCTGCAGGGGGGCTATGGAGTTGACAGCACTAGAGGAACGGCTATCAAGGATGAAGTGATGGGTTGGGTTTCCACGTTTCGCTTGGGGGTGAGGTTTGAGGGGTTGTCTTCTTTTTGGGGAGAAGATCTTCAGAATCCTCTAAATCCCCCAACACTCCAAAAGCATTTTTCTGTTGTTTATCTCCATGAGACACAATTTTAGTACTTTGGGGCCCACCTAATTTACTCAGTTGACTTTCTTTTTCTTTCTCTTTTTCCTTTTCTTTTCCTTGCCAATTCCCAGTAACTCGGTCAGCATCGTTTTCCACCACCCCTCCGTTGCTCGCCCCGTCCACCTTTTTGGGTGTCCAACGGGTACGGGTTTTACTCCTGTTCTTTTCCCCGACCTTCTTTGCCGGTTGTTTTCTTTTGTGGGTCACGACCCATCCGTTTCCCTGGAGAGCATATTCTTTTACTCCCCCTACTTTCTCTAAACTCACTCCATCCCTCCCATTTTTTGGATCCGAGTCCCTCGAAGTCGACGAACATTGGCGCTTCTGGTGGCCCACTCGCCGACATATCTCATAAATCCAGGGACCTTCAACACACGCAATCTCTTGTTTCGTCTGCCCTATCCAAGCCCATTGTGGAACTTTCTTACCGTCTTGAATGAGGACACATATAGCAGCATATCTTCTGCGCTCCCCTTCAAGCGAGTTGGAGTCAATTTTCAGAATTCTCCCCAGGCCATTACCTATCTTTTCCAATGTGGGTTTATGGAACAACTCTATAGGTAGTTCCGGGAAATGAACCCAGACCGGAAAATGGTTCACCTGTGCGTCGGAGGGTTTAAACCCTGGCTTCCAAGGTTGCACCCAAATGAGAGATCCCAATACAAACCAAGGGCCTCCCGACAGAATTCTAGATTTCTCAGCTTTAGAACTACATTTAATGCTAAAAAACCCCTTGCCCAAGGATAATAAATTCAGGTGTCCTTTCCATTCCCACAGTCTTGACACTTCCTTTCGCAAGAAATCTTGAGAGAATGATCTACCAAGTACCTTAAAGATAATGGCCATGTCCCATGGCAAGGATAATGCTGCGTATTCCTCTTCCGACATTGGGATAAACATCTCTTCCTCTGTACATAACGCTGGAGGCGTGTTTGCAAAGGGTAGAGGAGGAAGGGTTAAAGGGATAACCTCATTAATAGAGCTCCCTACGGTTGCAGATGGCGTCTGGAGGGCTTGTTTGAATGACGGTTCTGGTGGTGGCGGGTCTGGCTCTGGTGGTTGGATGACGGGTACCGGGGACGGATTGTTGGCTTGACCTGGGTCCTCTTGGCTCGTTGACAGGAGCTGGAATGGTGGCTGGATACTTTTTGCCTTGAGGGCGGTAGGGGAGGGTTTGTTGCTATTTGGAGGAGCTTCTCTCTCCCCCATTTTATTTTTTCAACCTATTCTCAGATGCCAATTTGTTCTTAATTCTCTCAACAACAACCAACTCTTGAAGGAAGATAAACTCGAACTGGTTTTTTTTTTTCCAAGCTTTGGGTTTATGAAGTGTCGTACACTTGTACTGTGTTTAATTTGTTAAAAACTAATCTAAAAAATCTAGGAAGATGATGAAAATATTAGAAAAATCTAGAATATAAAAATATCTAATGTAACTAGAAAATTCTAGCTTGGAACATCCTAGTAATATGACTAATCTAGAATGACTAAGTGGAAAGTCCTAGACTCCACTAGCCTAGTATTGTCTAGAGTAAAGAAGAAAAATTAGAAACACATATGTCGGTTACATCACCGACCACAAGCTTGTATAAATACATGTATGACTTCTTGTGAAAAAAGGAAAAAAAATGAAGTTGTTGTTAACCAATATCAATTAAGAGATTCCACTAATCTTCTCTCCTCCTTTTAAACAAAATCCATCTCTCTTATAATCTAAGTCCACCAAAACTTTCGTCCAACAATTTCCATCAGTGGTATCCGAGCCATTAAATCCAAACCTCCACTACATCATACAAATTATCATACTCCCATAAAACTTATACACCAAACACAAAATAACCCAACTCCCTTAAATAAAAACCAAACACCACATAAATTAAAATGACTTCCTCAAACACTTCAACCTCAAACACATTTAACTACCCCCAAGTAAATTGGGTACCTACATTTAAGGGAGAAAAATATCAATAATGGTCTATTCAAATGAAGTCCATATTTATCTCACAAGATTTGTGGGAGTTAGTACAAAATGGTTATGAACAACCAAATGATTTGATCCAAGAAGGCACTTGGGATGAAACACGGCGAAAGCAATATAAACAAAATTGGATAAGGGATAATTATGCCCTATCCTTATTTTATCGGGGAGTAGATGAAACAATCCTCCCTACTATTATGGCTGCTACAACGGCCAAAGAGGCTTGGAGTATCCTGGAGACAAAATATAGGGGCTCCGAAAAGGTAATACTCTTCAAACTCCAATCTTTATGGAGAGACTTGGATAATTTATTAATGGCGGAAAATGAAACAATTCAAGAGTTTTTTAGTCGAGTAACAAATATTATAAATCAAATCCGAACTAATGGAGATAATATAGAAGATGTCCACGTTGTTCGGAAAATATTAAGGAGTCTCCCCAAAAATTATGATCATATAGTGGCTGCTATAGAGGAGTCTAATAAAGATTTATCTAAATTAAGTTTAACTGAATTAATGGGCTCCCTTCTAGCACATGAAGATAGTTAGCGGAGATTTACAGAGCAGCCACTAGAACAAGCTTTTCAAGCAAAATTAAAATTCTCTAATAATGGAGAAAATAAAAGTAAAAATGGCTACGGTAAAGGAGGTACTTCATATAACCGTAGCAGGGGGAGAGGGAATTATAAAAATCAAGGAACTCGAGAAAATAACCAATCTGGCTCCTATTGCAATTTATGTAACAAAAATGGCCATAATACACAAGATTGTCGGTATAAGTGTAAAAGATGCAAGAAACACACTCATTTTGAAAAAGATTGTTGCTTCCGGCAAAAGGATGAGGCAGCCAATTTTACGGAAAACAAGGAGCCCAGAGATCAATTATTTTATACATGTTTAAATGCTCACCAAGAGTCAAATGATATATGGTATATTGATAGTGGTTGTTCAAACCACATGACTGGCAATAAAAATTCATTTGTCAGTCTGGATGAAAACATAAAAACACAAATTACTCTTGGTGATGGAAGCAACCAAGAGGTTGCTGGCAATGGGACAATAGCCGTTAGAACCAAAAACGGCTCGTCTAAATTTATTTCTGATGTTTTTTATGTCCCCGGGCTTGCACAAAATTTTTTAAGTGTAGGCCAACTGATTCAAAGAGGCTACATGGTGAAATTTGATGCTAATAAATGCCTCATATTTGATAAGAAAAAAGGGCAATTAATCACTACCACTCAAATGGCTCCTAATAAAATATTCCCATTAAGAATGCAATTGGAGCATAATGTTGCCCTAATTTCTATATTGGATGAGTCCACTTTGTGGCATTTAAGATTTGGGCATTTAAATTTTAGCAGTTTAAAACTGTTAAAACAAAAAGAAATGGTGATTGGGCTTCCACCTATAGCAAATGAAAGAAAAATATGTGAGGGTTGTATATATGGCAAAATGCATCGATTGCCATTCCCTACTTCATCCTAGAGGGCCAGAGCTCCATTAGAGCTTGTTCACGCAGATATATGGGGCCCTGCCAATAATCCGTCTCTTGGCGGAAAAAGATATTTTCTATTATTTGTCGATGATTTCACTCGCATGATGTGTGTTTATATCCTGGAGCAAAAATCAGAAGCATTTTCGCACTTCATGCATTTTAAAGCCCTCACTGAAAAACAAAGTGGGCATTCAATAAAAATTCTTAGAACATATCGTGGGGGAGAATTTACAAGTAAAGAATTCAACAGCTTCTGTAAGGAGCATGGGATTAAAAGATAATTAACAGTAAGACACACACCTCAACAAAATGGTGTTGCGGAAAGGAAAAATAGAACAATTGCTGAAATGGCCCGCAGTATGATGCAAGCTAAGAATTTACCAAAATACTTTTGGGCCGAAGCTGTTCATACTTCAGTATATATTCTCAATAGGTCTCCCACGAAAGCAGTAAAGGGTAGGACACCCTATAAAGCTTGGCATAAGAGAAAGCCAAGAGTGGAGCACCTCAAAGTATTCGGGTGCATCGCATATGCCCACATCCCGAAAGAAAATCGGGAAAAACTCGATGGAAAAGGTGAAAATTGTATCTTCATAGGATACATTGACGAATCTAAGGGGTATCGTCTCTATCAGCCTGAATCCAAGAAATTAATCATCTCAAGAGATGTCATCTTTGACGAAGGAGCACAATGGACGTGGACGGAGAAGGAATCTCAACCACATGAAGGAGATCTTCTTCCACCAAGTCCAAGTGAAGATGACGGCCCAAATCATCTAGCAACGCAGCCTTCTTCCAGCACATCATCATCGAGATCTCCAACAACATCCTCGAGATCGGTGAGTCCAACATCAAGATCAAGCTCTCAAAGCTCAGCTCCAGTAGTGCGACGTTCACAAAGAGATCGGCGACCACCAAGCTACTTGGAGGATTTCCAGTGCAATCAAGCTATCATGGCTCTCTTCACTAGCGAACCACAAAGTTTTCAGGAAGCAGCACGAGAAGACAAATGGATTGAGGCCATGAATGAAGAAATCAAGATGATCGAGAAAAACGACACATGGGAGCTTGTTGAGAAACCTGAAGACAAAGAAGTCATCGGTCTCAAATGGGTCTACAAGGTTAAGTATAACGAAGATGGCTCCATCCAGAAATACAAGGCTCGTCTCGTCGCAAAAGGTTACTCCCAACAACCAGGGATTGACTTTAACGAGACATATGCTCCCGTTGTCCGCATGGAGACTATCAGGTCAGTCCTTGCTCTTGCTGCTCAACTTAAATTACCAGTCTTTCAATTAGATGTCAAATCAGCATTTCTAAATGGGGAGCTCGAAGAAGAAGTATATGTTGAGCAACCGCAAGGATATCTCATCGAAGGCAAAGAAGACAAAGTATACCGCCTTCGTAAAGCTCTTTATGGGCTTAAGCAAGCACCCAGGGTCTGGAATAGCAAAATAGATGGCTACCTACTCCAAAATGGCTTCACAAAAAGCCCAAGTGAGCCATCACTATATATCAAGGCCCAAGGATCACAAGATTTTCTCATATTGTGCCTTTATGTAGATGATCTAATCTACACAAGCACTAATCCGAAAATGATTATAGAATTTAAGAAGACAATGATGTCGGAATATGAAATGACCGACCTTGGAGCCATGAAGTACTTCCTTGGCATGCAAGTCAAGCAAAGCCCAGGAAGAATATTTCTCTCACAGGAGAAATATGCAGACGACATACTCAAGAAATTCAACATGAGTGAATGCAAGCCATTGGCTACACCAATGGCACTTAATGAAAGGCTATCAAAGAATGACGGCAAGGATAAGGTCGATGCATCAATATATCGAAGTTTGGTCGGCTCTCTCATCTATCTTACACATACAAGGCCCGACATAGTACATGCTATCAGCATCGTATCCAGGTTCATGAGTGAGCCAAGTAAAGTTCACTTGGCAGCAGCAAAAAGGATTTTCAGGTACGTCAAAGGAACAAAAGGTTATGGAATTTTGTACGAAACAGAGGAGAATCACAAGCTTACAGGATACACAGACAGTGATTGGGCCGGAAGCATTGACGATCGAAAGAGTACAAGTGGCTACGTGTTTCAGCTGGGAACCAAGGCTATATCTTGGTCATCAAAGAAACAAGCAACAATAGCTCTGTCATCAGCAGAAGCAGAGTACGTAGCAGCAACAAGTGCAGCATGTGAAGCAATATGGCTTAGAAGAATTCTCGAAGATCTACAACAGACATCAGAAGAACCAACAACTATCTACTGCGACAACATGTCTGCAATAGCCATGACGAAGAATCCAGTCTTTCACAGCCGCACGAAGCACATCGAGATACGACACCATTTCATTCGTGAGCTAGTCGACAAACAAGAGATCGAGCTACAATTCTGCAAGACAGGGGAGCAGCTCGCAGACATATTCACTAAAGCAATTCCAACAGAGAAATTCATCCAATTCAGAAGACAACTCGGAGTACAATATTTTTCAGATTAGGGGGAGTGTTAAAAACTAATCTGAAAAATCTAGGAAGATGATGAAAATATTAGAAAAATCTAAAATATAAAAATATCTAATGTAACTAGAAAATTCTAGCTTGGAACATCCTAGTAATATGACTAATCTAGAATGACTAAGTGGAAAGTCCTAGACTCCACTAGCCTAGTATTGTCTAGAGTAAAGAAGAATAATTAGAAACACATATGTTGGTTACATCACCGACCTCAAGCTTGTATAAATACATGTATGACTTCTTGTGAAAAAAGGAAAAAAAAAATGAAGTCGTTGTTAACCAATATCAATTAAGAAATTCCACTAATCTTCTCTCCTCCTTTTAAACAAAATCCATCTCTCTTATAATCTAAATCCACCAAAACTTTCGTCCAATAATTTCCATCATAATTGTTTATTGTCTTTCACTACCAAAATTTTTTACTTGTTAACTTTTCTTTGGTTGTTGTGATTTGTATGTTCAATTTTTATTTTAGCTTAGATTGATTATGCAATTATGCGCCTTCATTAGTCGATTATGCTCCTTTAGGAGTTGATTGATGGCTTGTTGGTATTTTGTTGCATTTGATTTGTTTGCACTACCTAATTTCGCTCTTTTTAAATATTGTGTGAGCACTTGTTTTGAGTAGGCTTGCCGAACGGGCCGGGTTCGGGATGGGTATGGCCGGGCTAGGCCATATGCATAAGTTAAACTATACGGGCTGGATTAGGATCCTTTCTATCACGGCCCAACCCGACCCGGCCCGGCCCGACGCGTTTAAGTTACTTATGCATATTGTTTTCTTGCAGCAAAAAAATAAGACCAGAGGATATTATTTAAAGAGGTTAATACCTAGGGTATACTAAATCTATATCTTGAGTAATCAATATATAAGAAATTTACATAAAAAAATATACTTGCAAAAAGTTGCAGTTTATCATGCTGAAGTTTACGAAGGAAGAAAGTGGTACTCAAACTCAACCAAAACCCTCTAGTTTCCAGCTGAGTTTAATGATAAGAAAAAGGACACCACACCACATCATGCGCAAAGATTTCAGGTATAGGCTATAATTAACACAAACATAAACTGCATTAAAAGCTTAAAACAGGAACTGCGTGAATCCCAGGCTTAAGTTCATGAACAGGTAAGCAAGTTTGCCCAGCAAAATCATCTTTATCAGTCTTGTCATATGAATGAACTTCAATTCTTAGAAAAGCTAGTATAAATTCCACCTTAATACCAATTCAAATTTAACCAACTCGCTAGTATATGTGCAATTATATTATATAATACCAATTCAAATTTAACCAACAGACTCCAAAATTTTGATCAAACAGAGTACTACTCTTATTTGAACTGCTCTGTTATCTAGCGTCTGTTGTCCATGTGGTTTTTATTTTTCACTTTTTATCCAAATGTTGGCTTACTAGTATTTCCTAGGAAGTGAGTGCTACTGCCTCCAATTGTAGTTATTAGTTCATTACATCAGGTTTTCAGCTTTCAAGTAGATTCCTTGATTGTTGTGGCTATCTTTTCTTTTCTCTCGCAGTTGTATTGTGAGCATTGTCTTAAGTTCTTAGGCCTTAGCAGATAGTCTTGTCGAAGGTCAGTGCCAGCGCTGCCTTTTGTCTTGTAAAGGTGATCAATGCGAGAGCTGTGGCGCATTTCTGAACGCCCGAGATTTGCTTAAACCTAAATGCAAGGTATAATCTTTTTGTTTTTCCCCTATCATGTGTCATTTTTTTTTTCCTTCTCTTTGGTATGATTAGCTACATACCTACCTTGTGGCAGATCTGTGGGAGTTTGAGCCTGAGTCCACTCACCTCAGAGCATCTGTTTCTGCAACTAGCTAATGTGCAACCGGAGTTGAAAGCCCTTTCCGATAGGGTCACCTTCTCGAATCAACAAGCAGTGACCAGCACACATAATCTTCTCCATGGACAACTTCAGCCGAAGTGCATCACTGTGACCTTAAATGGGGAGTTCCTGTTCCTTGTTTCTTTAATAAAAGATTTAAAGAAAAGGTGAGAAATAAATATATAAATTAATTCCTTTTTCTGAAAGGTAGGTGTGGTTTGTGATTGTTCCTTGTTTCTTGGTACGTACCAGGTTATGTATGTTTGGTTTGATGCCCCCCTTGGTTATATTTCCATCACAAAGTGTCACACATCCAAGTATATTGTGCAAGTGATTGCTTGTTAGAGTTTGTACTTGTCTATAAAGAGCTTTTTTGCTTCTTTTTTCCAATATTATTTTATATCTTTTTCCATTTCTTTACAGGCAAAGGATATAACTCCGTTATCCCCGATGTATCTGATGATGTTGTACTGACTGAGATGGACACTGACTTGGTTCATTACCTTAAAGACTACGTGCAGGAATATGTCAAGGCTTTGGAGAAGGTATCTCTGTTACCCCTTTCCCCTGAAGTAGTATGTGCATGATTTTATGTTCAAGCTTGGCGTATAATGTTTGCTCTTGATAATGTTTCTTTTAACTGTAGGGTAAGTTGAAGGATGGTCTGAAGGCTGCAATGGCTATTGCTAATGAGGGAAATCGATACTTCCAGGTAACGGCGAGTTTTGGCATGGTCTCACACATGATTATCCACTATTCCATTTTTTTATTGTTGTCTCCATTGCATTATAGAGAACTGAAGTTTGGAAGCTTTACACTTAAGACAGATCAAGGTGCTCTTTTGTTGTCCAAACTTTAGTCAGAGTTGTTCGAGTTCTTGCATGCCTGCTTCAACCATTTATGCCATCATTTACCACAAATGTTTGAGTTTGTTGTGGCTTTGGTTTTTTAACCTGATATTTTTCCTCTATTTCTGCTTGATTTCTTGAGTAATTTGAACTTTTGGGTGGCAAATTTAGGTGTTGAAGCAGCTTCAGCTTGAAGCTCATGAGTTTACACTTCGGGACGAAGATATTGAGAGGGTTCAAAAGCCTTGGGAACTTGTTTGTGCTGGTCATAGAATAGGGAAGCCAGATTCCTTGTTCACGAAATTGGTAATAACATGTTCAAACTTGTCACTCCTGAGCTATGTAAGTCTTAGTCTCTTAGAGCCTGCACTTAACTTTATCACATCTTTTTTGCTCTCCAGAAAAAGATCGATGTTGACAAACTGGAGAAAGACTTTAGTGGAAGCCAGAATGACCGTTCTGAGAATGTGAAGCTACTCAATAAAAGCAAGTCTGAGGAGGTAAATACAATCATCATTGCTGTAAAACCAGCATCCTTTAAACTTAGCTGCATATGCATATATATATAATTGCATCCATCCATATGCTTATGCAATGCGTGCTAAACTCTATATGTATACCATGAATTGTTTGGCTATGTAATATTGAACGACCATTCCTAACTTTTTTTAAATGGTGCAAGAACGTAACACCATCTAATAGTGCTATATGTGGTACGTAAATTTTGGGTCACCTTTGTCTGTTTCTATATTTATATATTTTTGAGGAAGTTTGTTTCTATGTTTTAAGCTACAACCATCAATTCCTCGAGAAGGAAAAATTGAAAAAAAAAAAAAAAAGAAGAGAGCTACAACTTAAACGTTGTTTATTGAGCCAATCTCTTATATAAGTATGAGTACATGCTTATACATTCATGTATAAATGAGTATATTTAATCTCTTGTACATATCTTTAATCTTTTGTTGTGTTTTCATATTCTTCATCAATCATGATATAATACATGTGGGTAAGGATAATAGTTACTTGTGAGATCCATCTATGAACCGACCTTGAACAGATAACAAATTCTCAAGTGTTACGTTAGAGTCTAACAGCAACCATTTTTGTTATTGATTAGAAAGTGGGCTTGAACTATATATTGTTCAGAAATTACTTAAATCTAAAACCATAATTAGCTTCCTGTTTTCCAAAAGCTAAATCCATTTATTTAAACTGTAAATGACAGTGAAGCAGACTGGCATTTTTTTTGCATTTATTTTTTTAATATGTAGCTGGTCGTTAATGTATGGATCTTTTTGTTTCAACAGGTCGGCATTCCGATATAATGGAAGTTGAATATATATTAAGTTAAGGTTACTTTTATCATCGTGTGGTGATTCAGATTAAGTACTTAGTCTTATTTTATACACAAATTCTTCGAAAAAACGGTCTCACATTAGTCTTAATGTGAGACCGTCTCAACTCCAAGAGATATATGTTTTTCAAAAATGGACCGCGTCTCAAAATTTCTCACGATAATATTTTTGGTAAATTCGTTAATATTTTTGACGAACTAGTTAAGTATTCTAGCACAATAGTTTAGAGCTGGTAATCTATATGTAGACTTACATTATTTTTTAGTTAACATATCCAATACATTAATTAGCGTTGTTCTATAATTAGTTAAGATCTTTTTTTTTTTGACATCGACTGAATGTTACAGAAATCAAACACACTTGAAGAACAACAAACAAGCACTACACTGAGCTTTACAAGCTCTTACACAACAGATACCAAAATTGAAAACACTTAAACTTGGAACGGATAACTTGAGTTGGGGGCCTTTAGTGTTGGTGAACTTCATTGTAACTCTTCTATTGGCGGCCATTCCACAATCGTTCTGTTGCACCTTGTTCCTCCTCTTCCACGCTCACTCATTTTGAAAAAAGCTACTAGAGGATTCCTAAATACCCTTGGATCCCCTCTTTCAACTTTCATTCTTTTGGGTTCTAAAGTATTACCTTTATTTTGATACTTTATAGAACCATTTCCCCTACTCACCCTTAAAGCTGAGAATTTCTGTGACTAAAAATCAAGGTCACCCACTCTAGTATCTTTGGAAGGTCTCTTACTAGAGATTGAGAGAGGAAACCAACTATACCCAGTAGAGGAATTTTTTCCCTCTTGAAGCAACTTTACCTGCAACTGTAACTCAGAGATACCTACACCACCCATTCTTGCAAAAAAATTTAAACAACTACTGCCCAATTGACAAGCAGTAATCGAAATGTCCAACCAACCACAATGAGCAGCATTACGAACAATTTGAACCAAAGGACTTCCTCCAACAACTAACGTAACAACTAAACAAATTGAGTAGGAAGACAACCTACCCATACTAAACAAACCAAAGAAACTGAATTAAACCAACACTAGTAGAGAAACACTAAAGAGGAAAGAAAGTGCAAACCCTTAAACAACTCAGATTCGACAATTGCATGTAGAAAGTAGGGATAGAAGAGCTGAATTCTCGATGCAACAATCTGATTTTGGGTAAGAAGTACTTGTTCCTCCTATGTTCTACTTGAACTTAACAAACCTTAAAAGCACCGTAAGTCATCGACCGACTTTGAAAAGGAAGTTGGAGAGCCGGTGGAGAAGGTGGCTCGCCGACGACCGTGGATGAGCAGTTTGAGCTCAATGTCCTCGGCGAGCCACTAGGTTACGGTGCTACTTTAGGGTTCTTTGTTTTTGGAATGTTTTTGGAGAGAGAGAGAGATGGGTTAAGTGTAACACAATAACTATGTTTTATTAAGGATTTTTTTTTACGGGAAAATACGAAGCCATTTCATTCAATTAAAGAATTATCCGCTACAACAAGCGGAAGAATGTCCTCCGGGCATTCTTCCATCCACACTAACTTCTCATTAAAAGAGATTGAGAGGTTAGCCATAGCATGTGCTACCTTATTACAAGATCTCCTACTAAAACCAAAAGAACAAACTTCAAAACTACTAGCTAGATCAATAATGTCATTCACAATCACTGTAGAAGGGGCAAGAGAATGCGACTTCTCTGTAAGTAGATCCACTAATTCCAAGCAGTCAGATTCCGCTTCCACCCGCCTAAAGCCAGCTTCAAAAGCTAGGTGAAGCCCGAAGAACATTGCTGCAGCTTCAGCTTGGAGGACATTACCCGAGTCACGGCCTCTTTCCCCTGCAACCATAAGGATATCCCCTTCCCAGTCGTGCACCACCATCCCTTTCCCCACCTTCCCTTCCTTTGTAAGAGCAGCGTCAGTGTTTACTTTCGTCAATCCCTCCGGATGGGGATGCCAAGTAAGCTTTGCAAGACTAGGCGGACCATCAGCTTCGAAGTCGTTGACTTCACAGGCATTAGCTACCTCAAACTCATGGAGAAGGTTCATGATCTTTAAAATAGCTGAATTTGGGTCAGTTCGTTTCCCTACATCCTTCCACATATTGCGCATATTCCAAAGTTGCCAGGCTATTAGTAAGATCATTTCCCATGACCAGTCTTCCGTGCATTTCTTCGCCATCTTCTCCCCCCAATCCATCAAGCTTGGAAAGCAGTCATTCGGGTCCACCCTTAGAGGAGAGTAGCGCCACATTAACTTACTTTCGCTGCATTCTATAACACCATATGAGTCACCGTTTCCGGGGCTTCACCACACCGTGGGCACATAACATCAAGTTGCAAACCTCGTCTCGCCAAGTTAGACATGGTAGGGATCCCATTACGAAGGGAACGCCACATGAAATTTTTAACTTTTTCAGGAACATGAGCCTTCCATACTTTTTTCCAGAACCAAGAGCTTTCCGTGAGAGCCGAAGATCCCACACCACCCTTCCTATGTGAAGCTCCATGTAGTAGGCACTTCGTACCGTGAAATTGCCTCTCTTAGTTGGAGCCCACCTGATGTAATCCACCTGAACACTTGCAGCTATCACACTATTAGAAATAGCAGTTAGCTCTGAATCTGATAAAATGCCGCTGAGGCCCTGAATGTCCCAGCTCTGCCCATCCGTGCTACACCATTCACGAACCATGGCATTGGGGTCAAGACTCAAAGTGGGGGCAGTGAAGATACGCCCTCCAGGGAGACCGTCAACCCACGCATCCTTCCAAAACCGAATCTTCCTACCATCCCCCACCACCCAACGCGAGCCTTCCTTCAGCAGCTCACGAGCCGACATGATTGAGCGCCAAGTGAAGCTTGCGTTCTGAAGAATTTGAGCCTCCCAAAAGGTTGAACGAGGGAAGTACTTCCCTTTTAGTATCGTGGCAGCAAAGGAATCGGGGTTGGAGACGAGTCGCCAACACTGTTTTGCAAGAAATGCCGTATTAAAGGCACTAAGATCCCGAAGGCCTAAGCCACCCATATCCTTTGACACACACATTTTGTCCCAACTAATCAATGCAAGTTTTCTTTCTTTCGCTTGTTGGCCCCACCAAAAATTGCGGCATATAGACACAATGTTATTGATAGTAGCTTCTGGGAGCTTGAAACATTGCATAGCATAGGTGGGGATAGCTTACACAATAGACTTGATGAGCACCTCCCTTCCTGCTCTAGAGAGAAACCTTTCTTTCCATCCTTTTATTTTCTTCCACACCTGGTCAAATATTGCTTGGAAAACTATTTTCTTCGATCTCCCAATATAGGTTGGGAGGCCAAGATATTTTTCATGCTCTAGAACCGCCGTAAAGTTAAGCTTCATATGAAGAGTATTCTGCAGATTAGTATGAACATTCCGGCTGAACGAGACTTCTGATTTTTCCAAGTTTATTTTTTGACCTGAGGCTGCTTCATAAAATGTGAGAATGTCAAGAATGGTGTCTGCTTCCGTAGAGGAGGCTCTTGTTAAAAACAGAGTGTCATCTGTAAAAAAATAGGTGAGAGATGGGAGGCACATGTCTACCTATTTTTACACCATGAATTAACCCCTTCACTTCAGCATCCCTAAGGAGGGCCGAAAAACCTTCAGCACAGATAAGGAAGAGAAAAGGAGACATCGGGTCCCCTTGTCTGAGACCTCTGCCCGGAGTGAATTTGCTTGTTGGAAAACCATTGAAAAGAAGGGAATACGAGACTGAAGTAATGCATCTCATGATTAAATCCACAAACCCCACATTAAAACCCAGTTTTAGCATCATGCCCTGAATAAAAGACCAATAAACTCTATCATAGGCCTTACTCATGTCTAATTTCATTGCCATATAGCCCTGAACTCCCTGTTTTTTGTTTCTAAGGTAGTGAAACAGTTCATAGGCCACTAGAACATTATCAGTAATTAGCCTACCCGAGACAAAAGCACTCTGGGAGTCGCTTATAACATTTGGCAGGACTAATTTGAGTCTATTAGAGATTACTTTGGTGACTAGCTTGTACAGTACATTACACAGACTAATCATCCTATAATCTTTAGTAGACAAACAATTCTTTTTTTTCGAAATGAGAACAACATGAGTATGGTTAATATGGTCAATTGGGGTGCCGTTGTTTAAAATATTAAGAACAAAATTGGTTACCTCTTTTTTTCGGAATGAGAACAACTATATATGTTTTATTAAGGATTGATAATTAGTTAAGATCTATTGAGCATTATTTAGTTTTTAATATAGGAAAAATGGATCAAAATACCCCCAACTTTGGCCCGTCCACTTTTAATACCCCCAATTATGAGTTATTTTTAAATACCCCCAACTATTGGGGATGTCCGTCAAAAATGCACCCTGACTTAAAAGAACCGGTTTAGCAGGTTAAAATGTCACGTGTTGTGCTCTCATTGGTTTTACTTAGTTTTTTTTGTTTTGCTTTTTTATCACCCCACCCCCTACCCTTACCATTTTACTACTCCCACCCCACTGTCACCCTCCCTTTCCTCCCCCTCCTCAACCACCGGTCCCCCCTCCCCCTTCCTTTTTCTCCCTCCTCCCCCACCCCTTCCCACCGAGAACCCCCTCCCCACCCCCTCCCCTTCACACCATCCCCCGAAACCACCCCACCCACCCCACCCCACCCAAGACAAGCACCTCACACTTGCTGCCCCCGAGAGTACATGAGTAAGGTATGACAAAGACCCGCATATGATCCGGTCCATTTCCAATCCTACAGGTGAAAGAATTCGTTAAAACATTTATGTGAACAAGAAAATGCTAATTTAAGAACCAAGGTCACATAAACCATTACATAAAAAACTTTCCTCTAAAATATTGCATAGCAAAATAGCCAAGAAGGATAAACAGATCAAACCGTAGATACCATTGGGGAACAGACGAGTTACGTACATAACTGCACCGACCTCTTTTTCACATTCATACATTGTGTTTACCAATTTCTTTCGCAATCAAAATGAAACTAATGTCGATATACTTTTCATTTGACAAATTTTTTGTTGCAACTTACAAATAATTAATATATTTGTAGGAGAATAAAGAGAAGAGCATAAATAAACCGGCTTGATTGTTGGGCATATAATGCCTCACTCTACATCATAAAAAGACGTGCCGATAACTATGAAGTATCAACTAATGGAAATTGGCTCAAATGCTAATAGTAATATATGACTCCATCTACAAGAAAGCCTAATAAAAAGGTCGATCAAAGTTGGGGGAGGGGGAGGGAATTCGACGGGGTGGTTGGGGGGGGCTGCTGGGGGTAGGGGAGGGGGTTGGGGTGTGGGAAGGGTGGTAGTGGGGGTGAGGGGAAGTGGCGGTGGGTGGTGGGGGGGGGTGGGTGGGGTGGAGGGGGGGTGAAGGGGGCTAGGGTGGTGAAATGGTGGTGGGTGGGAGTAGAGTAGAAATTGAAAATAAAAATAAAAGAGAAATAAAAAATAAAAAAAATTACCTTGCTAACAAGGTTACAAGTCACCCGGGTACATTTTTGGCGGACCTCCCCAATAGTCGGGGGAATTTAAAAATAACTCATAGTTGGGGGTATTAAAAGCAGACGGGCTAAAGTTGGGGGTATTCTGATCCATTTTTCCTTTAATATAAACGAAGAAATAACTTTTTTATAAATCTAAAATGTCAAATTCAAAAGACAATATGAAAAAAGAACTAAAAAAAACCTAGCATTTGGAGTAATTGTATCAATTTCTGTTTGGTTTTTGGAATTTGTTTCTTTAGTCATCTCAAAATGACCTTTCTTCCTTGCACTTCTTCCCTTTGTTTTTGCACGATCTGGGTCTAAAATAGCCAATATAGTTGTACTTGATGAGCATTGTTCTTCTACAATTGATTTTGTAGTTAAGACTTTGCTTATACTTATAGCAATGTTTTCGTAGACTTCTTGCAATACCTTTCTTGCATCTTCATTATCTTGACTTTTGAGAATGAGATTGTAGAACTTTCTTGCGGTTTCATATCTTCATGGGGCTATATTGTTTGTAACTGCTCCAGAGATTTCTCTATCCATTTCTCTTTTCGACACTTCGCTCTTTGCAAATCTAGTCCACCTTTTGCTCATGTACCTATGTGGCATTGTTGTGATTGAACGCATGTGCATGATTTCAAGGCATGAAAACATAACAATCCTGGCAGCATAACTTTTACATTATTATGTTATTTAACTATTACGAATAAATTAATAACTAATAACATTTAGATAATAGTTATATTTTTCATATAAAAAGTTAAACTTTCAAATGCAAAAGTTAAATTTTCAATCCAAAAGTGATCTGACCTGTTTCTTCAAAGTTTTTTGTAAAGTGTAATTTTCATTATAATAAAGTAATGTAAGAAATGGTGACTGTATGGGAAAAAAAACTATCACTATGTTAGATAATGGTAGATTAGTGTAATTTTAGATCATAATAGGTGGCTATATGACAAAAAAGGGTCATTATCTTACATGAGTGGCTTTGGTCCATACTAATATTAGTATGGACCCGGTCCACGCAAGACTAACTCCAAATATTTTAACCCACTTTTTAGTTTCTCTCTCTAACTTTTCAGTTTCTCTCTCCAAATTTTTAGTTTCTCTCTCATACTTCCTCCTTGGTTCCCCCCAAAGTGAAGTGAGTAAACTAATAAGATATGGAGGGAGCTGAGTATAGTTTTAATTGAATTTGACACAATTGAGGAGTGATGGAAGATAAAACCAGTTAATGGTTGAGAGAGAAGAAAAATCTTAGGGCTTATTGTTTTTATTGAATATACTATATTAATCCAACGATTCGGAATATCTTGTTGTAAATTTATGGTCCATATTTAATATTTGTATTGATTAGCGGTGATTGACACTCATTACAAAATTTCCTAATGCCGCAAATTAGATGGTGGACACGGGTCAACCTTCCTCATGGTGCGCACGCCGCACGGTGTGAAACGGTACCGTTTTGTTATATTTTGAGGGATCCAATTCAAGTTCTCTCATGTGCATAGCAAAGGAGAAATATCAAGTTTATTCCAATAATCATTGTAGTATAATGAACAAAAAATATTGTTGATTAAACAATTGCGATTTCGGAATGAACATTTATGAATTTTGTAAATTTCAAAATGTTTTAAAGCAAAAAAACAAAAGAACAAAAGAACATCAAGTGTAATAGCCCGCACCAAAATACCTTCTTAAATAAGTACATCTATAATAGCGGAAGCTCCAAACTTGGGTGAACTATTACTTGGATTCCCCTTAAGCCTAAGCTTAAGAAATTAGCATTTTACAACATGAACTATTAAAATTTACTTATAATAAAAATATTACAAACCCAAAATACACCTTGGTTTTTCAAATATTGTCCACCATATTAACATACAACATACAATACAAGTCTCCACAAGAGCATCTGACATCCATATATTAATATTAACAGTCACCTGCAAAACGATAATCAACTGCCCCCACCGAGACATGTTCAAAGAACAAAACACAAATCAGCAAAGCTGAGTACGTACACAAGTAGAATTTTAGGAAAATATTATGATGGCTGAATCTAGTTTTTTCTTTCACAATTACTTTATTTCGAAAAACCCATCCCAAAGAATAATGATGTGCAACACATCCATTACTCACATCCTTGTTGCTTCCTTTCTATCATTATATTTATCTCTATTAGTTCAACATTAATATTAATCATTATCATTTAATCCTTATGGGAAAGTGAACACGATTAGAGAGGGTCACCACGACCGACTGTCTCTAAACTATGGGGGTCGTCACCCTCCAATATACCATATGCTTGCAAGACTTTCAGGACATATCCCTATAAGCTACGAGACACCACGCTCGCATGCAATTTATAACTTAATAACGGCAGCTACGGGACACCACGCTCGCCTACAATTGTTGTTCATCACCGTTCACGGCTACTTTCCTTTCTTTTAGGTGATCACACAAGTACATCGATAATTTCAATTCCTCTTAATTGTTATTAAGTCATTATTTGGAATAACTCGTAATAAGATATGGACCTAGCTTATTGAGGAAAGATTTATATAAGTGTAACTTCCACAAGGTTAATCACAAAAGTAATTATTAGGGCACTAATAATTTGAAATAATAATAAATAAAAAGAAAATTATATGGATTCCTTATACATCATAAAGATTAAAGTATTTGTTTTCATAAACGTAAGAGTTGATAAAGTTGGGTGAGGAAACTATTATCATTTGATACTAGAAGCTATGGCTTGGTAAGCAAAGATTATAGTATGGTTGAAGTTAAACTTGGTGAGAGATTTACCAAATAAATACTCATTGAACTGTTGAACATATCTTCATCACAAAATTATTATTTTTGAAAACTTATAATCAACAAATCAATCAGGTTCAATAAAGTTGTAGAAAGTAAATTAAAATAATTCATTGATAAAAGGAACTTATTATTCTTTTAGCCAATTGTCGTTAAACCTTTGAATCATTCAAAATCATAATTTCATCCTTCAAATACTGTTTAATACATTTCTTGGAAAATCTGGAATGTACCACAACTTCTATTAAAAATAAAAACAAAACTGTCCCGCAAAAAATGCAATCTCCGGCTGAACTTAAAATGACCGTAACTTCCTCATACGAAACCCAAATCGGACGATTCTTGTGCCTATCTTAAGTAAAAAATTTAATACGAACAACTTTTGTGAAATAGAATTTTGGCCAAACATGCCCAGGAAATGTCGAAAAACACATTTTAATAAAACTGGTCCAAATTCTTACGAGAAGGTAGAAGTTTATGTTTCAATTTCTAATCTACCTCACGTGCACTTGGGTTCTTCCATAAAAAAGAACTTATCAATATTTTGACAAGAAAATATAGCCATTGGTTTATTAAACTCACAAGATCAAATATTTAAGCAAAATATTAAACCATTTACTAAGAAAACTTTTATTTCTCAACTTGCAACTCATAACTCCACAATCAAATCAACAAGATCATATAATCATCCCCAAAGAAAACATGCAAGAAAAAAAATCCATATAATCTCTATTATATAAGCCATGGGGGGAGTTATGGTGTCCCCCCGTAAAAAGACTTATATACCCCGAATTTGAAACTTTAAAAAGAAATCTATTCAAAATTTCTTATTCATTTCCTGATTTACAATTATGCATAATAAGGAAAGTTGTAAAAAGAGAAAACTAACATAAAAAAGTTTAAGATTGTCATTTAAAGATTACTTACGATGAGGAAACTAACATAATAACGAAATTTTCCAACAATTGTAAAGTCAAAAATACAAAGTTTTCTTTTATCTAAATATTCAATAACAATTACAAAGAACATAAATTAAAAATTCATAAAATTACCGAGAAAAAAAGAGTATAACT
This sequence comes from Beta corolliflora, assembly GCA_947648045.1. Classification (NCBI taxonomy): domain Eukaryota; kingdom Viridiplantae; phylum Streptophyta; class Magnoliopsida; order Caryophyllales; family Amaranthaceae; genus Beta; species Beta corolliflora. Next base: position 105,303 of record CANSZD010004102.1, read on the forward strand.
CATCTTTTTATTTTTTCAGTTTCATAATTATCGTAGTCAATATGTTATTCAAGCGAAATAGTTAAACCTGATGAGAAAAAATAAGCATATATAGACCAACTTCTTTTATCTTCATTTTCAAACCTATGTTTTGTAAAAATAAATTATAAGTACGAAATACATGTTTATTTTTCGCATTAATATTAATGTTTTTTATGATTCCGAATATCAGTATTAATACTAACATGTTGTCGTACGCATCGCGTGCATACGAAGCTAGTACTTATATATTTGAAGATACAACATAATTTTTCCCAAAAATCACATGCATGCACTTATATACAACAAAACTTTTACCCAAATCTCATTTCAAACCCCAAAGAGAGTTAGTGACATGTGTACGTTAATCCCCTTTGCTCAAACTCTTCTTTCTTCCTCCAAAATGTAAAATTTTCGGGCCTTTCCATAATCCCAAAGTGTTCATATTAGTTACTTCATCTTACCTCAAGATATTAAGAACAAAACTTCCTCTTTCCAAAGAAAAATTCAGCTTACCTTCACCTTTTTACACTCGAGCTTAGGGGTGTTTTCCACTCCTTGAAATTTTTCTTTGGTAATACATAGTATACACATTAAGGAAAACAATAGTGAGGTTGCATGTAAGATTGGGTGGAAAAATAGGTAAGAAATTGTAGAGAGAAGGGAGGGTTCAACCTTAGTTCTTCCTCTCTTTTTTTTTTGTTCTCTTTCCTTCTTTCTCTTTCTTCCTTATTACTCTCACTTGCTCTCTCCTCTTTTTTCTCTGATTTTTGGGGCTTGAGTTTGACGGGGTGTAGGGGTTGGAAGTTGGAGTTTTGTCAGTTTTTAGGTTGGGTTAAAGGAGAGGTAATTAAGGGTGTTAGTGGGTGATGCCTTGGGTAACTAATTTTCCTCTTTTTTTTTATTATATTAGCTACCTTTACTTCCCTATCCTCCCAACAACTATTAACTTAAAGCTCTTGCATTTATCTACTTGCATATTTTAATTCAACGTTGTCCCTCCTTGTTTTTATTTTACCTAAAAGGATATTAACTTGTATCTTGTTTGTCTCACCAACCCCTTATACTAGTTTACAATCTCCATTTATAGCTTCCTGAATATGATTCTTACTATATCTCTAAAAATGATCCCATATCACCAATTACAACTTGTATCTTGTTTGTCTCACCAACCCCATATACTAGTTTACAATCTCCATTTATAGCTTCCTGAATATGATTCTTACTATATTTCTAAAAATGATCCCATATCACCAATTACATAATATTTTCTCCTGTAACTTCTCGACTAAAATAAACAAAGGTACCAGTACATATAACATAAGTCATGTGCCATAAACAAATCAGAATTTTACCTATATAATAATATAGGGAAAAAAAATTTAAAAGTAGAATATTCGTGTTGTTGGGGTGGCTATTACACACTTCCCTCCTTTAAGAAGTTTCGTCCCGAAACTTAGAATTGTACCTTAAAATAGATGTGGGTATCGTTCTTTCATATCTGACTCCTTTTCCCATGTAGCTTCTTCTTCATCATTATTCGTCCAGAGGACCTTCACTAAGGGTATTGTTTTGTTCCTCAAATTCTTGTCTCTGCGATCCAGTATTCGCAATGGCTTTTCTTCATAATTCAAGGTCTCATCAAGTTGATGTGGTTCATAAGATAGTACATGAGATGGATCATATAATAATACCGGAGTTAGGAGACCTGAAAAACATTATGAATTTGGGATAACTCCTCTGGCAGAGCTACCTCATAGGCTACCTCCCCAATCCTTCTTAGTATTTCGTATGGTCCTATGAACTTGGGACTCAATTTCCCCCGAACTCCAAACCTCTTCATTCCACGGGTTGGTGTTACTTTAAGAAATACTTTATCCCCAACTTCAAACTCAAGCTTTTTCCTCCTTAAGTTGGCGTATTTCTCTTGTCTATCTTGAGTTATCTTCATCCTTTCACGAATGATCCTAACCTGCTCCGTTGTCTCAAGTATCAATTCTAATCCTATCATGACTCTTGGGTGCACATCATCCCAACAAATAGGTGTTCGGCATCTTCGCCCATACAGAGCTTTATATGGTGACATTCCCATTGAGAACTGGTGACTATTGTTGTAGGAGAACTCTATCAATGACAATCGTTCATCCCATGAACCTCCAAAATCTAAGACACAAGCTCGAAGCATATCTTCTAGTGTTTGTATCGTTCTCTCAGTCTAGCCGTCAATTGCAGGGTGGAAAGTAGTACTCAATTTTATTGTCATACCAAACACTTCCTGCAATTTCTCCAAAAAATGGGATAAGAAACGGGGATCTCGATCTGAAACAATTGTCTCCGGGGCTCCATGTAGGCGTATCACCTCCTTAACATAGGCATCTTCCATTTGCTTCAGATTCCAAGTTTCCTTCATAAGCATAAATCTCACTGTTTTGGTCAATCTATCTACAATGACCCATATTGCATCATTTCCCTTTCTAGTCCTTAACAAACCCTTTACAAAATCCATTGACACAGAGTCCCACTTCCATTCTAGAATCTCCAGTGGTTGCAACAATCCATATTCTTTTTTCCTATCAAACTTCACTTTCTGGGAAGTTAAACATCTAACCACATTATTGAGATATATCCCTTTTCATCCCTTTCCACCAATAGGTCTTCTTAAGATCATGAGTCATTTTATCTCTCCCTCAGTGTATTGAATATGAACTATCATGCGCTTCACCCATGATCCGATCCATAAGTTCTCGAATGTCAAGTACACACCATCTTCCGTTCAATCTTATACTTCCATCATCATGAATATGAAACTCCGTCCCTGCTCCATTTTCTATCTTCCTATAGATCGCTTTCAAAAACGGGTCATGCATTTGTTTCTCTCTGAGTTCTTCCAAAAGTGTTGGTTGTGCAGTTAATGCAGACAACCACCCTCTCAATTCTCCTCCTTTTACTACAATCAAATCTAAACTCCTCATTTCGTCATAAAGTTCGTAAGGCACTGACAACAACGCATTAACCGTTCTCCGGGGTCTTCTACTCAATGCATCAGCCACCCTATTCGCCTTCCCAGGGTGATATTGAATGTCGATGTCGAAGTATTTAATCAACTCCAACCATCTTTGCTGTCGTAAGTTCAATTCCTTCTGAGTAAAGATGTATTTTAAGCTCTTATGATTGGTATAGATTTTGCATGAGACTCCATACAGATAATGTCGCCACAATTTCAGTGCAAACACCACCGCCGCTAATTTTAAGTCATGAACTGGGTAATTCTTCTCGTGCGGTCGCAACTGTCGAGATGCGTAGGCTATTACTTTTTCGTGTTGCATAAGTACACGCCCTAGCCCTTCTTGAGACGCATCGTTGTACACCTCAAATCCTTCTGTTCTAGATGGCAAGGTCAATGTTAGAGCAGTGGTTAACTTCTTTTTCAATTCCTGGAATGCCTGCTCGCACTTGTCCGTCCATTCAAATTTTGTGGTTTTCTTTATTAGGTTTGCTATGGGCGAGGCTATCTTTGAAAAATCTTCCACAAACCTCCGATAATATCCTGCAAGTCCCATAAAGCTCCTTACTTCTCAGATACATTGGTCGGTGTTGGCCACTCCATCAATGTTTTTATCTTTTCCGGATCCACAGATACTCCTTCTCGCAAAACCACATGCCCTAAAAATTTCACCTCCTCAAGCCAAAATTCACACTTGCTTAACTTGGCATATAACTGATTTTTCCTCAAAATACTCAATGTCTCCCTTAATTGTTTTTCATGCTCCTCACGATCTTTAGAGTATATCAATATATAGTCAATAAAAATTACCACAAATTGGTCCAAGTGTGGCTTGAAATACCTTTGCATCAAATCCATGAATGCAGTTGGTGCATTGGTTAACCCAAAAGGCATTACTACGAACTCAAAATGACCATATCTCGTTCTAAATGTAGTCTTAGGTATATCTTGTTCGGCTATTCTCATCTGATATACCCCGATTGCAAATCTATCTTTGAAAACATACTTGCTCCTCTTAACTGGTCAAACACATCATCTATTCTTGGCAATGGGTATCTGTTTCTCACAGTTATTTTGTTCAATTCCCTATAATCAATACATAGCCTTAAGGTTCCATACTTCCATCTTTCTTCTTCACAAATAGAATCGGGGCTCCCCATGGGGATACACTACGTCTTATATAACCTTTCTGCAAAAGTTCTTCAATTGCTTCTTTAACTCCACCATCTCGGCTAGCGCCATACGATAGGGTGCTTTTGATATAGGCGTAGCATTGGGAATAAAATCTATACGGAAATCTACCACTCTTCGTGGGGGTAATCCTGGCAAATCCTCGGGAAATACGTCAGGGAATTCTCTCACCACAGGTATGTCATTAATCTCCTGAGAGAGTTTTGTTAACATACTTATCTCATGATTCACTATCTTCTGCTTCCCTTTCCCTATCTCCTGGTTAAGATTTTCTCCTTTCATCTCCCTTGCATTTCCTTGCTATATCATTTTTTTACCCTACTGGTGCTCTTAAACTGACTGTTCTAGCATAACATTCTATTACAGCCCTATGTCTACCCAGCTGATACGCTCAAGTTATACGATGTTTTTGTGGTATTTTAGGTGCACATTGCTAAGGGGTTTGTTCGTAATTGTTAAGGTTTGCATATAAATCATCCTTAGCGGAAGTTCGGAGTTTTGCGATATAAGTTGTGTTAATGTCATGCATTCCGAGCTTCCAAGGTGAAATGCATTTGAGCCGAGCATCACAAGCCCAAGCATCACCGCAAGCTAAGCATCACCACAAGCTCGCCAAGCCAAGCTCGAAGCAAGCAGCATCGCAAGCCAGCACCAAGCATCGCGAGCCCGCACCATGCATCGCAAGCTCGCACGCCGCCCAGCGGCGGCCTCGCTCGTCAGCAAAAGACACAAAGCCCGGCACGCATGCCCAGCACAGGCTCGCGACTCGCGAGGCCTGTCGCACCTCGCGACGCCCCTGTCCTCGCGACTCGCGATGCCTGTCGCGACTCGCGACCATGCCAGCCATTTTGTGTGCGGGGAGACAGAGTCCTCGTCGCGACTCGCGATCAGTTGCGCGACTCGCGACGCTTAAGTAGGCTTGGGGCCACGATTTTGTGCGGGGTTTAAAAGCTTCCTAAAACCTAATTTTTGGGGGAGACGAAGAGGAGTACGAAGAGGAGAGCTGAAATGTAGGCCTTGGAGCAGCAAGCTTGAGGAGAGAGAGAGGATACTCCTCTCCTCTCCTCATCCTTCCTTCTTCATGATTCTCTTTTCATCTTTCCTTCTTCATTTCTCTTTGTTCTTCATTTCTTAGTCTTTGTTTTTCATTTCTTTGTTCTTCATTTAGTTTTCATTTCTTAGTTTAGTTTTTAGGGATTTCAACTATGGATTTGGTTTTTGCTATCGGATTGTAGCTTGAATTGTTCTTGGAGAAATTAACATGAAGCTTCAACCGTTATTGTGAGATCTTTCCTCTCTATCTATTTTCCTTGATTATGGTTCAATTTCTATGCTTGTGATTTATGATTATTGCATAATTATGCTAGGAACGTTACTAGTTTGATTGTGTAATTAATCTAATGTTAGATTTAAGAATAGAATCGGATTGTTTTATTCTTTTATCAATTTGTAGCAAACTAGGGAGTAACTTAGATGTTGATCGTCTTGGTTATTTCTTAGGGAAATTGAATCAACTGTTGAATGTTTATCGCGTGCATGACATTAGCAGGTCTATTGGTTCTCTGTGTTTATTGCTGCTATTGGATTGAACTTAGACGCAGATCGGACTAGGTTATCCTTTAGTTAGGGTTATATAGTCACGCTGATCGTGCTATTCAACTAAGAATAAGGAGAATGCGAGATTAATTCTCAACAATAGATAATTATGGAAATAATTAGAGTGGATGTTCAATGATCGATAATGAATTGAAGTGGATGTTAATCGGATTCAAGATCTTTCCATATTGATTTCTCATTTTGTTTATATGCTAGTTAGTTTTAGTTGTTTATAATCTACTTGAAACCCCCCTTGTTATTAGGTTTCTCGGCCCTTAGCTTAATCTAGGTTTTGAATCACGCTGAGTATTAAACTCGTCCCTGTTTCCCTGTGGATACGACCCCTACTTCCATTATACTAGCTTAGTGTAAAAGAGAGTAGGAGAAATTTTATCTTTGGCCGGGTGCGGTGCACAACGACACATCCGCGCCCCACCACCAGCCAATCCATTCCCAAAATTACGTCATATGACCCCAAATCTATAGGTATCAAATCTACCATAAACATGACTCCACCTATTTCAATCTCACAATCCTTTAATTTTCTAGTACAATTAACTAAAGTTCCATCGGGAATACATATTACCATTTCAATCGCTGCTACATTGAGTTTACACTTCATTTTAGCTACAAAGTTACTAGAAACGAAAGAATGGGTAGCTCCCGAATCAAAGAAAACATATGCATAAACTGAGCATACAGTAAATAAGCCAGCCATGACAGTACCTTCATCAGCTTCAGCGTTGGGCTCTTCGAACTCTTCTCCTTGAATGGAGAAGACTCTTCCTTGGATCCTTCCTTGGAGCCTCCTTGGATCCTTTCTTGGCCACCGCGGAATCTACCTCGTCCACCACCTCCTTGATTGTTTCTGAAATTCCCTTGGCCTGTACCCCGACCTTGATTCACAGGGCCTGTTCTGCTCGCATAGTTTCCAGCATTGCTTTGGCTTTGCCTAGGCCCCCTTTCATCCTTCTCTGGACAATCTTTTATCATATGAACTTCCTTCTGACATAGGAAACACACGTTCCTACCTGCACAATTCTTCCCTCTATGGCTCTTCTCACACTTCACATCTCGGTTTTGGGGCCTCTGGTCATATGATGTTCCTGAAGATCGAGTAGCAAACATCCTCCCATAAGACTCTTGCCTTCACTTCTTACTTCCTTCTTCAACACCTTTCCTCAATTCCTCCTCTTAGTGACCTCCTGCTCACGCTGATCAATTCTTTCCTACTCCAATGCTCGATCATATAGTTCTTGAAAACTCGTATAATGGCATATCCTCTTTTGGTACTTAAAGTTTAACCCTTTGAAGAACCTAGTCATTTTGAGCTTGTCCGTACTCACAAAGTCTGGTGCAAACCTAGATAACTCTGTAAATTTTGCAACATAATCAATCACTAACAATACCCCTTAACGTAAAAAAAAAAACTCATTCTCCATCCTTCGCTGCAAAGAGGGTGGGTAAAATCTCTCTCTCTCAATATTTCTAAGAACTTTTCCCAAGTAAAACCAGGCTCCGGGGCTACATTTTTTATTGTTTTCCACCACATGTCAGCTTGGCCCTCAAGATAGAAGGAAGCTAATCTAACTCTTAACTCCGCTGGACAATTCACAATTCACACAATCCAGCAGTTTCTCCATATATGAGATACAATTTTCAAAATTTACAGGGTCAACTGTTCCATCATATGTTGCGGGTTTATGAGCCGATATACGTTTGTAGAACTTACTTTCTTCGTCATTCTTATCCTGCTGTTGATTTTATAATATAGATAATAGTCTAGAGTTCATGTCCACTAAAACTTTTACCCTATCCTCTGCGGAGTTGGGTCGGGGTCCTTCTTCCGTCATAATAGTTTGTATACTCTAACAAGTGCCTAAATAATAAGATAGCTTGAATTAAATAACATACACACACATAATGTGTTACCACATAACAAGATTCAATACCAACTACAATGACACACAAACTCTTGGCATCTAGACAACCAAGTTCAAATTCAAATACAACCCTCAAATTCAAGCATAGTTTTAGGGGTTTAGGGAATTAGGGAAATAATACATTTTTTTAAAATCCTTGCAAATAAAACAACTCATAACATCTTAACCAACAAACATAACTAAGGAAACTTGTTCTTCCATCATTCTCTTGTCAATGTAGATATATTCTCGAGCATAGCCACTCCCATCGCTACTAACACTTGTAGTCTCATCTTCAGGCTCATGGTTGAGTCCACAAACACTACAACTACCCTCATTGACCCCTATGCTACTACTGGCGCTCGATTCATTAGTCCGCCTCGACCCTTCCCTAGTAGTAAATTGTCTCTGATATGGATGACTTTTCTTTTCCTTTCTTCTGTGCTCCTCCCTATTTTCCAAACGGGATCTCATAGCTCCCCCATGTGGGTCTCCTGTCATAATAGGCTTACCCCTTTGGTTCATCTCATAAATGGTAATCTATATTTCTGCCATAACCTCATCAACTGTGACTTCCCACCTGATTTCTCTCTTATCAACATCCTCTAACCTTCTCCCAGTTCCTTGGATAAAACCATTAGTAAGATACAACACAAGTAGCTCTCAATACATTCCTAAGGGATATCCACAAACACTAATTACGAACCATAATTCATAACAACTTCATCCAAGCACACAATCCTTTTAATTCCTTTAAATTAATACATACATATTCCTTTAGTTCGATTATTATATTAATCATTCTTAACATTAACTTACACGTAATCCTACACATATTATGCCCATCATATTCCACCGGAAATCATTAACATCTCTTCCCATCATTTCATAGTCTCTAATTTGATTCATATTAACACTTTCTCCATATCTATGCAATACACCTTCATAATTTCAAGTAGATTTCAACTCATATCCTATGCCCTTCACAACCTAATTTAAGATCATGGATACCATCTTTTCTTACATAAATTTCATTCAGCCGTAAGAGAGAATAACTCCTCACTCCACTCAACTTACTTATTATTCACATTTCACACACATCTATACTTATATATTTTCACCTCTCTTTTTTCTTCCAAAAATTCAACTTCTACCACACTTAGCACATCAACACTTTTGAGTTTTCAAAATCATAGTGTTTTAAATATTCAGTTTCCTTTTAAAACTTTCGGCTCTGATACCAAGTGTAATAGCCCGCACCAAAATACCTTCTTAAATAAGTACATCTGTAACAGCGGAAGCTCCAAACTTGAGTGGACTATTACTTGGATCCCCCTTAAGCCTAAGCTTAAGAGAATGAGCATTTTACAACATGAACTATTAAAATTTACTTACAAATTAACCATCTTAAACTTCATAATAAAATTATTACAAACCCAAAATACACCATGGTTTTTCAAATATTGTCCACCATGTTAACATACAACATACAATACAAGTCTTCACAAGAGCATCTGACATCCATATATTAATATTAACAATCACTTGCAAAACGATAATCAACTGCCCCCACCGAGACAGGTTCATAGAACAAAACACAAGTCAGCAAAGCTGAGTACACAAGTAGAATTTTAGGAAAATACTATGGTGGATGAATCTAGTTTTTCTTTCACAATTACTTTATTTCGAAAAACCCATCCCAAAGAATAATGATATGCAACACATCAAGTACTCACATCCTCGTTGCTTCCTTTCTATCATTATATTTCTCTCTATTAGTTTAACATTGATATTAATCATTATCATTTAGGCTATGTTCAGTTCACCTTATTTTTGCTTATTTCATATCAGATCAGAAAAAATAAGTTCAGATCAGATCAGATCAGATAAGTTCAGATCAGATCAGATATATTCAGATTATGTTTATTTTTAAAAACTTATTATTATTGTTATTATTATCATGATTATTATAATGATTATTATGATTATTAGTATTACTAATGCTATTATTGTTATTGTAAATATTATTATTATTATTGTTATTATTATTATTATTTTTTTATTATTATTGTTATTATTATTATTATTATTATTATTATTATTATTATTATTATTATTACTATTATTATTATTATTACTACTACTACTACTTTATACGATTGCTATTACTATTAATATCACTATTTACTAGTACATTTGTTCAAAAGGATTATTATTATTGTCATTGTTGTACTTATTAATTATTAATAGGAAAAATTGATTAGAATAATCCCACCTTTGGCCGATCTGTTCAAAATAGTCCTACCTTTTGAAAATCTGATAATAATCCCAACTATGACCCATGTCTTCCGAAATTGAGCCATTCTAACTGGTGACTTGGTTGAACGGTTGAACAGTTACTTATTGACCTTTTATTTCATTTCAAAGTCAATTATTGACTCAATTAAAAAAAAAAAATTTTACCCCAGCCTCCCACCCCTTCGGCCATTCCCTAAAACCACCCCTACCCCCTGCATCAAAAACAAACCCCCTCCCCCTCTCTCCTGTATTCCTCATAGTTGTTGGGTCATACACTAATGGAGAGAGAGGATTAGAAAGAGACAAAGAGAGGAGATTTAGTGGAGGCGGGTTTGATCTCGGTGGTGTATGAGATTGGATTGTGGATGACGGTAGAGTGAACGATAGAGTGGGTCATCTTTGTGCTACTTGACCATAGTGCCTTTGTTGACGGGTTGCTCCATTTTTCGTTTCCGAGGTTGACGAGGGCGGGGAAGGTCCCCGTATAATAACCCACCAAGCATTGAACTACCTTTGTAATAAGTCTTCATTCCCCATTACTCGTTCTACACACTTGGAGAAACATCAAATCTAACAAGATGACATCTTTTACCCAAACATCCCAAAATTGATATTTGACAAATAGTATAACACTGAAAATCCCACATTCAAGCAAACAACATATTTCCTATTAATTTGGTCGATAAAAATTCAAAATTCACACACAAGACATAGAATCATGACAAAATGCAACAAAAGAAAATCATATTCATAATGTATAATGAATAAAAGCTTTCACCAAAATCCAGTTGCCATCAAGCAAGCCCGAGGCCTCAGTTGGTTTCGGACTCGGGTTCACCGCCTCAAGCTGACTAACAAATCCGACACCTCAGCGGAGGCTCGGAAACCCAAATCCGACCAATAAATCGAAAACTCCCAATTCCTGTTTGGGGGGGGGAAGGGGTGGCAGGTGGTTGTTGGGTGACAGGGGTAAGGGCGGGGAGGGGGTGGAGGGAACCTGATTAAGTAATTAAATTTAAGTTTTAAATTAACAATTTAGTTTTAAACATATGAAAATAATTTTTTATCACACAATTAGAATATTAAACCTGCATTTGCAGGTTACCAACCGGTAATGACCCATTTTGAGGAGACATACCCCAGAGTTAGGATTATTTCTAGATTTTCAAAAGGTAGGAATGTTTTGAGCAGAACGGCCAAAGGTGGGATTATTCCTATCAATTTTTCCTTATTAATATTGGTAATTATTATTAATGTCGTTGCTATTGTTATAAATGTCATTGATATCACTATTTGAAGCTATATGTGTTCAAGAAGAAGAATGTTCTTATGGCATTTGTACGTGTTCTTTTTTATATCTGTTCTAATTAACAATTTTGATATGCGGTGTTCTTTTTGATGTTGTACATGTAACGAACATGACAATAGTATATGATGTTTATTTTTTTTAACAATTTTGGCAGAATAATATAAAGTATATGTTACTAGTTTATATAAAACATGAGTAGCATGGGATAACCTAATGGTGTTGGCATCACGTTCAAAATTTTCCCTACAAGGGATTTCTACTTATCTTTAAAAATAAAGTTTATATAGAACAAGACAATGATATAAGAAGAATATTTAACAATTTTATTCAAGATCATATGATTATATATATTTATAGGTTTATTTATAATCAAAAAGAACAATTTTTTTGATTCATAAAAAGAACAATTTATTGATATAACAAAGAACATGTTGTTAGTTAAATCCAAACATGTCATCGATATAAAAATAAAATCTATCTTTTGTTTTTAGAAATTTTTAAATAGATTTTGTATGTTCTTTCAGTATATATTCTTTTTGTTTAATATCATTATATGTTCTTTTCATAACTACCTAAATTCTTATTATAAACGGACCTTGGACATGAACAATATGTTCTCTTTACCATGAACAATATATTCTTTTACCTAAAATATGTGTTCTTTTATTTTTAATTGTATGTTCATATACTGATGTGTTTTTTTTCAAAAGAAAAAACTAATTATGCTAGTATTATTATTATTATTATTATTATTATTATTATTATTATTATTATATTATTATTATTATTATTATTATTATTATTATATTATTATTATATTATTATTATCATTATTATTATATATTATTATTATTATTAAAAGTTGTGCTTAGTAATAAAATAATAGTAATAGTAATACTAGTAATGAAATACAAAGTAATAATAATATTAGTAATAATATGTTTTATAAAAGATAAGTTCAGAGCAGATCAGATCAGTTCAGATCAGATCAGATCAGATCAAACCAGATCAGATCAGACCAGATCAGATGAGAAAAATAAGTTCAGATCAGATAAGTTCACATCAGTAAAAATAAGGTGAACTAAACATAGCCTTAATCCTTATGGGGAAAATGAACACGATTAGAGAGAGGTCACCACGACCGATTGTCTCTAAACTGTGGGAGTCGTCACCCTCCTATTTACCATATGCTTGCAAGACTTTCAGGACATGTCCCTAGAAGCTGACACCACACTCGCCTGCAATTTATACCTTAATAACGGCGGCTATGAGACACCACACTCGCCTGCAATTGTTGTTCATCACCGTTCACGACTACTTCCCTTTCTTTTAGGTGATCACACAAGTACATCGATAATTTTAATTCCTCTTAATTGTTATTAAGTCATTATTTGGAATAACTCGTAAGAAATGGACCTAGCTTCTTGAGGAAAGATTTTTATAAGTGTAACTTTCACAAGGTTAATCACAAAAGTAATTATTAGGGCATTAATAATTTGAAATAATAATAAATAAAAAGAAAATTATATGGATTCCTTATACAACATAAAGATTAAAGTATTTGTTTTCCTAAACGTACGAGTTGTTACAAGTTGGGTGAGGAAACTATTATCATTTGATATTCGAAACTATAGATTAGTAAGCAAAGATTTTAGAACGTATGGTTGAAGTTAAACTTGGTGAGAGGTTTACCAAATAAATACTCCTTGAACATATCTTCATTACAAAATTATTATCTTTGAGAACTTATAATCAACAAAACAATTAGGTTCAATAAAGTTGTAGAAAGTAAATTAAAATAATTCATTGATAAAAGGAACTTATTACTCTTTTACCCAATTGTTGTTTAACCTTTAAATCATTCAAAATTATAATTTCATACTTCAAATACCGTTTAATACATTTCTTGGAAAATCTGAAATGTACCACAACTTCTATTAAAAATAAAAACGAAATTGTCCTGCAAAAAGTGTAATTTCCAGCAGAACTTAAAATGACAGTAACTTCCTCATACGAAACCCAAATCGGACGATTCTTGTACCTATCTTGAGTAAAAAATTTAATACGAACAACTTTTAAGAAATAGCATTTTGGCCAAAGATGCCCAGGAAATGTCGAAAAATAAATTTTAATAAAACTGGTCCAAATTCTTACGAGAAGGTAGAAGTTTATATTTCAATTTCTAATCTACCTCACATGCACTTGGGTTCTTCCATCAAAAAGAACTCATCAATATTTTGACAACAAAACATAGCCCTTAGTTCATTAAACTCACAAAATCAAATATTCAAGCAAAATATTAAACCATTTACTAAGAAAACTTTTATTTCTCAACTTGCGACTCATAACTCCACAATCCAATTAACAAGAATATATAATCATCCCCAAAGAAAACATGCAAGAAAAACAAATCCATATAATACTTATATATTTGAAGATACACTATAATTTTTCCCAAAAATCACATGCATGCACTTATATACAACAAAACTTTTACCCAAATCTCATTTCAAACTCCAAAGAGAGTTAGTGTAATCCCCCGTATTTTTATAAATTTATAAGTATATTTTAATATATAGTTATTTATATTTTAATATATTTTAGCATTTAATGATTTTATATTTCAAAGGTTGACTATTTGAAAGTCAAAGGAATTGTTTTAATAATCTATTCAAGACAAATATTTATTAAAGTCATGCTTTGAAAGTACTTGAAATGTTTGAAATATCTATTTGGATTTAAAAAAGGAGTTTAAGTGGGCTTGAGGAACCCAAATATTAATTCTAGTGATGTTAGGAGTTCAATCATCATTCCTATTCATCATCAAACTCTATTTGAAACCCGATTGCCTTTTTCTAAGCCCACAAGGGAAACACCCATATAAATACCTTGAACCCCAAATATTTTACCCACACATTATTTTCTCTCTCCTCACTCCTCAAAACCGGCGCCTCACTCTTTCTTCTTCTCCCTCTCGGTTTTCTTTCTTCTCTTCCAAGAAACAATTTCTTCCTCAGCAAGAAACCTTCCTCCTTCACGTCGGACACCGCCGACCACCTGCTGCCACCGTGCTGCTATCACGCCGCCGCCATGCTGCCGCCGGCCTTCTTCGTTCCTCTTTGCTTCCTTTGCTTTGGTTTAATTCTTTTCTTCCTCCTCAAGTTTTGATTAAAGATTATATTTTTATGTTTTGTTTTAGTACTAATTATGATTAGAGGCTTTAATTTACTGTTTTAATGGTGAATCTATGATTATATAAATTATGTATTGAAAGAATAAAATTTCAGATTTGATTATTATATTTAGATTGAGATTTAATTATCCAAAGCATGAATTTTTAGGGTGTTAAAGATTGGAAAATCGTAGTAGCATGTTATAAACTATGAAATTGATTTAACTTATGAATTTAAGCATGTTTAAGTATGTTTAAAGGAGGTTTTAATAATTTATAAGTTGCTGGAATTTTAGAAAGGTTGTTATTAATGGAGTTTTATGGATTTTAATGACTAGTATAGTAGTACTACGCTAGGTAATATAAGTAATTGAAGTTTTAATGATAAAAACAACTTTTAAATATTTTTAAAGGGGATTTAAAGTATTTTCAAGTTGCTGGAATTTATTTGGAGGATTGATTATAAATTCTATTGGTTGTGTTAGGCGGTGAATTCTCTCTAAGTGACTTTTGAGTTGGTTAAAGTGGCATCCCAGTTTGTCTACACAAGGTACGTACATACATATGTGTTGTTTGATGTAGTATCATGATTTTAGGAAGGAAAAGTTATGTAGTATCATGTATAGGAACTTTTGTGAGTTCATATATGATTTCTATTATGATTGGATTTTACATGTTTTATGCCTGTGTACGAACATGTTGATTTTAAGAATTATTTATGAGTTGAATATCATGTTTGTATGGAATATTGATGCAACCATGTTGGTTGGGAACTTTATTTATTAATTCACATGGTGGAATTAATATATTTATTGAATTGAATCATGTGTCCCCTTATATTATTATTTTCACTACTATATGAGGACTGTGGGCCTTATTTGGTAAGTTGATAATTTATTCCTATGAAAGGTAAGTTGGTTGTTGGCTAGGTTCAACAAATAATTAAGAAGGATTGAAATAAGAAAGAATTAATCTTGGGTTGTAAGTTGTATGATCACTTATTTAATCCTAAGATAAAAAGGAGTTAAGTTGTGAATGTTTGATTATTTGTTATCTATATTGCTTGTGTGTCATAACAAGTAATAATTGGTAAATCATGTAAAGTGTAACATGGATAGTAATAAGCTTTAGACTGGTGCACGTCTAAAGTGTTGGACAATTAGGAGTTGGAGTACATGGTGGTAGCCCATGGCTTTTTCTGGGTTTCAGGTTGATCACCGTTCCTATTTTATTAAAAGGGTCCTCGATATCGTAGGTCATTTTGGAATACGGAGTCGCGCCCGTATTTCGTCTTCCTAGGGGAAGGCTGTTTTAGATGAGACAACTCGGTCCATTGACTATTCCATTTAAAGTAATAAGAATGTTGTTAAAGTTTAGTTTAGTAAAAGATATCTGCAAGTTATTATGTTATTATTTATTCATGCCTACTATTTATTAGTATCATGTTAGGATTGTTTATTTATTTAGTATGTAGTACTCAGCTTTGCTGATTACGTGCTTTTGTTGTGTATGTTGATCATGGCTTTGCCTTATTGATCCTATGATGACTCATTTTGGTGAGCAGTCTCTAGGGATCAATAGTGCATAGTCCATCTAACAGGTTCGAAGATGGTGCATCATTGGGATCGGGATTTGGAGAGCTTGTGTAGTTATGCATTGTACTTTTGAATTAAACATTTTATAGTTGGTTTAATTTGGTTTAAGGTTGACTTTGGTTTTGTTGGAGTTGACTTTATGGTTGACTAAGTTTTATTTATAAAGTTTATAATTATTGTTTTCCGCTGCAAAATTCTGAATAAGTCAATACGTTATCACACGGGCGATAATACTTTGATAATTCTCTATTATTTGTATTTAAAAGGTATTTTAGAAAAGAGAGAATTATTGGGGTGTTATAGTTAGTGACTTGTGAACCTTAATGCCCTTATTAGCTCAAACTCTTCTTTCTTCCTCCAAAATCTAGAATTTTCGGGACTTCCTATAATCCCAAAGTGTTCATATTAGTTACTTCATCTTACCTCAAGATATTAAGAACAAAACTTCCTCTTTCCAAAGAAAAATTCAGCTTACCTTCACCTTTTTAGAATCGAGCTTGGGGGTGTTTTTCCACTCCTTGAAAATTTTCTTTGGTAATACCTAGTATATACATCAAGGAAAACAATAGTGAGGTTGCATGTAAGATTGGGTAGAAAAATAGGTAAGAAATTGTAGAGAGAAGGGTAAAGGGAGGGTTCAACCTTAGTTCTTCCTCTTTTTTTTCTCTTCCCTTCTTTCTCTTTCTTCCTCATTACTCTCACTTTCTCTCTCCTTTTTTCTGATTTTTGGGGCTTGTTTGACGGGGTGTAGGGGTTGGGAGTTGGAGATTTATGAGTTTTTAGGTTGGGTTAGGAGAGGTAATTAAGAGTGTTAGTGGGTGATGCCTCGGGTAACTAATTTTCCTCTTTTTTTATTATATTAGCTACATTTACTTCCATATCCTCCCAAAAACTATTAACTTAAAGCTCTTGCATTTATCCACTTGCATATTTTAATTTAATATTGTCCATCCTTGTTTTTATTTTACCCAAAAGGATATTAACTTGTCTCTTGTTTGTCCCACCAACCTCATATACTAGTTTACAATCTCCACTTGCATTTCAGAATGAACTAACATTTATTAAAATTTCAAATTTCAAAATGTTTTAAAACAAAAAAAACAAAAGAACAAATAGTTGATTCCAATATAAATTGTAGTGTAATGAACACATTCTATTTGTTGAATAAACAATTACAATTTCGGAATGAACATTTTGGAATTATTCCAAAATTTAATAAGTTTAAGAATTTTTCAAAAACTCAAAATTGCCGTTGATTTCCAAAATTCAAAATTCAAAATCCAGAACATTTACGAATTTTTTAAATTTATGAATATCAGGGTTTTACAAAAGAACATTTATTGCTAACTAACAACTATTGAGTTTATTAAGAATATATTCTTGCTTCTAAACTTCTTTCCTTTTCCGATTGATTTGATTTGTGAGATCTCAACACTGTAACGTATCCTTAGTTGTCTGGTTTTGTTGAACTGAATTGACATATATAAGAAAGAAAAGAGCGATAGTTAAAACAAATATCTTCAAGTTTATAGTACAATGAACATAATCTTTTAAACACTCAATGAACACATATTAATAATACAATGAACATGTCCTAGACACATAATGAATATATGCCCAATATAATGAGCATCCGACTAAAATGATTTTAGTGAACACATGTTAATAATACAGTAAACGTTGGCCTAAATATGTGCACTTTGTACTTATAAATACTACAATAACATCACATAATCATACAAAGAACATTTGAGCAAATACCACACATTTGTAGACAAATATATGATAATTAATCTATCATTAATTCATATCATTTCATTAAACATATAATAGTACAAACACATAACGAACATATGACTGAAATGCAACAAACAACTAACCAACATGTTTTCAGTGAACACGTGCTAAAAGGACAATGAACATATGCCAAAATTCATGTTATTAATACAACTAATATGTGCCAAACACATAATGAACATATGACCAAATGTACCGAACATCTGAACAACACACAATTAACATATGCTTTACGTTATGAACATATGACCAATGTGAATTCAATGAACATATTATAATAATACATCGAACATATATAATTAGTACAGTGAACATTACCAGTTTTTGCTGCACTATTTTCTTGATGTCGAACTCATTCCTCCCCTTTGTTCATTGGGCACTCTCCTTCGTTCATTGAGATATCAATGGCAAGATTGTTTTCATTTTTTCATAAACCACCATCAACATCATAAATCTATTTTGAAATATTCACTAGAAAAGAGTGAAAATAAGAAACGAAAGTTCAAAATGTAAAAAAAAATGTTCATTTTTCTTATCAAAAGCATATATCTAGTACCTTATGTTGTCGATTTTGCTTTGCAACTCGTTGTTTTCGTTTTCATGTATGAGAATTGTGCAAGAAAATGAAGAATTTGAAGAGTTTGATGAGAGAGGTTAGAGAGATGTTAATGGATTTGGAAAGAAGAGAAATAAAGTTTTTGAAAATTTGTGTGTAAAAATAAATTAATGAATTCAAAAAATAGGTTTTATGTTTTTTCGGTGTTCATCGGAGATTCAAAGATGTACATTTAGTGCGCGGTTGGTTTAATGAAACCGTGTTTTATGCTTTATTGACCCCAGGCCCGACCATAAATAGGCTCCAAACGAGACTCATAATAGGGCTTCATTTTTTAAGGGGCCCCAAATTTTTGAAAAAAAAAGAATGAAAGAAATTTTTTGTAAAAAACAAAACTGCAAAAGCACGCTATGTCAGGAACTCAGGAGTAGTACTTTCTTTCTCTCCTTACTTTTCTCCATAAATCTCTAAACCTTTTTCTCCCTCTGTCCTTAGTTACCTTCTTTATCTCTCTGTTGCACAAAAAAGTTTCAGGAGTCCAACTTGTAAATGATGGCGAATTATGTGGAAGCTTGTAAACAAGTTGCTTTTTTATTTAGCTTCCACATAAAAAAGTTTCATTTCCTCTCTGATTCAAGAGATAACAGTGGCTTGATTTTGCATTTTTGTTTTCAAATTAATTTATGTAAATAGCGAATTATTCGAGTTTTTTTTTTTTTTTTTTTTTTTAAAAAGGAAAGAAACAACTAGGGTGGATCCCAAGAATTGGGCCACCCTAAAGCATCCTTACGGATGATTACAGTAAAAGGGAAAACAGGAACATCAAACCAATAAGTAATGTTAGTCGTCGTGTGACCGCGATGAGCCATCCAATCCGCTGCAGCCTTAGCCTCCCGAAACGCATGACGAATTTGGACATCTTCAAAGTGCTTCAAATCTTCACCTGCATCAAATATAATAGCATTAATAGTCCAAGGAATCTTCCAAATATTTCTAATAGAGTTGATAACAACCAGATTATCACCCTCAATAATAAGTTTTCTAATTCCCAAAGAAATAACCCCTTTAATACCTTCTCTTAAACCCCTAGCTTCAGCAACAAGAATAGAAGACGACGAATCTAAAGCACCAGCACCACATAATAAAACTTTCCCTTTTGAATCACGAATAACAAACCCAAAAGAGGCTTGACCATTTGAGAGTTTAGAACCATCAAAATTAACTTTATAATAATTGGAAGGAGGAGGACACCAACTAACTTGATCCCGAATCTTAGACTTACCAGAAGAAGTACCACTCTTCTGAATAGATTGTAGCGAGAATTGAGTATCAATTTCATCAACTGTGGCTTCACAAATCCTAACCTTAAGCACATAAGCTCTAATCATCGCACTAACTTTAACTGGAGAACAATTTTCCTGACGAAAGATCACCCCATTGCGATTATACCAAATAAACCACCAAGTTATAGCAAAAATCTCAATTTGATCTATCGAGAAAGAAGATTTCAAATTTAACAAATGATCTACAAAGGGAAGGTCGCTCACAATAACAGGAGGAGCACTCCAGTTCATATGACTATTGAGATCCTCAAACACATCTATAACAAAAGGACAACTAGAAAAGAGATGAGAGCGAATTATTCGAGTTAAATAGGCAAAATCCCTTTTTTTGAAATAATTGTGCCTTTAAATTTTTATTATACAGGCTTATTTTTCAACATCAGCATAGGGTATCCATATTGCTCGGGCCGAGCCTAGTTGACTCGCGTTTTGACCTGTGTACCCCATTCGTATGGTAGACACAGGTCTACGTCTACCATCTACCAATTGTCCGAACCCAATTACACGTATAATTTGATTTGACTTGATGGTAAATGGTAAGAACTTTCGTTTTCGCCGTTATTTGGCAGGAGCAAGAAGAAAACTAATAAAAGTACACCGCGTATAATTTATCATAAAAGTCATCGCTAACCGTGCGTCAGCATCTCTTCTAATTCCCCCGAAAATCCCAATTATCTCACTGTTCCATTTATTTTCCTTTGTCTCTTCGATTCATTCCAAATTTTTGTCTGATTTACTGTATATAATAAAAACCCTAAATCTTTCAATTCTAATTTCTCAAAAATCTCAGTTGCAATAATGCTTCATAAAAGAAGTTTCAAACCCGCGAAATGGTAAAAATTGAAGTTTTTCTTGTTTGTTTGATTCATTCATTTGAATTTTAGTTTTTGAATGATTTTCATCTATATGTTAGTGAAGTTTGATCGATCTTGATTTTTTTGCGCAGTAAAACGGCTTTGAATCTGGCGAAATCGCGGATTAAATTGATGAAGAATAAAAAGGATATACAGTTGAAGCAATTGAGGAGAGAAGTAGCTCAATTGCTTGAGTCTGGGCAGGATCAAACAGCTAGAATTCGAGTATGTTTATTGATTATCTTATTTAGTTTAATCAACTTTTTAAAAGTGATTGTTTTTCGATTTTCAGTTTTTTGGGATATAAAATTTCATTATGTGAGATTTGATCGTCTTTATGCTGGCGGTCGATTCGAGACATTTTGAGGATAATTGATTTCTGTTTAAGAGTTTTAGTATGTTCAGTTTGAGATGATTGATATAATTTGTAAATTGGATAGTTCATCATCTTTGTTAATCTTGGGGTTTGATGAGCTAATTGGATATTTATTGATTGATATTCATGGCTGCAAAGATTTATAGGTGTAAATTTTTTAAGAGAACTTTAATTAGTCTACGATTATTAAGGAATGATTTTCTTTCCTATCATGTTTTTACATAGGAGTAGGAGCACATTGCAATGTCTAGGTGAATTGGTGTTGTGTGTAAGTGTGTTTATGTTGTCGTTGAAGTTTTAGTAACACTTTAGATTGATGGTTTCTTAGTTAATTTGCATATTTATATGTATACAACGCGGAAAGTTTTACTAGTAGGTAGGGAATTAAGTTTGAGGTTGCTTTACTCTAGTGGTTTTTTTTGTCTTTTGGATGGTATGTGTGATAAGGGCAACTGCTCTTCTTGCTCATTTATTTGTTTGTTCTAATTTTTTGTGGTTTCCTTAATTTTGTCTGCTTTTGAATCTCAGGTTGAGCATGTTGTTAGGGAGGAGAAGACCATTGCAGCATATGAAATGATTGAAATATACTGTGAACTTGCTGTTGCGCGGTTGCCAATCATTGAGTCACAAAAGTACGTAGACTTCTATATTATCAATAATTTGGTCATGAGTTATGGACTGTTTACATTGTAGTCACAAATGTAGATGATTTATTGGGATATGCCTTTTTATCATCTAATTTGTCTAGCTTTGTCTGCTAAGGGTCTTCAGCACTCAGTTTAAATATTTTTATTGTTTTACAATTTTGATCTGTGATTTGTGCTTCCTGTGCTTCAGAATGAAGTACTTTCATGCGGAGTTGTGAATTATATTTGTGCTTGAAATTGAAGTATTGCTGCATCTAAAGCATGCACATACCCTGATAACTGATAAGGCAATCTCAACAAGGACATGTAGGCTGTAGCTTAGTGTTTTCATTGTAAGGCTTTGAACAATACATTGTTAAGTATGTTTGATTCAGTTTAGTGCCATAACTCTCCAGCCCATTTTTGCCCTTCGTAGAGTGAAGATTAATATCATGGTCTAGCTCTAGTGTTTTACTTAATTTAACCTTGTATTGGCTTGCACTGAGCAGTAAATGGTTTTGAATCTCTCAACTGGATTTTAGTCTATGAAATTAATCTGGCGTGGGATATTTCATTTATGTCCCGCCAATCTCCAGCTAATGAAATTTAATCTAATCATAATCATTGATTTCTATTTCATGATATTTGAAAGATATGTATTGTGTGGTGCAGGCCGTATCATAACTAATTCATTCTATATGAACCTTTGTGTTATCAGAACTCATAGAAACTGTATGAAATCTAACTCTGGAGTTTCATAAGTGGTCCTGTGGAGGTACTGTGACAGACGGATATTGTTTTAGACATGCATGAAATCCTGTAGTTGTGGCCTTGTGGGGGTACTGGTAATAATTGTATCAATTGATGACCTCAGTTGTTCTTTTTCCTGTACTTGTTGAGCTAGAGGGTTTGCTTATGGCTGAGGAAGCAAGTTGCCTATATTTCTATTGTTCAAAATTTTTAACTTGTTTGGTGGCATTTTGTCGGTAGTCGATGAAGGAAAATGTACATTAATCATGAATAAGGAGGACTGTAGTAGTTTACTCGTAATCAAGAGATTCAAGTCATGTCTTCATGTGTATATTCTTTCATATGCTGTTCTATAGTTTCTATTGTTCAAAACTCTCTCTCAGGAAACTTTTTTGATCCTACTCAAATGACATAGATGCCTTGGTCCATGACAAAATCCAGTCATCTTGAAAGAGTGCTTATTTAGTTATCTTGTTGATGTTAATATTATCATGTCTATTAGGGTTTGAAGACAACGGCAATAAGAGTTCATTTGCTAATATAATACTGTGTTTGGTCTTATTGAGTTATTGTCACCGGAGAATCATAATTGCTCTGGCATGGACAGCTCCCCCTCCCTAAGATAGAAAGGAAAGAAAAATATCTGTACACTCACCATCCTTATTAAAATTTCTTTTTGTTGGGGTGTTCAAGGATTCTCACCAATAACCAAAATGATTGCCTCTAACTTCCTCAACTTCTCACATTACACTTTCTTCATCTTAGAAGTGGTTATTGGCTCGTCGATCCCTTTTCTAAAATATAACAAAATAGTTCAAACTTCAAACTAAGGGTGCATTCTTCACATTTTTAAAAAGATTTCAGGGAGATCAAGTCTAATCAGGGTGGTTTAGGTTCAATTAGGTGTAGCCATAAGGTGAAAACTAGGCTAATTAGGTCCAATTTGGTCTATTAAGCTCAGTTCAGGTAAAATAAGGTAAAGAGAACGCCGCTTAAAGCTGGTGACATTATTGGGTTAACACATCTAGGATAGGTCAATATCTATTTGAAAAAGCCCAAATTGACATGCTTTTTTGGAAAACATAAATGCAAATAATCACAAAAATGTGGAGCTTCCGTTGATCAGTTGTCTTAGATGCTTTGATTTTCAATGTATTCACCTTTTCGGTTTTTCTACAGGAATTGTCCTCTTGACTTGAAAGAAGCTATTGCGAGTTTAATATTTGCAGCTCCAAGGTGTGGAGATATTGTTGAGCTCCAGGATATCCGCAAGCATTTCACGGCAAAATATGGTAAAGAGTTTGCAAGTGCTGCCATTGACGTCCGTCCAGATTGTGGAGTCAGTAGGATTGTGAGTTTTCTCAGAATGTGTTAAATAGAATTTGAAGCATTCTATCATGCAAAGTAATTCTAACATTCAAACTTGTTCATAGCGATTTTATTATTCCCCTCAATCTAATACAGATTACAAATGTGTCAGTTGGTTGAAAAATTATCTGTGAAGGCTCCCGATGGTCCGATGAAAGTCAAAATCCTTACTGCTATAGCGGAAGAACATAACATTAAATGGGAACCAAATTGGTTCAAAGAGGAAGATGATGTGCCATCTGTTTACATGCCGGTACGACTAAAAAGGTTTTTATATAGCCTCATGCATTTTGTATGCTAAACTGCTGTCTCGTAGTGTTAAGATATTTTCATTCTATGATGTTCTAAAAGTTTGCCAGATTTTTTTTTAATGATATCGAGTATTTTCCCTTGCTTTTTATGCCTATATTAATTGCATACACTTACAGTAAGGTTTATGTTAAATTATAGGGGTTTTTAGGGAAATCAATAATAAGAGCATCATGATTACAATGCGTTTCATAGAACTGTCTTCATACTTATTGTTAAAGAGCTGTTTGGAGTATGCATTTTTTGTGCATAGTTCATTGAAGGGAACTAAGTCACTCAGAATTGGGATCTCGTCCACAAGATGGTTAGGATTATGTGCCAAAGTTGTCACAGTTCTTTGCAGGTCTGATTCTTTGTTCGGCTCAAGATATATGAAATCAATAACTGGTTTTACTTGCAAAACTCATTAAATTATGCAATGTGGAACTAAGTAATTCTTTGCTGATTGATGTTGTACTTAATGTGTACATGCTTCTGACATAGATATCTTACAAACATGGAACCTAATTTTCTGTTTTACAAAATATTTGTTGTTTTACATTTGAAGATTGAATGTTACTGTAAATTTCTCTGAAGATATATTGATATAAAAAAAGAAGATATAAGAAAATAATAACAATTATACTTCCACCATTTCACTAAAATTGCAAGAGTTTAGCTTGCACACTTGACAATGCACAACTTTGGCCATTAATATGTTTAATAATTAAATTAATTGAAAGTTCATATTTTGAAACTAGAAGTTAAGACGAACTCAATAGTATTCTATATAGGTAGTTCGACCAAAGAATCTAAGCTGAAATTGGAACATTTTTTATATTGTAGTCAATAATCATAGTTAGATTGGGGTATGTGAATAGTACAAAAGTCAAACTATTGTTACTGAAGTAGAACAGAGGAAGTATGATGTTTTCATATCATGATACGGGGTTTTTGTTTGTTCATAAACTAATTGGTTGAAGTTTTACACGTAGAAGGTTAACTACAAATACTGTGAAATGAAGGGTGATTATGGAAGAGAATTGAATAATTGTCCGAACTTATGTTCTCTGGTTTGCGAGAAATTTGCTAAAATTTATTTGGGTTCTTGACCAAATTCTTTTGGCAGAAGGTAGCAGCAGCACTTCCACTGGAGGGCAATAAGATACAAATGCAGCCCCTAAATTTTGAAATTGCTGATGACCTTGAGGATAAGCATGCTGTTGGTACAGCTAGACCAGGGACTTCTTCTCAAAGCCATACTCATACAATTAGTGATTTAGTCTCATCATCTTCCACTTCTCATCTTGAATCTAGATCATCAGGTCACAATTCCTACTTCTTGATGATTGATATGTAGCTTAAGAGGTCTGCTACTGAAATAGCACATTCACAAGCTTTAAATGTTTTTGTTTGCAGAGAGTTTGTCGCAGAAATTAGGGTTCAATCAGTCATCTGGGACTGAAGAGAGTGCTTATGCGGCTGGCAGGCAAAGATGGAACATGGAATTCAAGGATGCAACTGCTGCCGCTCAGGCTGCTGCTGAATCTGCAGAGCTAGCAAGCATGGCTGCAAGGGCTGCTGCGGAACTTTCTAGCCGTAGCAATGTCAAGAGTGATTATTCTTCTGGACCTGGATTTCCATCTTTGCATGGTCTGAGTGAGGAGCACCGTGGCAATGCTGGCAGCGGTCTGCAACATAGTCACATGCATAGAAATTCAATCAGTGGTTCACTTAATCAGAGGAGTCCAAGAATACAGAACCATGAAGATGCAAATAGCCAAGGCAATATGACAATGGGAGGTGATATGGGAGGTGATGCCACAAATTTAAATAGATATCAGACTCAATATGAAGTGCAGTTTGAGACAGGAAAACAAGATTTTACAGAGAGCAGAAATAGCAGGAGGCAAAGTGGAGATCATGATTCTAGTCCTATTGCCTCTAAAGCTGAACCCGATATGTTTGAACAAGATTTTAGAGAGAGCAGAAATAACAGAAGGCAAAGTGGAGATCATGATTCTAGTCCTATTGCCTCTAAAGCAGAACCCGATATGTTTAGATCACCGGACTTCCAGGTGTATGAAAATGAGTCATCTGAGAACCCTTTCCACGAAGAGACAGTGGATAGGAAAAGTCAGCCTAGCATCTTTCATTCCGTATCCAGCACTTTCGTGGATGAGTATGGTGTCTTCGCGAAATCAGACTATGATAAGTACAGGAATGATTCAGGTGATGGCTCTTTGGCTAGTTTCAGCAGAAACACTGCTGACGAAGAAGATTGGCATGTAAAAAGTTCTTATATGTATGATGAGGAAGACATGGCTTTCAAAAAATCATAAAGAGGGAAATAGAATTCTGGAATCTGATGGAAGGTATGGATTGGACTCTGGAAGTGATATTTTTGTTGGTAAGGATCGGAAGACAAGTGCCATAGATGAGAAAGGCATTCGTACAAATGCTGAAGCCCTTTTTGATGAATCGGGTTCTGATGACAATGATGTACTTGTCTTAAATCCTGAAGAGGAAGGCAATTTCCCTTCCCCTGATAAATCTGTGCATAAAGGTTTCTCTGTTAATGAAGACCGTCCTCACTATGAACCCGATCTTTCAAAAAGTTTCAAAAACTCCTCAATTTATTCAAAATTAATTGAACCCATGCCTGTGACTTTTGATGATTCTGATGGAGCAAGTTCGGGGAGTGAGAAAGAGCAGCAGAGTGAGAGAACTGATCCTGAAATTCATAGCAATGATTACCGGGAGTCTGATAAAGATCGCCGTTTGGAAAATATGAGATCATCATATGTAGAAAAAGGAACTGTTGATTCTTTCATGAGCAGTGAACATTTGGAAGAAATCCAAAATATATATTCTCGTCCCGTTTCTACTAATAGGTCTGGTTTTGATTCTTCAAATGCTTCACAGTGGAGTTCTGTAGCAGTGTCAAATGACTTCAAAAGCCAGTCAAATCATGGTTTGCTTGATAAAGGTGGGCCACAGAAGTCTTTCCAGTCCTTGAAACATGCAGAGTTACATCCTGCTTCTGAGTCTGAATATCAAACTCAACCTAGAATTGGAGGTGGTATGGAGTTGAACTTAGAAGCATTGCCTGGTGGACGACGAAATAGGGCCCACTTGCGCAGGGAAAAAGGTGGATTAGCTGATGCTTCGTCTCCTTCAAGATCTGCTACAGCAGCCTCAAGTGATACCTTTGGTTCCAGGGAGATAGCTTCTACTTCTGACTACAGACAAGCGCCGACGAAGTTGAGTGCGATCCACACACATTTTGACTCACCTGATCATAATGCTGAGGTATCAATCACACCTAAGAGTTCAAATAATGCCGTGGGACCATATAGATCGACAATTGATGGAAACGTGCGGAAAACAAGCCCAAGAGATCCAACGGGATATTTTGATTCTGATGACAGCAGCTCTGACGAGGATTTTCCTAAACCTGCTGTCAGCAAAAATGTTGTAGATGCTGGACTTTCTCGGAGGACTAAGGGTTCTGCTCCAAGATTAGTTGGCAGCTCTCGGTCATCTGTTGCTGCTGCTGCTGCAACTACAGGCCGATCACCAAGTTCCTATACGCCTGGAGTTTCCAGCTCCAGGATTACGGACCAAACTAACAGTGATGATGAAGCAACTTTTGTCCAAAATTTGGACAGAAAAACATCTCAGAGTGACCAAAATGTATATTTTTCAGGTGCAGAAAAGCCGATGAGTGCAAAAAGTCACGATGTTCCTGAGGCATCAATTACGAAAGAAAAGGCTCCATCTAGAGAAAATTCCATTAACAACCCGAGTCATGTTCATCCCAAGCTCCCAGATTTTGAGACAATTACAGCGCAGTTGCTATCTTTACGGAAAAATCGCAAATAGCCATTGAGTGACATATATCATATAATGTACATAGCTATTCAACAGGTCAGTGTACATTTCATGTTCAGAAATATCATCACTTGATATTTATACTGTGCAGCACAACTTTCATGTGATTATGCTTATTCTATATGTTAAGAGGAGTCGACACCATATATACCACTCCTTGGGTTTTACTAGTTTGCCAAAACAAGGATGTTATTTGCAGCGTTGCTGTTTTAAGCAGATTGACTATTTCATTTCATTTGTAATGGATACTCCTACAGGCTATATGAGAGATATACTGATTTATGGATTTCAGCTGTGTTTGGTTTCATATTCCTTTTCTCTTTGATTTATTGCTGAAGCAGCATGATTCCTGTTAAAATGCATCTATCCAAAAGCCAATGTGTCCATTCCAGTTGCCTAGACTGTACATATTGGATTCTTGGTTTTTGATGAGGGGCGTGAGGCAGAAGTTGGCCTTGAGAAATTTATGAAAACTACGCGACACAAGTTTTTAGCTGTGCGTCATGGTAATAGTGAAACCACGTTTACTGCAACGTGGTCCACATAACTCAAATGCAGAAGTGATATGTGAACTCATCTTCACAATGGCAATGGAGAATTTGTGCTTGCAGCTCGACTTCAAGACAAAACTCTTATTATATACTATCATGTGATTCGCCTACCTTATTATTATTATTGAGAATCTCTTAAGAATGAGAAAGGGCTAAAATAATCACACCAAACTGTAAACAATTAAAGAGGAATAAAAAGACTAGAGGGATCTTCTCTCAAAAACAAAGATTAGAGAGGGAAGAAAAAGAGCTTTTCTATTTAAAAACAATAAAATAGGATAGTTTCTGCAAGAGAATAGTACACATTGTAGCAATGAAGATACTCTTTAAGGATGGTACTTTAGTTTGGAACCAACCACTATGATAAGTTGTATTGTATCACTTGTATGCACTATGTTGAGTTATGCATGGGGGTGCAACCCCTTTCGGTTTTTGTCAACAAAAAAACGAGAGTGTTTCCAAGCAACAATGCATTATATTCCTGTTGGACGCAATTTGGGTAAGTTATATGTTAGTTCTATTGGAAAATGTAGAAGTGGCATAATCTCAGAGTAACACACAACTATCTTGTTCCAGATCAAGGATTTTCACCAACACAAAAGCTTAATCAAACACAATGGTTGAGGAGTCAGTGGAAGTTTATACTTAAATGCCGCAGTTAGTCTGTACTTTCCAATAGCCTGCAGGAAGCTTTTCTAACTCTTGCCAAGAAAACCTACTCCAAGTAGTCAAAGACCTGCCATATGGCTACACCTACTAAGGCTCCGATAACGAAAGAGACGCGCTTATGTCCAAGTAACTCGATTAACAGATAAGCTAGCTATATACATTAGTTCAAAGCATACACAATTCTAGATTAATTCGATGCATCCATCCTTCTGTCAGAGCTCTTTCCTGATCACCGATTGTGAAACTCAGCCTTGAGCTGCTATGTCACTGAAAGTTCTGCCAAGAAAACAAAAACTGTATAAAAGATAATAGCAACAACAATAATAATAATACTAACAACAATTAAATATTAAAAACCCAAACTAAAGCCTATAGGCGTGGAAGCCACATTTTGTAAAGCAAAAAATCATAGCACCTAGTACATAAGACTAGGACAAAAAAATTACGAAGTGCTAACTTGCATACACAGGATAGTAAGCTTAACATATCATCACAAGAATACATATATGTTATTAAGTGAGAAGGCATATATATAATAAGGGAGAGTACGGCAACTACATCATTTTATGAAAAGGTAATTAAACAAGTACCTTGTTTCTATTGTTTAGGTTATGTTTTCTGAGCTGAAGGCTCGTGGAGCATCTATTGATTAGCAAGATTCTTTTTTTTTTTTGACAAAGGGGAAAATGTGCATTAATTAATAACGGAAGTACAGCCTAACGCTATTACAACCAAATACAAAGAAACTAACCTGAGCGATACTCGCTCTTACAAAACAATTACAAAAACATAAACATAAACATAAATAACTTGAACTAGGATAAAACTGCTCGATCTGGAGGTCGGAGTTGATAGATAATTGTAGTGCAACTCTGCTACTGGTGGATGATGATCGCCATAACCCTGACGAAAGGAGTGGGAGGATAGCGCTGATTTCACAAGCGGGGCAACAAAGTAACAGCGAGAATAGGAACTCGCAACAGGACCAATCCCATTAACCTTCTGTCACATGGGATTCTACGACCAGGTTTCCTGGAAGAGTCACATTCCTGTGTGACTCAATACCCTTTTGGAAGGATATTTCAGGCTTCTCCTTTGATGGGAAGCTCAAATGAGTTGACGCGCTATAAACCCAATTGATAAATTGGGGAGCCGCCTTCAGATATTGTTTTATCAAGGCAATGATTGATGAAATCATTACCAAGCGAGATTGAAATCTAACCATGGTTAGATCTCGAAGAACCATCCGATTTTCAAAATCGGACAAAACAAACCCTGTCCATGAAATCTCTTGCCACACAAACCCTAACCAACTACATAAACCAAATCCAACCTCTTGAAGATCAAGATTACCTCCAGCAATGAACAAAAGTAGCAAGCAGCAGAAGATAACAAACAACAAAGGCATACTAACACAGCAAAAAACTAAACAACAGGATGCAAATAACTAAACTGAAGGAGAAGTAAACGCACAACCACCGAAAACTTAAAGGGGGACGCAACACTAACAGGGTAGGGGGAGGGGGAAGGGGAAGCCCAAACTGACAACCATAAGACCTTACACTAACAGGGGATGGGGGAGGGGAAGCCTAAACCGACAACCTCAAGACCTTACACTAACGGGGAGGGGGAGGGGGAGTCCAAACCGACAACCACTTGACCGTACACTAACAGGGGGGGGGAAGCCCACAAGACCGGACACCGAGCGGTGGAGGGGGAATGGGACGCCCAAAATTTGACCTACGAGACACTAACCGGGGGAGGGGGAATGGGAAGCCCAAACAGAGACCACGTGGATGGGGGAGGGGGAGGGGAAACTGACCAACGAAAAGCTAGGCGGAGCGGTGGTGCGACGAGGGAAAGGGGGAAACGAACTGACGAAAACCTAGGCGGAGCGGTGGTGCGACGAGGGGAAGGGGGAAGCTGACAACCGCCGGAGATTAGCTTTACCACCGCTAAGAACGAACCCCAAAACCGAAACCTAGGAAAAGACAACAAACTAAAAACAACCTGTAAACCGAAAAACAAACCGTGGTAAGGGGTGGGAGCAGGCTCGCCGGCGGCTAGGTGAGCGGCGCATGCTCAGCCAGCCACCAGCGAGCCGGCTCGAGGCGGCGCGAAGATTTAGGGTTTTTTTTAGGTTTTGGGGGTATTCGAGAGAGAAGGGTGTTTGCGGCTTGTATCAAATTTTTTTGCTGAGTGCATTGATGATTAGCAAGATTCAAGAACAACAATTTGTACATATTCTTAAAAATTAACTACTAGATGAAGAATTTCACACCCGATCTATCAATAATATACCTATAACTTGAAAGTACCTAAAACGAAAATATTGAATTTGGCCACTAGTGGAAAAAAAACGCAAGGGTCGCGGTGCAAGGGATGCGTTTTTTGAAAAATGCAACCCTTAATAGTGAAGGGCTGCGGTCAATGCAAAAACCGCACCCCTTTAATATGCGGTTTTGGGCTAACTGCAGCCCTTTATGGGCTTTTTTTAAATAATTTTGAAAGGAAATGCGTGGGCCTTAATAAAATGTTAAGCGGGTAGTAGGGTTTCTCACAAACACAATCTCACGCCTCCTTCTCCCTTCTCTCTCACCCTCCTCCCTTCTCCCTCCTTCCCTATCCGGCAGAACAACACATCATCCAACAACGTCGACGTCACAGCAGCCCTCCCTCGTTTCGAACCAGCCACCACAGCCCTCTCCTCCCTCGTTTCGAACCACCACCACAGCCCAGCCCTCTCCTCCCTCATTTCAAACCACCACGCACCACCACAGCCCAGCCCTCTCCTCCCTTGTCTCTCGTATCTCCTCGCGCGCACCACTCGTCTCGTCGCTCGTCTCGTCGCGCGCACCACTCGTCTCGTCGCTATCGTGGCTCGTCTCCTCGTCTCGTCGCTATCATCGCTCGTCTCCTCGCTCACACCACTCGTCTCGTCGCGCGCACCAACTTCACTGTCGCCGCATTTAGATCTAGGGTTTGGTCAGATTTTAGTTTTTATCATTTTTTTGTAATTTATTTGTCACTTGTGATATTATAGGTTTAGTAAAGCTGTTTGTGACTGTTTTTTTCGTATTTTAGGTTTTTTATTTTATTTTATTTTGTGGAATTAATTTGATGTTCTTGTGGTGGAAGTTTGTGTATACTATTTTTGCTACGTTAAAGAAATTTCGTTTGTAGAATTTGTGATGGTCTTGGTTTTTTTGATATATTTACGAGTAAAAAAATGTAAAAAAAAAAAATTAACTTTTTTTTGGGTCACAAGGGCTGCGGTTATGGTCAAAACTGCAGCCCTTTGTACAAAGAAGGGCTGCAATGGTCTAAACCGCAGCCCTTCGTTGTGAAGGGCTGCTACGGTAAGAGCTGGCCAAAAACGCAGCCCTTAGGGCTGTTTTGACCACAGCCCTTGCGTTTCTCTCCACTAGTGCCACAACTCAAAAATCATAGAGTTATCTTTTCACCTTTACCATCTCAATATATATGAGGGTGGATACTTTGTTCATGTACATAATCCTTTATAGAAGTTTTCAATAACCATAGAAACTTGAACTGGAAATAATAAATGAATTAGATTCTTCTGTGACAGCATTTGCCATATCCCATTTCCATACCCAAAATTTGGACATTTCTTAAACATATCCCTAAATCCTTGATATCAGAACTTTCCAGGTTCAACCCTAGGATCCATACCTAAATCAGACACCCAAACCCCAAGAATGAGCATCCTAGATATAGTGCATCTGACTATGCAGATTAAATCAAAGATTACCTTCTCGAAATAAGATAGCAATCATTACTAACTTCTAATAGGGGTCATATACCATACTATTCACCATAAGCATCTCATTATTCGTTCACCAAAATTTACATCAAATATGGACATTTCATCACCCTTAAACACCCTTAAACTACTAAATGTCTTGGCTGTGGTTGATAGACTCACCATATATGGGCATTTCATCACTTGAACACCCAAAAAATACTAACTGTCAGGGCTGTATGTAAATATCTAACACACATAAAAAATAGCAAAGGAGGATTTATAAAATTGCAAATTATTTGGCCCTGTTGATTCTGACGATGAGGATCAGATTCAACAATCAAACCACCAAACTGGATTGTCAGGTTTGAGGAACGAAGTGCTCTTTGATCATTCCACTAGAAAAGAAACTTCTGGGTTGGTTCTTCAAGACATAAAATAAGTCCAATTTGGATTCAAGACCACAGCAGAAGCCTCTTCTTCAGTTCTCCTTGCTGAACCAGGTATGTGTTATTTTGCAAAATATTGTGAACTAAAGGCAATCATAATCTAAAGATTTTATCCGTTAGCAGGGACTAATATGGAATCATGATATAATCAAGTATATCACTGGACTAGTATATGTTGATTATTGGTTTCTGTAAAATCTCCAGGAAATCGATGTTTTACTGGAGTGTTGCATGGACCAAATGGGGCAAACAAGTACCTGGGGAAATGGTGCAAAAGACACAGAACAAGCCACTGCTGAGATCAACCAGTGAAACTGTTTCTTTGATCACCAAGGGAGTGGATGGAAGAGGTGGCACGGTTCAAGTTCTGAAATCACTTAATCAGATTTATATGGTAGGACTCCTTCCTTTATGTTCAAGACTTGAATGTACATATGCCAACACATCTTTTTTATCTCGTGTTTTGGGATTGAACTTTGACTTTAAGGAATTTCTCTGTTTGAGGCTTTATTATTAATTGCATGAGGGGAAAGAGTGGTGGTGCGACCTACTTTCTTCAAAGGAAACTTTGCAATATATGCAACAACAGCCCCCCTTAAGTGTTGGGAAGATAGGATTGTTTGAACCAATATCTTGCATCCATTTAACTTGTTTTACCATAGATGCTTGTGCTATATCTAATTTATTATTATAGCTTTCTGGGGTCCTATATGTCAAGCGCGTTAGGGTCCTGTATCTCAATATGCTAATACATATAAGTAATTTAATGTCAATGTACTAATTAACCTCTCTAGAAGCACGAATAAAGTAGTCATCTAGTCAACAACACTAGATAAACAACTGATCGATAAAAAGAGATGTAGTCTTAGAAGACCATGAAATTGAGCTCCTAATGGCCCAAAGTAACACAAAAACCCAGTGAACAAAGGAAGAAGAGATCAGAAGGAATTCTCAAGTAGAAAATATGGCCTACTTACTACTCCAGCCACATAGATTACAGTCTCTTGCTATGAGACTCTATGAGAACCTCTCGTGCAGATTCTATGAACCTTCCCCATGTTTACAAAAAAAATAATGGAATTGCTTATGAGCTTCCGTGACCATTGTACCGCTCATGTAATGCAAGGAATCAGCTCAAGCCTCCCCTATAGCTTACAAATGGCCGAAAGAAAAATAAAGGCAAGCAACATATTTATATTGAGAATTAGCTATAGGAAGTGGTAACCTGATAATTCAAAAGTAAGATTTGTAATGAGCAGTGAAGAAGCAAAAGGGGATTTCCTAGTAAGGAGAGCTCCCTAGTTCTTGATAAGTGGGGAATTGCATTAGGCAACTAAACTGATATTCAATCTACTACTTCCTCCGTTTTGTTTACTCGCAACACTTTTTTTTTTTTCATTAACTCTAATGCAATTTTTTGGTATGAGAGAGGTAGAGAGGAAAAAAAAAAAAAAAAAGAGGGCCCATGTGATTGGAGAGAGATAGAAAGTGTTGCAAGTAATTAATTATTTCCCTTTTAGGAAAGTGTTGTGGGTAAAAAAACGGAGGAAGTATCTAAATCTAATTTTCATTGTTTTGTGTGTGGGTGACTGACCTAAACACCTAATCCCTAGCATCAAAATAGCATTTGACATGCTTGGATACCCATAGAAACGAGGCA
Organism: Beta corolliflora; assembly: GCA_947648045.1. Lineage (NCBI taxonomy): Eukaryota > Viridiplantae > Streptophyta > Magnoliopsida > Caryophyllales > Amaranthaceae > Beta > Beta corolliflora. The sequence goes on from CANSZD010004102.1 coordinate 140,352, forward strand.
ACTAAACTGATATTCCAAGTAATGTAATTGAAACAAAGTCAATACCTGAATCAGACACTGAAGTAGACACTACAGCAGACCATAAAGGCTCAATTGAAACAGATTTTCCACCTACAATTTAACAAAAACAAAAAGTAATTGTAGTTATAAAAAATGGTATGAAATAAAAAAAGAAAATAAAATAGTAAACCAAAAACATATTAAATAAAACTCGAATAATACTTACAAAGTAGATAGTGAGATCCAAATGAAACCAATATGCATTGCAACACTATAAATATGATTATCACAAGAAACTTCTTCACATATTTGCTTTGTATTTTTTTCAAAGATTAGGCCAATAAACATCCGACATAATATTCTCAATCTCTAAATTATTACCACCCCCGGAGACTATTCATTTTGGCAAATTTAGCTCTCACTGTTCACTCCTACTCCAATAAAATCTCAATGTCTCAAAATTGTTGTTCAACATACTCCAATTCAACCAAATTGGAAACCCTAAAAAGCTCAAAAAAGCAATTGTTAAGCTCAAAACCATCCACCAATTCCCACAAGTGGAATGGTACTATACAATAAACCCAAAAAAATTATTACCAAAACTTAACTGAACGGTAAAAGACAGAAAAGAGTTCAACATATCGTCAATTCTTTCTACGACTCTCTTAAATTCAGCAAAAACTTCATTTCTTTTGTTAATCAAAATATTAAAATCTTCTGCAGCTTTCTCGATCTCCAAGTAATCGACTTTCCTACCTAATGCAACATGTTGACCTTTCACACCTTTAATTTCAGTTTCAATCTTTGAAATCCTAGAAATGCCAGCTTTAATTCTTGATATCTTAGAAATCTCACCTTCAATTCTTGATATCTCACCTTCAATTCTTGATATCTTAGAAATCTCACCTTCAATTTCTGAAATCTTAGAAATTTCACCAGAAATCTTGGACAATTCAGACTTAATGTTTATCACATTATCTTGAATTCGCTTAATATTTTCGGAACTTAACCCAGAATTAGATTCTAATGACTTCACAATACCATTTAAATCGGCAAATTGCTTCTCTATTCTCGACCTAAAACCCTCCATTTTCTCCTCCAAAATTCCAACAACACTAACCTCCTTATCACTCATATTTGCGTGAAATGATGGCAGAGTGAGGGTGGTGGAGTGGTGGTGATAGTGAGGATGTTGGCCTGGTGGGAAATAAACTTTTTTTCGTCAGGGTTTATCCTTTGTTTTTGCTGGGGTTTAGAATATTGGAGATTGAAGTGAATTTGCAATCGTAAATTCTACTAAAATGTGCTCTCACAAAACATAGTAAGGATACTTTAGTCTTTAACGTGATTTATAATCTTTTTTTCTTTATTTGCTTTCTTGGTACCAGTATTTAATATTTTCACTAGAAAAAAAGGAAAACAGTTTTTGATGTCATTTATTGTCATTTGGGGAAAGTAGATAAAGAAATACAAGGATTTGGAGAAACTTATAAACAAGTTACTCTGCCTTCCTCAAGCTTATAACAAAAATGTCACTTCCTGATCTAGAGCTTAGCTTAAAATTTGGCAAAATAAAAACGTGCTCGTAATAGGAGTTCTTTTTTACTATATTTTTCAGTACTTAAAATAAATTAAGATAAGTAATAAATATTAATAAGTTCATATAACTTCAATATAACAAAAACAATTATTGACATTTGTATAAATAAGAATGTAGCTCATGTGGCAAATAGTGACAAAGGTTCTAGATATGTTTACTTGTAGAAGTTATGGCACATGCCATCTCAGGACGGCCGATGTGCCAAAGCCCACAAGCCTTGTGCCTCGAACGGGCCAAAGTAGTCTCATTTGTGTGAGACTCCTGCCAAGTATAAAAAAATGAAACTCGTACACAATTCGGCCAATGTTTCATACCGTACCCTCGTACCTCGCTTACAATTCTTATATTTTTTGGACTTTTCTTTGAAACGTGTGGGCCGGCCTATCGTTCTCGTGCCAAATTTAAAATGTTGTTCACGTACAGCCCGTGACTGTTGACGTGCCTCTCTTGTCATGCCCGAGCCGCCGAGCGGGCTCGTGTCATATCGACCCATGCACAACTCGAACCGTCAGTGGCGGAGCCACCTTACCTTAAGTAGGGTCCCTTGACCCCACTTAAAAATAATTTTATAGAATTTACAATTTATCCAATTTTTCTAATAAAATTTGACCATTTGGCCCCAATAGAAATTTATTAAATATATTTTGAACCAACTTGATAAAAATTATGGATTTGCCAATGTGAACCGTGCCAAGCAGGCCCCGTGTCAGCCTGGCCCATGCAGATGTACTTAGGATGCAATGATGCTTTAACATGTCAATGGTTATTTTTTTTTTTTTTTTTTTTTCGATCCATACGAACCGACGGCGCAAACAAATTACGAAAGGGGAGGGGGATTCGAACCTGTGACCTATCGTTCACAGCACCTCAATCTTAACCACTAGGCTAAGACATCCTTGGTTATGTCAATGGTTATTTCGTGTCCCCAAGTCTCTTGCATTATACAAATGCTACTCTCCTCAAGTACTAGAAAGGAACTAGTTGTCATAAGCGCGTAACTGATATATAGATCATGAAACAAACAAAAGCCCATTCTCGTTCCAATTTGATTATTCCTCAAATGCTTGTTCATGACCCAGAATGTTCGGGTTCTAATTAACCAACAAATAAAGAGCTATCCAAACACACATCTATCACTATTATTTAAAAACAGAAACCCAAAACATTACGGGGCCATATGACATTTTTTTTCAACTGTGCATTCTCATTTTTTCATTTTGTTTTACTTTTCCTTCACTCTTCAATGTCATGTTACCCAATTCATTTTTCTCCTACCCTTCTCTCTTCTAAGTTTGACTAATAAACTTATAAACTTCTCACTATTAGTTATAGTTGAAACTTCTTACTCTCCTTTACTTAATTTTGTAACAGCCTATCCCAAAATCCCACTTCTACCATCCTCTATCTTCACAGTTAAATCAATTTATTTGCTGTTCAAATTGCAATCAATTAATTTGCTACTTTGTGTCTACACATATATAGTCGCACCCACCACAATCATATAAAGATTACACATATTATTTACATTAAAAAAAAAGATCACACATATTATCGCAATGACATTATCATCTTTTTTAATAGGCATTAACATTTTTTTTTGACATGAACATTTAAGTTAATTATATACCATATAATGTTTGTTAAAGCTGTACATCATATCCTCTTATTCTTTAAAAACAATTATTGTATCTTACTCCATACTTTAAAAAAATTTCAATGAATCAAATTTGCATAAAATTCTTCAATAATTTTTTTTAAATTTCAATCATTGTTGAACATAACATGTGTACTCGTACGACCACAAAACTAGTTATATTACTTATACTATATTTTGTGCTATAATTATAACACAATATGCTTAATATGCATCTCAAAGAACCAAGTCATACTAAATATGATTTTCTATAATCAAATTCAACAACATAAATGATCTCTAAGCAAACCAAAATCATGCTAAAACACAATCAATGTCAACTGATGAAAGCATATTTATGCAAGACAATTTTAAATTCATCATATTACTATACATGTTATAATTTTCGTGTCCATCGGGTAGTAAAATGGGGTTTGCTTGTTCCATCCGCATTCGGGTTCGGGTAATTAAAAATGTATTAGGAACTCGCTTTTTCAAGTCAAGGTTCTAATTAAATTTCAAGTCAATTTGATTTTTTGACGGCCTACTTATATAGATCCTGCGAGTGCCGGAATTTAATACGTGTGGTTACGGATTACGCCACTATGCAGCCTAGCTCAGAACGACCTCGTGTAGTCGTAATTTGACTAACATTTCTGCGTCAAATTTATGCGAAATGCCAGAAAAACCGACTTTTGCCGCCATAACCAACTCCAAAAATGACAATAATAAAATCAGAATTCAGAACCCATCATTTACCGCCTTCTGTTTGACTGAAACAAACAAAACCTCCCAATTTGAGCTTGGATAGGCGTCTCATCGTGAGAGGCCAAAATGGCATTGACAATTTCGCCATGGTGTGTTGTGACTTGTGAGCTTGAGACCTTTCTTCTTTTGTTATAGTGCTGCAAAATTACATTAAGTTAGTGGATGAAGTTTGAAATTCTGTTGTTACAAGGTGATAATGAATGTTATCCTAGGCTGCAAATTATAGGAACTTTTCATCATTTGATGTTCATTGAAGTTACTAAGATTAAGCAATTATGTACAGTAGTTTGTATAGTTTATAGGTTGAGCTATTTAGCATTGCATATTTTGCAGTGTAAGGTTTTACTTTCAACTAGTTTTTAGATCCCCGCAATACACGATTCATTTGTCATGCCAAGTTAGAATAACTACAATATGAAAGGGGGAAAAAAGATTTACGGATGAAGTAATTACAAATGGAAGAGGAAGAATTTGAAATGAAATGAAACTTTAAAAATATGTACTCACTACTCCGTATAATAATCGGGATTAATGTATACAATAAAAGAAAAATTGTCAGTAACTACCTTTTATAGGCACTCTTTTAAAAACAACTACCTTATATCATGTTTATTTCACAAAACTACCTTATAAGTGGAAATTTTTTAAAAAGCACTACCAAATCTCGAATTTCCGAACCATGGTTAACTATTCTCTCCAAATCCCTCCAATTCTTTAAGACTTCCCTCTTCTTTCACATGATTCTCCCCTCTATAAATTCATTACCCTTCTCTCTTTTAGTTGTTTTCCTCCCACCTCATGCTCTCTTCTTTTAATCAGGTAATTCTAACTTAGGGTTCTTCTAATTTTCAGAATTGGGTATTTGATTTTGGGGCAAATTGCGTACAATCGACTTAGGGTTACGTGATTTGCTAGCATAATTGCACCAAATTTGCCTCTTGGTGCTTGAAAATGAAATCTTTTTTGCTGTAAAAATAAATCTAATGCTTTTTCTATTGTTTATGAGTTTGAAGGATGTCAAGCTCCTCATGTAAATCGGCCCATGAGGTACCTTGCATGTGTCAATGTGGGGTTTGGAGGGAATAGTTAACCAAGATTAGGAAATTCTAAATTTTGTAGTGCTTTTTAAAGTTTTTCCACTTATAAGGTAGTTTTGAAAGATAAACGTGATATATGATAGTTTTTTTTTAAAAAAGTGCCTTTAAAAGGTAGTTTATGACAAATTTTCCTACAATAAATAAAATCTTGATTTTTTATAAAAAAAATTAGATAAAATGAATGTGGCAAAGTTGTGTACGTTGAATGTGTGAGCATACGAGGAAGAATAAAATGAGGAATGATGTTATTGGGAAGAAGATAGGATTAAGATAATGTGGTCATGTAAGATGGTGACCATTAAATATACCAGTATGGAGGGAGGCTTGAAGAGTGGCAAAGTGAGGTAGAGGAAGATCAAAGCAACTTAGAGGAGAGTGGATAAAATTAATGAGGCTATTGGGGTTTTGAGGAAAATTGGTGTTATACAGGGAAGAATGGTGGGAAGAGGATATATGTAGATGATTTTTTGAAAAGACCAACCCCAGTTAAATTTCGTTTTTGATAAGGTAAGGAGTAAGCTAGCTAGGTGGAGAACCCAATTCTTGTCTAAGGTAGGTGGATTGTACCTAATCTATCAACCCTCTCCACCATTCTGACATATTACATGCAATCTCCCAACAACCATTCTCCATAGCATTGACAAAATCTGTAATGACTTTCTTTGGGGGGATACTGATGAACGTAAACGCCTTCATTTAGTGAGTAGGGAAACAACCTCCATTCCTAAAGATAAATGGGGCTTGGGGATCCGCATTCAACATGCTTTAAATAGCGCAATCATGGCTAAACTAGGACGGAAAATGTGTCAAGGAGAGGATAGCCTGGTTCTTATTTGGACATCTTGTTTGGGCTACGGGATTTATGTTCTTAATTTCGTGGCGTGGATATTGGCAGGAGTTGATTGAAACTTTAGCATGGGCTCATGTACTCATAAGTGTATCTACTAAAAAAATATGTCCATAAAAATCATGTCAATCAGTTCAAATATGGATCTCCCATTTGGAAGGGTATTGGGAAGGGTTGGAATCTCATTAAAGAAATTGTACTTAGATCTTAGGAAATGGTTCAATTAATTAGCTTATGAAATGGTAACTGGTTAGGGACCGACCCACTTCGTCATCTAGTGTACGTCCCTTCAATGAAACATGAGATGGATGCTACCATAAGTTGTGTTAGCCTAAATACCAAGTGGAATCTAGGAAGCATTTCTTTGTCCCTATCAAAAGATATTCTAAATAGAATCCCTGACCATCACGCCTCCTAATCATGTATCCCCCCCGACCAACTAGTATCCAACTTTGTCTCCTCTAAAGGCTTCTCCTTGGCTCTCGCATACCAAGCTAGCCTTCAAATAATGATAGGAACCCCCCAACATGATACAAAAATCCAGAAAGTCTGGAAGGCGTCCATTCTTCCTAAGGTTAGAATTTTCCTTTGGCTTGCTTGGCAGTACCGCTTACCCCACAAAAGTCTTGCGCACTTGGAGAATCGCAACCACCCCCATAACTCGTCTTCCTGCTCTAGTTCTTTATGCCTTCGCCCATGTTGCATGATGGATAGGGAAGACACTCTTCACAATCTTAGAGACTGTACCTTACCCTCCATTAGACAACATTATCCCCGGACGTAAGGCTCACTAATGGAACCATTCACAAATGGTTAGGGAGGAACCTGGAAACTACCACTCTCGTCCATGAACTAATGTGGAACATTATCAGGCTTTCAGCAGATAGTCATTCATTTATACATTGTCTCACTATCAGGCTTTCAGCAGATGGTCATTCATTGAATACTCGTGTGGAGGATTAGAATGTAAATATAGATTTTAAGGAACCGTTGTATCTGCAATAATTGCCTACCAAACTTCACTACTAGCCTACTACGCTCTTCATATGCTTGTACATGCAGGATTTGCGAACTTACATTTTATTCATTTTTTTTATTGGCTGAGCTCTGTTTGACCTTAGGCAGTGTCTAGAACTTTTATCGAGGGTCGTATAATATTAGGTACCTTAGGGCGGATCATCACCTCATGATGAAATCTGATTGAAAGTAATTATCCTTTAGCTAAAATTTCAGATGTTTTTCTGGAGATTTTGTACTTAGTTAAAAACCTAGCACGTACATGAATTGACAATGGCCATAGAATTCTAATGCTTTTCATTGTTCTAATGTAGTAATGTATGTTCCCATCTTAGTTTAAAGGCGCAAGGCAAAGGCGCGCGCCTTTCGTAGGCGAGGCTGCGAGGCACACCTTTTTTTAATTAAATTTGTACATAATTTTTATTGTTTTTATGGTGCTAATTTTTCGTAAAAATCATCAACTTCTAAAAAAATTAACTAAAGCATTTTTTTAACCCTCATGCAGTCGTTGTAGAGCAGTAAATAGAATAAAAACAACGACGACACATCGACCACATGTCCACATATAAGAAAATTGATATGTAAACGGAAGATGATCGAAGGGTACCACAGCTATGGTGTCAGAAGTAAATTAGTTTGTTGTACTCTGCCACAAGCTATGGTGTCGGAAAACAACCAAATTTATTCACCGAGAGACGAGAATTAGTTTTACCAATTAGTGCTTTTGAATTAGGGTTTTAATGTACGAATTATGAAATCAACATGTAAAGCAAAGGTAAGTCTTAATTAAAAAAAATACTACTCGTATTATTTTTCAGTTTACAACTCAAAACTAATCTATTTTCCAAAAAGCGCAGAGGGCCTCACTTAGTTTCTTGAAGAGTTGTGACCTTGGCTCTCCACCTTTCATCTTGAGGAAGACTTCTCAAGACCTTGCTGACCTGCTCCTCAATAGGAATTTCTCTTTCAAGGGAAACTAGCTCCTTTGTTATGTTAGTGAACCTTATAAACATCTCTTGAATTGTCTCTTTGGAACCAATTTCAAAACGTTCATATTTAGACATTAATAAGTCAATTTTGGAACGTTTGACTTCATTAGTTCCTTCATAGGTAACTTGAAGAAGTTCCCATATTTGTTTTGCGTTCTTACACCCCATGACTCTATTATGTTCATGAGGTCCAAGACCACAATGGAGTAGCTTTAAAGCCATTGCATTGGTTTCCATTTTTCAAAGTCCTCCTTTTCATATTCAGAGAGTTGTTTAGGAATTACCTCGTTTTGAGCATTTGTCTTTATTACATTGAAGTCTCCTACTTCAATGACTCGCCAAACTTGATAATTTTCAGCCTTGATGAAGATCTCTATTTTATTCTTCCAATATGAATAGAATTCGTCGTTGAACATAGGAGGTCTTTATGTTGAGTATCCTTCTTCTAGTTTCTCTTGTGTGTTCATGATGTTCCAGGAACTTTGACTCAATAGGGTAGCCTGTTTTTTTTGAGTTCATGCTCTGATACCGATTGTTACTCTAGGGAAACACTACAAGAGGGGGATGAATTGTAGTGAGAGTTCCTATTAGAAATTTTCGATTTTGTTTGCACAATTAGAACTTTAAAAGCAATAGGAAGTTTAAGTATGCAAGAGAGACTTAGCGAGGAAACACCTTATCTCTATAAGGAGAAAATCCACGGCCCACTAGGGACTTTCAACTCTTTCACTATAATAGAGGAACACCTAGTTACAATCGATTATAGACTCTTCAACTCAAGTTCCACTAGGAACTTAACTACCCCACCACTAGGAGAAAAAAAAGGAAGGGTTGCGCTGGAAGGGCTGCGTTTTTTGGAAAACGCAGCCCTTCGTGTATGAAGGGCTGCGGTTAGCCCAAAAATCACAGCCCTTCGTATACGAAGGGCTGCGGTTTTTTAAAAAATGCAGCCCTTTTAGTGAAGGGCTGCGGTTAATCGAAAACCGCAGCCCTATAAGTAATAAAGGGCTGCGGTTTTTGGGCTAACCGCAGCCCATTATGGGCTTTTTTTTTTAATTTATTTGAAAGAGAATTCAATCTCGCGCGCGTTGGGCTTAAAATTAAATGTTGAGCGGGTAGGGTTTATTTCTCACAATCTCCCTCCCTCATTCTCTCTCCTCTCTCACAATCTCATTCCCTCATTCTCTCCCCTTTCTCTCTCTCCTCCGCTCGAGCGTTTTTGCGGTGAGGATGTTCGCCGCTCTGCTGCACCAAAGCCAAGGTCTCTCGTCTCTCCTCCTTCGGCTCTCAGATCTCCTCCTTCACCTCGCCGGATTTTTCACTTCGCGTCTCATCCCCATTTCTTCGCCCTCCATCAACGTCAACGACGTTCCTCAATCTTCTCCCTACGCCGCCGCCGCCAGGTAAAACCCATCTTCTCTCTCTTCGTTTTTTTCAATTAAAACGATTAATAATTTCTGGGTTTTTGATGTTTTGTTTTATGTATGATTAGTATGTCACTAGAGCAAAGATGTGAGATTATAAAGAGTGTTGGGGAGGAGTGCATTCAAGAAGGGGAGTTGATGGAACTCAAAAAAAAAGGATGAACCTATTTGCTATGATGGGTTTGAACCTTCTGGTCGTATGCATATTGCCCAGGTAATTCCTTTTTACTCCAATTTTTTTTTCATCCCTGGTTTTGTTGATTATTTGGCTGGTTGGAGTTTTATTAGCCAAAAAAACAGTTTGACAAGTATCTAGAATCAGTGTTCCAAAGTCTCTATGCTTATTGTTACAATTTGAAGCTTTGTAAGACTTAATGGTTCTGAAAATTTGGATTGCCTTTGTTGCTATGGCATTGCGTTTTTTTATTCAATTCCTTCGAATTTTCGGCGACATTAGGCACTAACTTAATTTCGTTTTGTTTGATTAGTTAAGCGTTGTTAATTTTTTGGAGTTAAAAAATTCAAAAAAAAAAAATTTATTTTTTTTGGGTCAAAAGGGTTGCGGTTATGGTCAAAACCGCAGCCTTTTGTACAAAGAAGGGCTGCGGTTCTGGGCCTAAACCGCAACCCTTCACTTTTAGGGAAGGGCTGCTACGGAAAGGGTTGCTGGCAAAAAACGCAGCCCTTAGGGCTGTTTTGACCGCAACCCTTCCGTTTTTTTTTACACTAGTGCACAATGATAACTCTATCACTGTGCTACTCTCTCTCTCTCTCAATACTCTGACTTTACTCAAAGCCTTACAAGAGTTCCCGCAACTCTTTCCCAAAATACAACTCTGTAAAAATAAAAAATCTAGTGATTAGAAGTTTAAGTAAAGTACTAGGAACTTGGAACTGACAAGAACACTTATGGATTTTTTTAACTCTTTAACTCAAGAATGCTTTTTTAGAAAATGTCAGTTGGTTGCACTTCAAAGCAGAATACCCATCTCTATTTATAAAGGTGATGCGAAGATCACAAATAAGCGTTGTTCCAAGCATCTCTTTACTAACTGACCTCGTGCCTTAATTGTAGGCAGTCAGTTAATTAGTTGAGTTTTGCTTGGGGAACACTCACCCACAATCCTCACTAACGTCACTTAGGAATCTGTTAGAGATTCTTAAGGAAATGCACACAAGTAAAAATATTTTCAGAAAATATTTTTCTATTTTTATTTTCTAAAATCACGTTTTATTTCCATAAGCTTGTACTAGTTCCTTTGTTCCATAATACCTTAACTAATACTTACAGACACTTACATGATTCCTAAAATTAAACTCTTAATTTAGTCTTAATGTCTTCAACTCTGATGCTTGATAACGGTTAAATATTATATAATATAATACCCTTATATCTATTTGTTTTCCCCTAAATAATATCAATAAGTAGTAATTCTTGCATTTTTATTGAAATGCTAATAAATAGAATGATGGGTGTTAAGTGTTGTATTTAGATGTTACCGTATTATTTATGACCAAACTCTACTATTAATATTCTTTGCTTTGATAACAGGTGTCATTATCAACTAAAGCCATCAAGTTACAAAGAAACCCACTTACATTTGTTACAGACTCAGTGAAATCTTATGCAGATAAGTGGGTAACTTTTATGAATCTCGTTCAACAAAGCCCACAATATAACTTGAGTATTTTCGGATCAAAGTAATTAAGGCTAAAAGCCTTTGTTATAATTATTGGTCATTGGTGGTCTGATAAGGACGAAAGAGGGCTAAACCCATCATATCATATATACTAATAAAAGAAGAAAAAATAATCCTAGGTGTCAAGCCAATATTCTTCAAAGCCTCACATTAATCCTCTATTTCTCCTTGCATTTCACAAATCTGCCATGTGTCATCAGCCTTGAGTCTTGAGACCTCTCACTTAGCTCATAATTTTGGGCATAATTGAATTATTTCAATCCATCATCTAACATTTTAGGCAACAAATCAATTAGATGAATCAGTTAAGTTAGAAATTTTAAAATTCAATCAATTACTTGCCACATACGTGTAACCTTTAAGGAAATAAAAATCACTCATAGTACCTATTATATATGTTAATTTTATATCATTCAATAATAACATCAATCAAGCATATAATTTTTGTTAATATCAAAAGCAATGAAAATTACCATAGTCGGTTACTTCCCAAAAAATTTCCCTAATGTCAACATTTTTTTTTGAGGGGACCTAATGTCAGCAATTACTTATGTACTTTTGCAGTATAAATATGCTCACTATTACTATTCATACTGTATTAAGTATTCAAAATAAAAAGTCTGCAAATCAAATCACGATAAAAAGAATACATTAATTGGCAAATTAGTTAACACATTAAAAAAATATACTTTTTCAAGATTAAAGAACCATATTTAAACATAATCAAAATTATTTCTAGGATTTTTATTTGTTTAGTACCAATTACTTCAAAAAATAAGTAAACTTAATTGATTTATACGCATGCATGTATAATTATGCAAAATTGATAATTTTGATCCTCCAAACACAACAAAAAAAACATCACATTGAAGATACGAACATGAATCAAATCCTACAAATTTTTTTTGAGTATGCAATTCTTTTTTAATCTTATGATAATTAACATAATCAGACTAATTTATAGGATTTTTTTTTCAGTTACCAATTAATTCATAAAAAGTAAACTTACTTGATTTACCATATATACACATGCATGTAGAATTCATCCCCAAATCTTTAATTTTGATCCTCAAAATAAAAAAATACATGAAAATTCGAAATACCAACATGCAATCAAAGTTTGAGATACATGAAAACTAACCTTTTAATTTTGTAGGATTAATTTATTAATATCATGAATGGTAGCTGATTTCACCATTGATTCTACTCTTATTCAATCCATAGTGAGCAATTGCATTTATTCAAAGCATATATTATTCTTCTTCTCATATTCAAGCCATGTCCGATTTTTTTTCCTTATGAGATAAGTGGGTCATTGAGTTGCATCCAAGTAGAAAAGAAATGAAAAGAAAAATGAAGTGAAGTGAGAGAGTTTGAATGGAGAAGTGGTGAAATGGGGAACGTTTTGCATGAAATGTTTCAATGGAGTGAAGTTGTAATGAGGAGAGAGAAAGATGGAGTGAATAACTAATTTGGCTTTATGAAATATATCAATGGAGAGAAGTTGTACAAATGGTTTTGATTTTTTCACACTTTATTGTCATGTGTATACAAGTTTAAATATTATACTATTAACATTATAAGTCAATAGTGATTATATTAGTACCATTGAAAGATTTAAAGTTGATAGCTTTTACATATAATGGAACGGTTTGTCGCAAGTACAACTGGTTTTGGATGCCAACATCTATCTATCTATATAAATATATATAACAAAATCCTAGAGGCCAATCAAGTGTGCCACATAGGACTAAATGCATTGAGCTATGCCACACTGGGATGACAAGCAATTTCCCCACGAAATCCCTGTATAATCCGGCTAATTTATCTTCCCTTAATTTGGGCCGTAATTATAGGATTAACACTAAAGGAAATTTTTTAAAATTCTCTCTAATATCTCACGATTTCAGTAATCTAAAGTAATACAATACGGAAAAGAATCGTTTATATATTACTATAATAATAATAGTTCAATTAGAGGCTAAAATTACGAGAATCTCAGTATAGTAATATAGATTAAACAAAATGAAAAGAATCAACAAAATTAAGACAATTAGATGGCGCATGATTTGCTCTACATTAACTAAGGCGTATAGTTTTGGTAACAAAATTATCCATTTACATAAATATTAGTTCAATTAGTGTTTTCCTTTTGTACTGTTTCACGATGTCCAAAAAAAGAACACATGGGGGTGGGAGAGAGCGCTCAAAGACATTTCGGTGCTTCAAGTTTATATAAGTGTTGTGTTATTGTGTAGGTAATTTGTATCCCTATAAAAGTTGTATTTAAATGTCATTCTTCTAAAGATAAATATTATATCTTTACCCATCATTCTTATTCCAGTGTTTCATCTCCACATTTTAGTCTTATGATTTTTGCCCTCTTTGTTCAAACAAGGTAATAATGGTATTCTATTTTATGTATACGAACAATGGTAGAGATACATTGTGTAGTTTATAGATGTAATTGTTGATAGATGGATATGCTATTTAATTTCTTTGAGTACCTTAAAAAGGGCCTTATTTTATCCTCCAGTCTTGCTACACTCCCACGGTTAATGCCACAATTCACATGATACTATTGATATATTTTGGGCGTCATTATCGGTACTATGAATTATGATCAATAGAAGATCTTTCATCTTGATTAAATATCAAACATATGCCATGCCATGAGCGATTGAAGATAAAAAAATCTCAACTTTTCCATTGATATTAAAATTTTAACCTTAAATATCAACCCATTACCAACCCAGAAAATGACATTTATCTCCCGTCCCAATCGACGGTCAAAAAGCTTAAACTTTTAACATTAAAAACCTTGATTCATAAACCATGGCAAAGTTTAACCCATGTGTAAATTTGAGAATAAAAGAAAGAGAGAATCTGAAAATAAACGACATGCAAGAACTTTTTTTGTTGTTGAATATGTAAAGAGGGCAAACTTTTTTTGGCAGATTTAAAATGGGGTTGGGACTTTGGAGGTTTAAATAAATGACATCCCAATAGGTTCTTACAAAGTTAGTTTGCAATTTGGGAGAGAAAGCGGCGGTTTATAGAGAGAGAAATGATTGGATTTGGAAGGAATGATATTGTTACATAATAGGCATGTGTCTAAGATATAATTTAATAGGTTCATATGTTATTGCCTTTTGATTTTGAGGGCAAAACTAATGATCTCAATAATCGGTTATTATAATAGCATGATTGATAATAACGGCTAAAGTTTCTATTGTAAGTTGTAACATTTAACCAACATAAAAAATATTTACCAAATAACAAAACACAAATCAAATATTTATAAACCCAAGTTCTGTAAAAACAAGGAACAATGATCCTGCTCTAATCAGCTTATTTTTATTTCTTATAAGAAAATATAAGTTCAGATAATGAATAATATGCCTTAATAAGTTCGGATAAGTTCTATAATGCAAAAAACAAGCAAAGATAAAGTTTGACATACTCACAAAATAAATTCTAATAAGTTCAAATATGGTCTAATAAGGATTAACAAGGTGTAATAAGTTCAGATTAGTTCTTAGATAAGTTTATTTAAGTTCAAATAAGATTACATAAGCAAAATAAGTTGAAAAGCACAAGGCCAACAATGACGATTTGGAAATTATATAACTTAAAAAAATCTTATGTACATAAAAGATTTTATCATTGTTTTCTATAGGGTGTTGGCATATTAAAACTTTCTAAACTTACTTTGCTTATTAGTTATTATGGGCAAAAGTATTACAATTATATAATCAAGAAAATATTATTTCATTTCATGTTTTAATCTTTAGGCTTTAAAAACATGATGGGGGTGAGTATTAACTATTAAAAAAAAAGTACGGGGGTCAAACTCTAATGCTATGATCTAAATGATATCTATGACTTTATACAATATACCATCAAACAAGAAAAACAACCATTATATGTATCTAAATGTACCTTAAATAGTATTTTTTTTACGGGACCTTATATAGTATTAAAACTCAAACATATTGAGAAAATTAAAATCATTTTTCTTGCTCTAATCCCAAAGATTGATAACCCTTCAACTGCAAATCATTTTCGTCCAATTAGTTTGTGCTCCACCATTTATAAGATAATCTCGAAAGTTATTTGTAATCGTCTTAAATCAGTTATGGGGAAGCTTATTCATCCCCTCTAAGGTGCCTTTGTTCCTGAGCGACTCATTCAGGATAATATTTTAATAGCTCATGAGGTTTTCCATTCGTTTAGTAAAAAATCAGGTGCAGAAGGCTGGATTGCAATCAAGTTAGATATGGAAAAAGCATATGATAGACTAGAATGGGATTATATTTTAGTCTCTCTTAGAAAGTTGGGTTTTTGTCCTCAATGGATTGAGTGGATTAAAACCTGTATTTC
The DNA here is from genome assembly GCA_947648045.1 of Beta corolliflora. Classification (NCBI taxonomy): domain Eukaryota; kingdom Viridiplantae; phylum Streptophyta; class Magnoliopsida; order Caryophyllales; family Amaranthaceae; genus Beta; species Beta corolliflora. The sequence continues at coordinate 155,810 of CANSZD010004102.1, forward strand.
TACTCCATCTTTCTCGATTCAAGTGAATGGCGTCCCAGGGGATAGATTTTTTCCTTCGAGAGGCATCCGCCAAGGTGACCCTCTATCCCCGTATCTATTTATTCTTTGTGCTGAGTTGCTTGCTAGACAACTTTCCTTTGCAAATTTGCAAAAAGATAAATCTATTGGAGTTTCTATTGGTAAATCTGGAGTGAGAATCTCATTTCTTACTTTTGCAGATGATACAATGATCTTTGCCAAGGCAACTGATCATAGTTACTCCACTATTAAGGCGATTTTGGATAAATATTGTTCAATGTCAGGTCAATTAGTCAATTTTCACAAGTCTGCTTTCCAATGTTCTCCAAATGTTTCGGGTCTTGCTAAAGCTAACTTTTCCAGGCTTCTAGGCATGAGTGAAACTTCCAATTTAGGGGAGTATTTGGGTTGTCCAATTATAGATTCAAGGGTTACCAAAGAAACTTTTGGAAAAGTCCATTGTATGGCTGTTAATCAACTCCCTAAATGGAAAGCCAACTCTCTTTCGCAAGCTGGTAGAACGGTTTTGATTCAAGCTAATATGGCTACAAAAGCCAATTACCAGATGCAAAGTTTTTATCTTCCCAAGCAAATTCTCTCAAGTTTAGATAAAACATATTGAAAGTTCTTTTGGAATAAGGATAACCTCAATAAGACAGCTAATTTGATAGGTTGGGACAAAATTTGTCTACCAAAACAGTACGGGGGTTTAGGAATTCGGAAGGCAGATGTTAATAATATTACTCTTCAAATGAAACTTCTTTGACAATCTATGGGTAAATTTAGTTAAGAAAAAGTATAGTAAGAATCAAGATATTCTATCTCATAAAGTCTCTTCAGTAGCCTCTTGGCAGTGGAAAAAACTCATGTCCCTTAGACCCCTATTTAGGCAGGGGTTGAGATGGCAAGTAGGAAACGGGAAAGAGATCAAATTTTGGGATGACAATTGGATCTTCCAATACCCCCTCAAAAAAATTATTATTCCCACTTATAGGTCGGAACACTTCACGGTGAGTGATGTAATTGATGATCATGGGCTTTGGGATAGGGAGAAAATTGCTTCTCTTGTCCCTCCCCATATAGCTTCTATTATATTTTCTTCCTTTCTTCCTTCTAACCCTCAACCTGATACTCTTGTATGGGGTCTGACGGCTGATGGGGAGTATTCAGTAAAGTCAGGGTCTATGTTGGCGCAGGGTCTTCATAACCCGAATTTTGAAAAAGTTGAGTTTGCTTGGCTTTGGAAGCTTCATGTTCCTCCCAAAATAATTTTTTTTTTATGGAAAGCTTGCCATGATGGGCTGCCTACAAAAGATAGACTTGAAAAGTGTAAGGTCTTTCTTCCTCAGCAATGCGTTTTATGTAGTAATGCTCCTGAATCTCTTTCTCACCTTTGTTTTGAATGTCCTTTCACTTTAGATGTGTTTGAATGTCTTCATGACAATGGTGATTGGCCAAAACTCCCTCAAGAGATCAATTTTTCTAGTCAATTTTCTTTTCGTTATTGGATAGACTACTATCATTCTGAGCTCCCTATGGAAGTAATCAAAAAGTTTTCCTTTGTGTGGTGGTTCATCTGGTTCTATAGAAATAGAGTGATATTTAATGATGAAGGCATTTCCCCTCGTCGTGCTAGTTTCCAAATTAATAGTTTTTTTACTCGGTGGTCTAAAATGGACTGTGAGGTAGGGGATTTATCCTCTGCTTCTTCTTCTTCTCTCAAGAATAATCTCCCTCCGATTTCTCGAGCGGGTTCTGATCTCATTTGGTCCCCTCCTACTTCCAATTTTTGCAAGCTAAAATTTGATGGTTCTAAACTTAGAAATGGTAATGCTTCCTTAGGATTTGTGATTAGAAATAGTGATGGAGAAGTTCTGTTAGCTGGTGCTAAGGCACTGGGTTCTCATGTTTCTATAATTCAAGCTAAGGCTTGGGCTCTTAGTGAAGGCATTAAGGGAGCCTCTTTCCTTAACATCTCTCATCTCATTGTAGAAGGCGATAATTTAGAGGTCATCAATTCTATGAAGAATTCTTGGCGTATTCAGTGGGAGATCTCTAACATTGTTAAAGATGCAGTGTGGATGCTCTTCGGTTTCAAGTGTGCGAAGTTTCCACATCGCTTTGCGGAAGCTAACAAGGTCGGCGATTTTATGGCCGGGAAGGCGCATGAATACCCTTCCCTGTTATATTGGTTTCCTCGCTATTGTATGGATTTCTCCCTTATCATCCGAAAGGATGTTTTAAGCCGCCCTGACCAGGGTGTTAGTCTAAGCTTGTTCTCCTTATCAAAAAAAAAAAATAGCTAAGTGGGCAGTGGCCAGTGGGTGGCTAAATATGGTGCATCGGTGGTGCAAGAAGGCAAGAGAGATGGTGAACGGGACTTCCATAAGTGGGAGCAAAAGTTGGTGTATTACGCAGTATCGGTGGTGGTGCGAATTGTGATTTTATCCGGCCTCTAATGGAAGTACTTAGTCGACAGAGTAAAGACTATTTCAATTAACTCTTTTTATTAAAAGGTGGGTCACGTGATCCGCCATAATATTAACTACTTCAACCACTGAATACACGGGTCATAAGACAATTTTAAAATAATTTTAATACATGAGTATTAAATTTTAAATCTCAAGTTGGAGGCTCACCACCACGATTCTTGGAGAAACTTTTTAAAATCGTCACTTTAGAAAACAAACAACTTCCCGTGCAGTTTACACGGGTCAAAAGGCTAGTTTTTTGTTACAAACAACACGCAGCAAAGTGAAAAAGTAAAAAAAAAAAAGAAAACCTAGTGCTTTGTGGGGGACGCAGAGAAGGGACCAAATAAAGTGGAGGAGGCCCTACTAACTGGGCGTTCCCACGCAGCAGCACATAAGAGGAGAAATAATGAGGGCTTTCATAAAAAAACCCACACAACAGCAATAATAAAAGGAGGGATGCACGCAGGAAGAGGAGTAGAAGACGGCAGCAGTAGGAGGACGAGAGTTCAAAGAACAAAGGAACACGAGGCTTTCCATCTGATTTTCGGCCATGGTTTCTTCTACTTTGGTGATGTTTCTCCAAATGATGAATAGCTAATTTCATTTTCTAGGACTTAGATGAAACCCTCTTATTATGAATTGATAGTTTAATTGTGTTTGGGAATTGATTTTTGGTTTATGATTGCATAACTATTGAGATTATTATTGGGTTAATTATTGTTTGCAATATAATTGATGATTATTCTTGTAGAATTAATTATTGGTTTTTATTGTTATCAAATTTACTACATACTTTGTTCTTGTAGTTCAAAGTGTGATACTTCCTCCGTTCCAAAATAAGTGAAACACTTCTCTCATTTATGTGAGAGCTTTTTGAGACAAGTGTTTCACTTATTTTGGAACGGAGGAAGTATTATGCAATGGTGTTTGATGAGTTGTGGTTAAAAAGTTGAATAATTTATGCTTTGGTTAGATAAGTTATGTCACCTAATTAATCACAATACTATTTCTCTAAGTAATCCTGGCTTGTAGTTTAGGATACTTGATAAATCTATTAATTCTCATTCCAATTAATATATTAGTCATATTATTAGTGGTGGATTCGACTGTCCTAGATTCCGTATTATTATCTGTTATCCGATTCACTTGTTATTGTCAAATTTATTTAGTTATTTTATATTTCAGACTAGCTTAATTAGTTCACAAACAAACCATTATATTTATATTTAGGTTTAAATTACTAGACATTAGACTTAATTTTAATCAACTGTTCCTTGTAGATACGATACCCTATTATTTATCACTAACTAATGGATCTTGTACACTTGCAAGAATAGGGTTTTATAACTTGTATAAAATCGCTACCAATGCTTCTTGCTAAGTTCCTGCACAGGAACTCCGGTTTCTTTTCAAGGAACTTTGATATTGATATATAACTATTGACACTTGTAACTAGGGGTGTAAATAGATTGGAATGGATTGAACTTTACTAAATTCAAATTCAGTCCAAAATTTTTTGGACTCGAGAAATTGAGTCCAAATACAATCCAAACTTTTTTGGAGTCTAGTCCAGTCCAGTCGTAAAAAAATTTCTTGAGTCCGAAGCTAGTCAAGTCCAGTCCGATTATTAAATAATTTATTAATTTTTTTGCCGAAGGTTCACAATCTTTTCTCATGATTGAATCATTGAAATTTGAAAAGTTGGACCCATTACATCCATTCCGTAAAGTAGGTTACATACGTATTTAAAGTCTAATAAAATGCACAATGTAGAATACAAAAGGCGCCAAAAGAGTGAAAGTAACTTTTGCCTTTTCAATTTTTACTTCTCATTTTGGACTTTTAGAGTGTAAGTGCAAGCTTTGGCCCAGGCGGAAAATTTAGAGCGAGAATGTTTAATAGTCCAAAATTTCAAAAGAAAAATGTAAGAGAATATTTTTTTGAGTCGTATTTTTTAGGCTGAATATATTATATATTGTATGCTAAAATATTTTTTGGATTGAATTGGACTTATTGGACTCTAAAGGGGTGAGTCCAAATCCAGTCCGAAAATATTTGGACTCGGAAATTTGAGTCCGAGTCCAATCCAAACATTTTTTTCGGCCTACCCAGGTTTGACAAGTTTGAACCTGACTTGGACTGACTCTAGACTTTTCACAGTCCACTTACACCCCTATTTGTAACGTTCCTTGATTTACATATTGACTCCAGTTCATATGTTAGGCTACTATTTAGGTCCTTTGTTGCAAACTCCAACTCAGGAACTCAACTACTCTTGACCTTTTTCCAACTCAGAAACTCATAGCAAAACATACTTAAATGAAATCATTAGATTATTTGTTATGTTGTCATCATCGAAACACCAAGGGGTAACAAATATACTTATCTTTTTAGAACATATGTACCACTTTTTAGGACAACATATTGAATTTTTTTTTTGAAACATATAGTAACTCTTTTCTTTTTTCAGGGAACATACTTAATTTTTAAGAATATAAGCAACGCTTTTTAAGAACAACATACTTAACATTAATTCAGAGTACATGTTTAACTGTTTTCTTAGGCAATATACTTAACTCTTTTTTTTTGCGAACATACTTAAGTTGTTAGAACATACACAACAACTTTTAGAACAATATAGCTAACTTTGTTTTTTAACGAACATACTTAACTTTTTAGAACATATAAAACACTTTTTAGAACATCATACTTATTAACTTTTTTTGAAGGAACATATTTAACTTTTTAGAATATATGCAATACTTTTCATAACAAGATACTTTCGGCTTTGCCATCTTCTACTACTCCTTCTTTAGCTTCTTGTTATAGCAATAGCAACAATAATGATAACCACTCTCTCTCATCATCTTCAAACACAGGTATTTGGATCCAAATTTCATAGCATGAACAATAATTTAAAGAACATATAATATGAGTTTTAGAATATGTGCTAGCAAATTCAGAACATAAGCAACAAATTGTAGAACATATGACTTTTAGTTTAAGAACATCGGATTACAAACATCTTTTTTAATCTACCACCTCAAAAACAATTAAGATGAAAAGAACAACACTTAGTCACCACAAAAGGGAATCAATGAAGGCGCTTGCAAACGAGGAAACCATTGCTTATTGGTGAATGGCATATTTCTACTCGAGGATTTTGTGATAGATCCTTAGTGAACTCAAGGCAACGTTGTCTAGCAAGTCTCTTGTTTTCTGGCACATCTTGCTCTTGTTCTGCCACATACCCTTCGCATAGCGTGTTACTAAAGCAAATCAACCCTCCAATCTTCACTAGCTTCACTAATCTCTCATAGTAGCTCATGTAATTATTGGTGTCAACTTCATTAATGAATGCAAAATCGAAACTTCCCAAGTTTAATTTCTGCATAAAGACACACATTGATAAATTTATTAAATATGTTATATATGATATCCTATTAAACGATCCATCTATCAGACTAATATTCACACTATGTACTGCCTCAAGATGTTGGTGAAATATTGTCACATCTTCAAATTAATTACTATAATTCACGATTGCATTTTTTTTTGAATGCCTTCTTGAGTGACGGGAAGGATGAAAAATCAACTTATTTATTATAATTTATCTATATATATTTTATTAAAACGCGTGAAGAAAAGTGAGTGTCTAACCATTAAGTTATAGCTTTAATTTGTAATAAAGCCGCAAAGTTAAGTACTAATAACTTGCTTTCAAAATTGAAATAAGAGAGCACAAAATTAAAAATGGAGTATGTCAACTCATCTTCCCAATCCTCACGACTAGCACAAATTTATTTAATTCTATGTCCAGTATATAAAGTTAGATCCAGATTATTTAATTTGTTTTTCGATGGCCAACAATCAATAGAAAGATGAGGCACAACCAAAATATAAACAAATGAGCTAATGAAAGGAAACAATAATTTGCTTGAATACTGAAACTTAACACTCAAATATAACTCGGGACATCGCTCGAGCCCAAAAACTAATTTTTATTTACAATCATGCATCTCATACCTCTAATAATAATAATCGGGGCTTACCCCTCTTTTGCACCCTAAAAAAATATGAACTTTATAATAGTTGGGACAATATATAACAAAGGATTTTTTGATTTTAATAATGCAACCTTTTAGCCATTTGCAACGAATAAGCTAACATTTTATTTATTCCTAAATAATGCAACCTTTAACAAAAAATTCTCTGAATGAGTAAAAACCGGATGCAACCTGATAAACAGGTTGCCCGGGACACTTGTCACAATTTCACTGGTTAGTTTTTAATTGTTGTTGAATTAAAAAAAAAAATTTCCTCTCTCATCCTTATCTCCTTCCACTGAACTCTTCCCCACCCCACCCCACCCCCTCCCCCTCGATCTCCCCCACCCCCACCACCGCCACCACCGGACCACCTTCACCACTCCCACCGCAACCACCATCTTTACCACCACTCAAAACCGCAACAACCACCTTCACAACCCCAAATCACCACCACCAAAATCGACCACCAAATCGAACCCCACCCTTATTTTCCACTAGCCGCACAACCCACCTCTTCGATTTTCGCCCCCAACCCAACCGTCCTTCCCCACCGATTTTCGTCCCCCACCCCTTCGATTTTCGCCCCCCACCCCACCGATTTTCGCCCCTCCTCCTCCCTCCCCCAAAGATCGGAACCGTCGACTTGATCGGGCATGGCGGCAAAAAACCGACAACAAGTCGGGGTAAGAAACCGACTTGGTCCGGGAGTGGGTTCGCGACGCAGTGGGGAGGGGAGGGGGTTCGCGATCGGCAGGGGAAGAGGGGGAGGGGGTCGGCGTGGGAAGGGAAGGGGGCAACCGCAGTGGGGAGGGGGTGGTGAGGGGGTGATGGGGCAAGGGATGGGGTAACTGAGGGGGCTGTGGGTGAGGGTGGGGGTATTAAAATTTTTTTAACCTGTTTCACGGGTTACCAGTCAATCCGACTTGTTGTAGGAATTTTTTGTTTAAGGTTGCATTATTTAGGAATAACTAAGGGCCCGTTCGGTATCACTGCCAGTTTTCAGTTTTTGGTTTTTATGATTTTAGAACTATATGATATGAGTTGTATAATAAGGTTAAAATTAGTCATATTGATAGTAAACATGCTAATTTTGAATACTGACAACAGAAAACTGGAAACTACTTTTTCTGGTTTCCATATTTTTGTTTTTGGTTTTCAAAAAAACTTAAAACTGGAAACAAAAAACGATAACGAACGGGCCCTGAAATGTTAGCTTATTCGTTGCGAATGGCTAAAAGGTTGCATTATTAAAATCAAAAAATCCTATAACAAATTACAAACCCAACAATGATGACTTTTGTTGTATAGATTAGAGTACTCACATCTTTGGCAAATTGATCAAGAACGAGAAGCGCTTCGGATTCAATGAAGTTGATTTTGTTTTCAACTCCTGCTTTTCTTATGATTGGTAAAGCAATTGTCTCAAATATTTTTGGGTCAGCACTGATGGCTAGAATCTGCAAATTTCACAGAAAATGCTCCTTGTAGTTGCATTTCAATGCATTACTATTTTATTGGATTTTGTTGGGTGTAATAAACATATACTTACTTCACCATCTTTTGGAATTGTAAGAGCTGTTAAGAGTGTGGAGTATCCAGTTGACACTCCAATTTCAATGATCATTTGTGCATTCACTAGCTTCAAGAGCATGGCCAAAAATTGTCCACGAAGTGGGCATGTAACAAGGGAGTCTCTGAAATGAATAATAATTGAACAGTCTCATGGTTAAGCATTAATCAGCTAACACTCAATATAAAATAATATAATAAAAAAAAATTATATATTTTTTTTGCTGAAAAAATTATTTTATAGCCCTACCTTAACGTAACTATATTATATGGTTCAAGTGTTTGAACTTTGAAGCACTATCTTTTTGTCATAAACAGGTGTGCATAAAAAAGATGAGAGAGAAAGCTAGAAAGAGAAAGAGAAAAAATCCCCTTTGGCTTTCCGAAAAAATCCTAGCTCAAAAATCCCTAATTCCCCTTTCAATTTCCACTATTCCAATTTAGTTCTCATCCAATTTATGTTTCTGCTGCTTGAAATTCATGATTTCGATTGGAAAAAAGTCATTATTTCCCCCTTAAAGTGTTTGTTTTTCTTCAGTAGTAAATTTGTAGCTTATTTGCCTAGTCTGACAAAATAGAGTTGGCGTGTATTTAAAGTTGACTAATTGCTGTTATAAGCATCCAATTCTCTGTATTACGGTAGCTCCCAAGTACGTTTACCCAAAAAATTGGTTAAAAGGTGTAGTTCTTCTTCTGAAATTAGGGTTTCCAATCAAATTTGGGGCTTCTTCCTTGAGTTCATTTATTTCTTCGTTAAATGAGAGTAAGAGTGTTAAAGTGAGGTGTGTGAGGGTAATTGCTTTTGCCGTGGTGTCTTTCAATTTCAGGAGGAATTTCGTCCTTTGCTCTTGAAGTCATTGGCGTGTTAAGCCTATGCTCTGTGATTTAATTTACAACAAGCAAACCCTAGCATTAAATGAGATGGTAAGTTACAGTTTGATTTCCAGTTGGGTCCAAATTATGAATAATTTCTTAGCCAATTTGTTGGCCTATATAAAGGTAATTTAGGGGATTTTGATTGTATTCCTTTCCATTTCTCTCTTCTGTCATTTTATGAATGCTTCTTCATTTAGCAATATTCCTTGTGGTGTTTGTTCTGTTTTTCCTTCAATGTCGAATCCTATAAACTTCAAAAATGCCATTTTGTCTTAGCCTCCTACTAAGGGTGGTCAGGCTGGTAGAACAACTTCTTCTGTTTCATCCACTCTTGTTGAGACTTGATTAGCTCTTACTGATGATTCTGGTCACCCTTTGGCAAATTTATGTCATGATCCTCCTAATGTTGCCACTTATCCATCTAATGTGATTTTGGATGAGTTGGTACAGGTGCAGAAAGATGTTGATGAACTCTCAAAGTGTTGTCTTCTTGGTGAGATTCTTGGAGTCCCCCTAGATCTTCGTACTGTCATTGCAAGAACTAAGGCTGACTGGAAGTTCATCAAAGGTGATGTAGAATATTTGGAAATGGGTAATAATTGGATTTTGTTGCGTTTTGCTAATCCTAATGTCTTTCAACTTATTTTAACTTATATAAGATAATATAAGATAAATAAGATGTTAGACACACACAATAAACTATCTTATAAGATAAGATAGATAAGATCAGATAAGATTTTATAAGATCTTATAAGATAAGATAAGATAAGATAATATAAGATAAGACAAAATAAGTCGAACAGAACAGACCCTTATTCTTAGTCTGGTCTGAACGCCCTTAGCATGTTAAGGGTGAATTGTTTGTTATTCAACCTTAGAAGCCTAATTTGACCCTTATATGGAAGAGATAAAATGGGTTGACCTTTGGATCAGGATTCCTAGGTTCCCTGTTGAACTTCTAAATTTTGAATCAATTGTTAACTTACTTGCTGCCAACAATGTGGGGTCTTTAATTAAGCTTGATTCTCATTCCTTACTCAGGAATGAAATTCGTTTTGCTAGAGCTTGTGTTAGGGTTGACATCAGTAAGCCTTTATTAGAGTTTACCGAGGTTAAAAGAGCTGGTAGGAAAGTTTATGGTTATAATTTTTGGTATGAATTGAAGATTTTGGATCTGGGTGTTCATTTTGTAGTTCTCAAGAGCATCAGGAGCAGTTCAGATCTGTTTATTGAAGAATCCCAAGCAGAAATGCTTGGTTGAGCAACCTGCTTTGGCCTCTAGGCAAGAATTGCTTGATACCAAGGCTAAGCTAGCCAATGTGCTGCAAGCTGAGCCTAAGTCATCTGTGAGGAACATTGATTCTCATGTTGGTAATAAGTCTCCCCCCAGTTGTTAGCAAAGGAAAAGGTAAGTCTCCCCCCCAGGTTACTTGTCTAATATTGATTATGATGATGATGTTAGAGAGAGGTCGGTATCTCCTATTTGTCTTCCTCTTGCTCCCTTTGAGGAGTTTGGTATGTTATCTGTCCCATTTGAGGTGGGTGATGGTGCTGCTGGTAGTCATGCTCCACCAAGTAATATGGATATTGTGCTTTCTCCTATGCCACTCCAAGTAGTGTATCGTAATGAGCTCTATGCCTTTAACCAAATTGGGCCTTTGGCTGATTGTGATGAGTAGAAGCTAGCTAACCAGTATCTTTATGATTCTGGTGTTGAAAATGTAACTTCGCTCATTAATGCTGAAGAGGATTCTCTTGCTCAGTATGCTTCTCAACCTGAGAATTCCTTTCACTCAATAAATTCAGAAAGTTCTATTGTAATGCATATTGAAGCTCTTAGTGTTGAGCGAGACTACCATGTGGAACCCAGCTCCCTCTCTAGCTCTACTAAGAGGAGGAAAGGCAACGTTGAGGAGGATTCTGCCTCCTCAAATCTGAAGAAATTAAAAGCTCGAATAGCTTTCAGATGGGTAATTTTTTGCTAATGTATTTTAATGGATGTTGGTTTTTGGAACATTAGGGGTGTAAGAGGAAGAATGCTTTAGAAGAAGTTAAGTCCTTTTGTAATGTAAATAATAATAGTATCATGATGTTGTGTGAAACCAAATCGCCCTCCCCCATTCTGATGCTTTTTAAGAAGATCATGGTTTAGTTTTTGTGAAGTCATCCCTATAGTAGGGTTATCTTGTGGTGTTTGGGTTCTATGGAAAGAAAATATTTCAAATCCCTTTAAGATTTTTGTGGTTTGTTCTTCTTCTCGTTTATTGATTGCCATTTAGAAATTTTGTCATCTAATATTATTTTTATTGTCATTTTTATTTATGCTCCTCCTAAGGAGCAAGATAAGAATAATTTTGGGAAGAATTATCTGAATATGTGGCAACTCTAGATCTGTCGTTTATAATTTTAGGGGATTTTAATGAGTTAAGTTCACCTAATTATAAATTAGGAGGAGCTCAATTTAAGGTTTCTCGCCTTAAATATATGAATTCTATTCTATCTTCTATGAGTGTTATTGAAGTTCCATTTATGAGTCATTCTTTCTCTTGGAGAAAGAAGAAGAGTGTGAAAGATAATGTGTAAGAGAGATTAGATATGGCTATAGCTTCAGTAAATTGGATTTCTTTATTTCCGAATGCAAAAATCCATAACCATTTATTTACTTCTTCATATTATTGTCAACTATCGCTTCATTGTAGTAATGTACTTCGCAAAAAAAAAAAAAAAACTCCTCCCTTCCGTTTTGAGAAAATGTGATGTCTTTGCAAAGATTTTAATGTGTTAATTAAAAAAATCTTGGTGTTCAAATTTTATGGGTCATTTATGTATTGCTTGCTGCAAAAATGTAAATTGTTGAAAGCTCGAGCTAAAGAGTGGAATAGAACGAAATTTGGAAATATATTTTGGTAAATCCAAAAACAAGACAAACAACGTGATATTATTTCGGATAAGATAATTTGTGAGCCTGATAATAGTCGTTTACAATTTAGTTAAGATAGGTTATTAGCTAAACGTAGTAATCTATGTTCTTTTCAATCCGCCTATTGGAAGCAAAAATCTAAAGATAATTTTTGGCTTAAAGGGGATGTTAATACTTCGTATTATCATGCTACTGCCTTTGTTAAATGTAATCAGAATATGATTAAGAGATTTCGTTCGATTCTGGTCTTATAACTTCTAATCCGGATCAAATTATGTCAGAGATTACAAATAACTTTAGGACTCGGTTTATTTCTAATGAGAATTGTGGTTTTGACTCGAATAATAACTTTGATCTTATTATTGATCCTATTATTTCTCCCCAAGGTAATGAATTTTTAATTAGTGATGTGTCTAGTGAGGAAATTAAGAATGCAATTTTTGATTTAGCTCTGAATAAGTCACCGGGTCCGGATGGATTTCCTCCTTTCTTTTTTCAAATATATTGGACCTTAGTATGTAGTTCGTTTACTAAGGCTCTGAAAGCTTTTTTTTCATTCTGGCAAAATTTTATCTGAGATTAACCACACATTTATTACTCTAATTCCTAAAATTGAGAATCTGAAGTGGGGTAATCATTTTAGACGTATAAGTTTATGTTCAACCATATATAAAATAATTTCTAAAGTACTTACTAATTGTCTAAAATTCTCTTTAGGAAAAATTATTCATCATCTTCAAGGAGCATTTGTTCCAGAAAGAATTAATCAAGATAATATTTTACTTGCTCATGAAGTTTTTCACTCCTTTAAGGGTAAAGGAGGGAAGGAAGGGTGGATTGCTATTAAATTGGATATGGAGAAAGCCTATGATAGGCCAGAATGGAACTATATCTTGATGACTTTGGAGAAATTAGGTTTTCATCCTAAGTGGATTGGTTGGATTAAGAGTTGTATAACTTTAGTTTCTTTCTCGGTTTTAGTAAATGGGATTCCAGGGGACAAGTTTTCTCCTTCCCAGGGTAATCGTCAAGGGGACCCTCTATCTCCTTACTTATTTATTCTTTGTGCGGAATTGCTTGCTAGACAAATTCATCAGTATAGGTTTTTAGGGGGATAAGAATTTAGGCGTCAAAGTTGGAAGATCTGGTATTGAAATCCCTTTTCTTACTTTTGCGGATGATACTATGATTTTTGCTAAAGCTAAAGAGGAAAGTTATCACACTATAAAACACATTTTGAATAAATATTGTGAAATGTCAAGTTAGTTAGTTAGCTTTTATAAGTCTTCCTTTAAATGTACAAATAATGTTTCTCCTCTTTTATGTTTAAGATTTAAGGCAATTCTTTAGATGGAGAATGCTCTTTCTTTAGGGAAATATTTGGGTTGTCCTATTATTGATGAAAATATTACTAAAGTGACTTTTGGTGATGTGGTGGATAAGTCTCAGAAACAGCTTTCTAAATGGAAAGCTAATTCTCTTTCTCAAGCCGGGAGAGCTATGCTTACTCAGTCTAATTTATCAGCCAAAGCTAGCTTTCAAATGCAAATTTTTCTCTCTCTGCTTCTATTTTACACGAGCTTGATAAAACTAATATAATTTTTTTTTTGGAATAAAAATCCAGAGAGTGCAAATGCAAAGTGAATTGGTTGCGATATCATATGTAAGCCCAAGTGTTATGGGGGGCTGGGATTTCGTAAAGCTCAGGTCTGTAATATGGCTCTTCAAATGAAGCTTTTGTGAAGAAAATTTTCAGAGCCTACAAATCTTTGCGTGACTATGATAAAAAGAAAATATCTAAAGGACGAGTCTATTTGGTCTTACTCTTCCTCTTCGAAAACTTCTTGGCAGTGGAGAAAGTTACTAGGATTGAGACACACTTTTAAAAAGGTCTAAGGTGGCAGGTTGGTGATGGCTCTCTAATTTCTTTCTGGAATGATAATTGGTTATATACATTTCCGATTAGTGAAATAGCTCATATTAGTGGTGATTTTGCAAATTTAAGAGTTAGTGAGTGTTTGTTGCCTGATAAATCTTGGGATCTTGTTAAACTAAATGCAATGGTTCCTCCTAGTGTGGTTCAAGATATCACTTTTATGTTCCTTCCTAAGGTTGTGTTTCCAGATAAGTTAATTTGGGGTCTGAATCCGGGTGGAATTTATTCGGTTAAATCTGGGACAAAACTCATTCAAGGCTATGGTATTAAGTCAACCTCTAAGGTTGGGTTTCTTTGGATTTGGGATCTCCCTATTCCTCCTAAGAAAAAAAATTTCTGTACAAAATTTGTTTTGATGGTCTTCCTACTAAGTCTCGTTTAGAAAGGTGCCATGATTTTCTTCCTCAAGAATGTGTCTTGTGTAATTTCCATTCTAAGGATGTTAAGCACCTTTTATTTGATCCTTTCTCAAAGGATGTTGCCTTTTCTTTGCATCACACGGAAGGGTGGCCCCTTATTCCTCAAGTCGATATTAGCTTTTCAACGTGTAATATCATTTCTTCTCTTCGGTCTATTGGCAGTACGGATCAAGTTTGTAAATTGTCATTTATCTGGTGGCATATCTGGTTTTCCCGTAATAGAATTTGTTTCCATCAAGAAAGTGCTTCCCCGTTTAAGTCAGTGTCTCTTGTTAAGAATTTTGCTAAGAATTGGAATTATGCTAAGGATTCTGAGTCAATTTTGGGTAGTTTGCCCAAGGATGAGTCATTCTCAAGGTGTCAAGGTTAGTAAAAAGAAGAGGTGTGGTGGACTGGTGGTCCCCCCTGTTGAGTTTTATAAGCTGAATTTTGATGGTTCGAAAATTAGAAATGAGGATACTTCTTTTGGGTTTATTATTAGGGATCATTATGGGGAAGTGGTCATAATGGGTGCTAAATACCTGTCTACGGAAACTTCTATTTTGGTTGTTGAAGATAGGGGTATGCGTGAAGGCATTAGCGCTGCGCTCTCTTTAGGTTTAAAAAATATTTGTATTGAGGGAGATAATTTGGTTGTCATTAACTCCCTTAGAAATTGCTGGAAGGTGCCTTGTGAAATTAACAATTTTGTTTGTGATGCCGATGTTGATTTAAGTGCTTTTTCTAATGTTATCTTCAACCACTGCTTTAGGGAGGCTAATCAAGCAGCGGATTTTTTGGCTCACAAGGGTCACTCTTACCCTACTCTTCACCAATGGTTCGAGATTGATGATCCGGTGTTCCTTTCTATCATCCGTAAGGATGTGTTAGGTTGGTCGTAAATCTCTAGGTTTTTCTTTCCATAGTAAAAAAGTAATATATTTTTTTATCATTGCGCTAGCTAGCCGCTCGGTATTTGGTAGCTAAAATGTTAGTCATGTAGATTCATCCATTAAGTTAAATCAATTGTACATTAAACATCATAATGAGACAGTCCTAGCCTACAAATTACATATAAATATATATCATAATCAATATCATTGATCAGCATGTGGACATTCGAGTTATTACAGTTAATTAGGAAAACGTTTGGGTGATCCTAAGGATTAACAACCCTCAAAATTTTAGTAATTAGTTAAAAGAAAATAGGAGGAGGATTTAGTGCTAAAGCTAAGTACTTGTATATTCCAATTATAAAGTTCACCCTAACTATTGTCTAATACCTACTCATGCATTAGGTTGTGCACAGGTCCAGACCCGAACCAGACCAGACTGTGACCGGCTGGATCCGTGGACCGAAATTCTTGAATTTCTTGGATGGGGATTGGATCTGAAAAAACAAGTATGATTTGGGTCTGGATCGGAAAAATCAGGTCTGGTTCAGGTCCGGACCTATTTTATAAAAAAATCTAAATTTAGTCATATATATAAATCTTTTTCGAACATATTTTTCGATTTTAATTTTCTCGAGATTGATTAGACCTCTTAGAGGAAGGAAAAGGGAGGCAGAGAGTTAAATAAATGATATAGCATTTCAATTGAAATTTAGGGATGGGGAAGGAGATAAGTCAAAAATCAGATTTTTTTAAAGGAAAAATTTCATAAAATAACATTTTATAATCAATTTTTTTTCCAAAAAACTACCTTTTAAAAATTTTCTTTCAAAAAACTACCTTATATAACAAATTTGTTTCAATATACTACCATTTTACCGTAAATGAGGTTTAATCACTAATAATTGAGTCACCGTAAATTGCTTTTCTTTCTTCCCCTCTCGTTTCTTTCTTCTTTACTCGCTACCCCCACCGACAGCAACACCTATGTCGATTGTCATTTATTGATTAATATTAAATATAAACGTAAAAATGGTAGTATATTAAAAGGAATTTGTTATATAAGGAAGTTTTTTGAAAAAAAGTTGGTTATAAAAGGTAGTTTTTTGAAAATTTGACTTTTTTAAAAAAAGAACTACAAAATTTGGGGTTTCCGCTCTGCACGGGAATTTTCCAGGTCTGGACCGGACCGTACCAAAAACCCATAATCGGGATTTTACGCAACGATCTAGTCCAAAATCCGATCCAACCCTGGTCTTTGCACATTACTACTCATACATACTCACAAAGGTTGGTTGACAGTGGTGGCGTCTCTCAATTCCTTCAACAGTTCGGGCTCCCTTGGATATACGCTAGTTTCCAGAATATACTGTTCGATCATCATTGAAAACATGACAACATTATCAATACGTAACAAATTTAAATTCACTCTTAGTTAATAACAATACTTTACAGTAATAGAAGTGAAAGATGTTATGGTAACGATACTAAAATATTCCGTTTCAAAGCTTTCAATACCTTGTATAGCTTGTCATTCTGTAGCAATGATTCGTCAGCAATCGACAATGACTCCTTTGAGGTCATAACTCTTTAAACTCAACAATTCCTGGTTCTATATATCCTCGAATGGATCTTTTCTAGAATTTTATATGCACCTGAATGTATTTAGAATCAAGTACATAAAAGGCATTTAAGACAATGTATATTTTTGTCACATGTCAATGCATATGTTGCATGTGCTACCTGGGTGCACAACTGCACATACACCCTAGCCCGGTGTTTGATAAGTAAGACATGAATCATAGAGATACGAGGGGGATAGGGATGGGAAAATAGTGGTAGGAATTTGTTGTGTGGTTTGAATAAGGCTAGCTTTATTCATCTTATATTATTAAAACTAGTTTTATAACTTTTATTAAGCACATAGTTTTTTTTTGTAATAAAATCTAAGTTTTAGTTGAATTCAAACCAATAGATGATCATTTGTCCATAAGTCTATACTCCAAATCCATCAGATGTATAATACTCCCTCCGGTCTTTATTAATTTACCCCTTTTGACTTTTGACACTAGTCACATACATGACTTTGACTATCTCTTGTGATTTGTACTTATGAAAAATATACCACGCGAGATCTCATTGATTCATCTCAATGCCATGTGTAGTATCCAAATATCAACTTTTTGTAATTTTTGCTTATTGATAATTAGAGATATTAAGGTTCAAATTAGTGTATCGGCAAATGTGCCCCATAGAAACGGGTAAACTAATAAAGACCGGATGGAGTATATATGTATATGTCATTAGTTCATATCTAATTTTGCTCTAAAATTCAAGTTATTTTACAATTCTAATGCAGCATCAGATTTCATATTCTAGTTCGACTGGCTTTAGAGATCATTTTATATCATCCATAAAATATCATACATTAGATTGATTTGTTTTTGTTTTTGTTTTTTTTTTTAACATTGGGACATTAGATTGATTTGAATACGATATCTTCAAATATTATGTATACCAAAACAAACTACAAATTCATGTTTGAAAGGCAGTGAATATTTCAAAATGAAAGAATGGATGTAGCCAACTAGCCATGACGGTTAATAAAGAAAAAACGAATATAGAAGTAGAACCAAAATATGATTAGAACTTCTGTAGATATCAATATATTATATCACTACTCCGACCGGCGTAAGCATTAGACAGCAAAAATCTTCCTTTTGGCCCATTCTCTTGAAAATTGTAATATCCTCTAAAAGTCGAATCTCATACCTTTTTTATTTTTGAAGCCAAGTCAAATCTCATACCTTTTTTATTTTTAAAGTAAATGTTTCCTCCGTTTTTTTTTTTTTTTTTTTGACGGGTCCTCCGTTTTCTTAGTTATACCATTTTGTCATTATTCACATATTCTAATTTGAACAACCTTATTCACTTAGTTAATCCTAAGGAAAAACATTGTCATTATTAGATTCATCTAGATATATAGTTTCATAATATCAAATTTCTATATTCTTACATAATTAGATATATTAATGTTCAAAAATTCGCATTGCCAAACATGCCAAGACCTTTAGGTAGAAAAAAAAGAGAGGCAATATAGCTAAATGAAATTTCCATAACCTTGTTATCAATTGTAACTCTGAATACATCGCCTCATTGTGATAGTCGACCAAATTTGATTAAATTTGTATGATCTTTAAGGAAAAGAGAGAGGGGGGTTAAACTCAAATAAAAAGGAGTTTTTGATAATAATCACCTTATGTTTTACCCACTTTGAGAGTAACCACCTTATACTTCTCTTTTTTTTTTTTTTTTTTTTTTATATTTTACCACCTTAATTTATTATCTTCTAAAATTTTCACCACCACTTAACACTTCCCATCCAAAATTCTGTTTCCCCCATTTTCTTCCTCTCTATCTCTCCTCGATATAGGTCCAGTTAATATTAGAAATTTCATCGTAGATTGAATTACAAAATCGATATATGAATTTGTCCTCTCCTAATTGTAGATTGAGTTGGAAGAATTTTGACAATTGAGAGTGATTTGAGTTTATGGGCAAGGTTTGAGCAGGAGTAACATGGAGTTATGGGTTGGAATTGAGGGAAATTAATTAATAGGTATGGCCACGTTGGATGGAAAAATAGACATTAAATGTTAAGTGCTGATGAAATATAAGAAGTTAGTTAAGTCAAGATGGTGAAAAAAGTATAAGATCGTTATTCTCAAAGTGGGTAAAACATAAGACAAATTCTTGGGTGCAATTGTTACACCACAATTTATGGTGTAACAACCTGCAAACCACCATTTCTTTTGTAAAAAAAATTCAAATGACATGAAATGACAAAATGACATGAAATTTATGTCATTATTTGTATAATTCATGTCATTTTTGTTGAATTACGCATGTTACACAATATGAAATGATGTAACATGTCTCACCCAAAACACAAATAGTTTTATAAAAAAATCCTAAAAAGAATGGTTTTTGAAATAATGGAAAATTTTAACATATTGGTTGTCTACCGCTCATACATATTTAGTAGTTTTCTTGTAACCATGACTTCTATCCTGATTTCAAATACTAACAAATCTAAATAAAGTTTAGAAAACAAATAAAGTTTAGAAAAAATAAGTTTCACTTTGGCAAAAGATAAGTTAAGTTAAGCATAAGTAAGTTAAGTTGAGAAAAAAATTTTGTCAAGTAAAATAAGCTAAATTCAACAAAACTACGTGAAGTTAAGGCTCTTTTATCCAAATTTTTATTACGGAAATTAAAAAAAGTTCAGAAAAAACGAAGAAATGTTCATGAAAAGTTCAAAAAGTTTATTTCTCGTATTAATTAAATTTTAAGGATATAAATGTAACTGTAGAAGCCATTTTGTTGCTCTTTTTTTTTTTCTAAAGTAGGAAGAAATTCTCTGGGCTGCCATCGCACAAGGCCCCCACCCAGAGGCCCATTACAAACCAAACACCCCCAACCCCCCCCCTCCCCCTTAAATCCCAAGCATATGATTAGGGTAAGAATTGAATCCTTGACTTTGTTAGGGAAGATGGGAAAGCTCACCACTTGAGCCAATCTCAATTCCTAAGCCATCTTGTTACTCAAAAGTTCAGAATTTATTACTTTTTTACAATTATTCTTCGATGTCTAGTATTGTTGTGTTGTTTTATGAATATTACCCGTCTAGAATTTTTCAATTCGAGTCATTTCATAAATCTTTTTTTCTTGGTCACAATTTCAACTTATCCGTTAATTGAACAAAACTACACAAACACAAGTTTTTACTTTATCTCAACTAAATTTGTCAAATAAAAATAAAATAAGCTCTTAAGGGAAACTAATAAAAAGAAAGCATAAATCCACTTACCTTTTTGCCTTTTGGTGACCAGTGCCCTGTTCGAGCAAAATATTGTCTCAACTATAAGTTGCTAAAAATTGGATTCTTCGGTAGTATATTTATAAGTACATTCATTTGCTGAACTGATCTTCTACTGGGTCAAACAAAGGACCAAGAAATTCCAAAGTCGTCGCTTATTTTATATTGTAACCTCATCTTGACACAGATTAATCAAGTGGGGATAGATTTTTCTCCAAAATCCAGATTTTGGTCGAAGAATAATGTTCACCACACATAATTTAAATCCTGGGTAAGCCTGGGTTTCAAACTTTGAACAAGAGGAGTACAAGAAATTTGACTAATATCTTGAGTTTGAAATTTTATTTTTATTGTCTATCGGACAAACATAATAGAAATAATTTTTTTTACTCTTTTAATACAAATTGGGTAAGTCTTCTTATCATTTTTAATGAACTTTATTTTGCCCAAAATGATATCATAGTGTACACATCTAATCTATAAAGTCACCCAATGATTCCCCTCAAAAAAAGTCACTAGATGATTTTAATTTGGCCCCAAATTGTGGTATTGATCGCTATAAAAAAATCAACTGCAAATCGGCTAACGGGTATCGATAATTAATGTAAATTGTTTTGTTTTTTTAATGGAATGTAAATTGTTAGAGAAAGCAGTGAACCAAAATATATACTCTACATAGAGAAATTACTTTATTAACAGATTCTATTAACGTGGTTTACCATTTGCAGGGTACCACTACTCCTAATATCAACCATGTGTGGACTGTTGCGGAAATTCGGAACTTTGCCAAGAATTTGGTGTATGATTATCAAAGTTCCACACGAACAAATAGCAAAGGCTGATGCTATTGCCAAGGGATGCATGGCCCATATGACAACTTTATAATTTAGTTTTCTCTCATCCAGTTTAAAAAAAAAACATAGAGAAAATATACTCTACCTAGTCCTAGCTCTCTTTTATACTACTACTTGACTTTTACCATCTTAGGCTTGCAAACGCAAAACCTTGTCAATCTATATTTGATAATTTCAATTACCAATGAGCACAATTGTACAAAATACAAATTACCAAAAATACAATATTATAAAATATATATTTTAAGACAAATTTAATAATATCACATGACTATATTTTTACTTATATTTGTCGGACAATACTAGACTTTATTCTAATTGGACTGAATTGTCAAAAAAATAAAATTTCTTAAATAAATTGATAAATATATTATATATGCATGTTATTTGGTTGGCAATATGCTATAATCATGAGATTACTAACAAGTATTTTGAAAACCCTAGCCGCAACTTCTCTTTCTACAACCCAAAGCCTCAACCCCTCAAAACACCACCGCCGCCCAGAGCAGGCTTGCTGGTGGCCGGCCTGAGCGCGCGTCGCTCACTGGTCGTCGGCGAGCCTGCTCCCCCAATCGTCGGTTAGTTTTTGCATTTCCCTTCTCCGTCCCCCTTTTCTTGTCCTCCTTTGTCTCCCGTCGCCGTCCCCTTCCCCACCCCTGTCCGCCCCTGTCATGTCCCAATCAATCCCCTTCCCCGTGTTCCCCTTCCCCGTTCACTAGTTGTTGTCTAGGCTTTAGGTTTGAGTTGTCCCTTCCGTCCCCCGTTCCCCCTTAGTGTCGCGAGTCTCCCCTTCCCTTCCCCTGTCCTTGCGTTAGTGTTCCCCACCCCCTCCTCCGGTTTGTTGGAGTATCCTTTTCCCCCTCCCCTGTTTTCGTTCGAGTTTCCCCTCCCCTGTTTCGTTCGTAATCGAGGGTTGGTTCAGGTTACGGTGATCAATCCTTCAGTTTGTTTTAGTTATGTTTTCTGGTTTAGTCTTACTTTAGTTATATCCAAATCCAATTATCCTTGTCATTTTGGTTATGGTTGTGCTAGGCTGGTTTGTAGTAGTACTAGGTGGGCAATATAAGGATCTTGGTTTCCTATGACGATGGATAATCTAGGAAATCAAATCTATAGTGCAGTTGCTCCTGGAGTTGGCCTTTGCTCGGTTCAAGCAGCTTTATGAGTCAGAGTGTTGGGTAAGATGAGAGGCAGTTCTCATTCTAGGATAGGATTTATGTCTATTGTGGCTCGATCTTCTGGTTTTGGGATTGCAGGGTCGGATATGATGATCCGAAGAATGGACGAATTCAATCAAGCTAATTCGTCCCAAGTTCGTGTGATGACTGTCATCACACATAAAAAATGCATCTTGTTGGGGCCCTCCAATTTGATTTGGGGCAAGTTTCGACATCCACGTATTTTGAGTTTCAGCCTTATGAGGCAAAACTCTGGGTACCCTCGAAACAGGGCAGAAGTCACCAAAGGAGGAGGGTTCTTTAGTAGTTCCATCAGCAGAATCTCAAGAAAAAAAATTTGCTCAAGGACCATGGGATTTATCATCTTGTGAACAAAGGGTTCAACAAGATGAACTACAACAATCTATCTCTGAAGATCGTCTAAGTTCAGTTTCTCAACAAGCTCTCTCTCTCATTATATTAGGTCTTTTTCGACAAGACATGTAACTTAAACCCACCAAAAATCGGCCAAGATAAGGTTTATTTGGATTGGATCAGCAATAAGTTAGTTTTTCTTAATAGAATATGTAAGAGCCAGAGAAGCTCATAGTAATGACAGGGCCGGATTTAAGCCCGTGCATAGTGGTCCACAGCACAGGGCCACATTTTTTTAGGGCCCAAATTTGAGATAAGTCCAACTGGAAAAAATCTAATATTTTTGGCAATTAAAATGATACCCTTTTCTATTTCTTCCATTAGTGATATCTCTTTCCCAAAAAAAAAAACCCAAATCACGCTACAGATTTTCATTCCCCAAGTCAGTTAAGTCACGCTTCAAACCTTCATTGATTTCTCTCTCTAAATTTGGGAAGCAATGACTATGGAAATTTTGGCAAAGACCTTCAAAATTCTTGAATTGATTTCAATTGAACAATCAATTCAATTTTTTCCTCAACTAAATCTCCAGATTTTATGTGTCAAACGGCTAAAATTTTCCCCAATTATAAAACACAATTCAAGTTCAACCTTTCTTCATCATCCTCTTCCAATTCTTTTTCTGTTTATCAAGAGAGAGAAAAATCTCAATTGCAAATATACCAAGAGAAAGACGAAATTATAGTACTTACAAGCTTCGAGTATTCAACTATTCATCATCAAAGCTAGCTATTTTCGGTGAAACCAGGTATTTTTTATTTTTGTTTATTTTTTTGTTTTTTATTAGTGGGTATTTTTTTTCAATTCACCTTCAATATTTCAATTACAAAATTGCAGATTTTTTTTTCCCGTTTTGGATTAAAATGCAATGATTAGGGAGATGACTAGATGAGAACAACATTGTTAGATTATATAATAGATTATTAAATGTTGGGCAGCATTGTTTTGGTGAATTATTATGCATCATAGAAGAAATTGATATGTCATATGATGTGTATTTGTGTTTTTGATCGTTTTGTCCTCGGTAACTCATGGCCTGTAATGCAGGCTCAAACTCATTGATA
The DNA here is from genome assembly GCA_947648045.1 of Beta corolliflora. Classification (NCBI taxonomy): domain Eukaryota; kingdom Viridiplantae; phylum Streptophyta; class Magnoliopsida; order Caryophyllales; family Amaranthaceae; genus Beta; species Beta corolliflora. The sequence continues at coordinate 179,332 of CANSZD010004102.1, forward strand.
TATCAGTGCTTGATTTATTCATTGTATCCTATGATTTGGCTTTAGCTTGATTAATGAAAATCTGGAAAAATTATCAAAAAAAATAACATACTATACATAATCATATATTTATATGAATTATGAAAAAGGAAGAGACAACTCTATTATAGAATAAAATTAGAGGTTTCTTGAATTATTATGCCACTTGTTTTGTGTCTTGGGCATTCCATATTTTGAGATTTAAAAAAAACTGTTTTTTTTTTAAGGTTGAGATTTATTACAAAATTCCAATACTACTGGAATTAGCGATGCAGTGATGCTATTACTATGAAGTGCCAAATTACCAAGACATCAGGTTGTTTCAATCCTTTTTCATTTTAATTTTGAATGTTCTGCTCCCTGTTTTTTAATTGCATATTATGGCCCCTAGCATTAGAAAACATGAGCCTGGCTATGAGAAAAGTAAGAAACAAAAAAAATTTGAAGAGTTACAGAGGTCACAAAGAGGAGCATTAGATAAATTTGTAATTAAAACACCACAAGTTCCTATTGCAAATCCAAATGTTGGTGTTGATATTGAGAATGATAAAAATATGGACAATCAAGATTTTGTTGTTGAAAATGGCGATGATGTGCACATTGATATTGAGAACGATGCTTTAGATGATTTTGATAATGACAATGTTGCCCAAGAAACATGTGAAACTTTTCCTATGCTTGATATTTTTGATCCAAGGAATTGGGATGGACTTGACTCAAAAATTATTGATTTATTAGTAGTCAAGGGTCCTAAAAGAGATAATTTCTTTGTAAAAGGTCCTAAAGATAAGTCTTCTAATAGGCGATTTACTGCAAATTTATATACTAGAGCCTTATCTAATGAAGAAAAGTGTGATAGAGAATGGCTAGTTTACTCAAAAGAGCTTGATCGGGTATTCTGTTTTTGTTGCAAAATCTTTAAGAAAGGGATTGGTAGAGGTCAATTGACAAATGAAGGTTTTAGTGATTGGGCACATATTGGCGAAAGACTTAGAGAACATGAGACAGGTATGGAACATATTAGAAATATGGCTACTTGGTACGATTTGCGTCAAAGGTTTACAAAAAATCAAACCATTGACAAAGTTGCTCAAGGACTAATTGAGAAAGAAAAAGATCACTGGAAAAAAGTTTTATTAAGAATTATTGCTCTTGTCAAGTTTCTTTCCAAACATAATCTAGCTTTTCGGGGTACTAATGAGAAATTGTATCAAAATGGCAATGGAAATTTTTTAGGCTTAGTTGAGATGTTGGTCGAGTTTGACCCTATTGTCCAAGAACATGTTAGGCGTATTGAAAATGAAGAAATTTACTTTCATTATCTTGGTCCTAGCATCCAAAATGAGTTAATATTTTTGCTTGCTTCCTCGATCAAATCTGAAATATTAAAAAAGATAAAAAAAAAAAGCAAAGTATTTTTCTGTGATACTTGATTGTACTCTTGATGTTAGCCACAAGGAGCAAATGTCATTAATAATAAGATATGTTGATGTCTCTTTATATCGTGCATGTTTGCATTGAGGGGTCTTTTTTAGGATTTTTGAATGTGAATGATTCAACTGGACAAGGGCTTTTCAATACTTTGCAAAATGAGTTGCGACTTCTTGATCTTGATATTTCTAATGTACGTGGACAAGGTTATGATAATGGGTCCAATATGAATGGCAAACATCAAGGTGTACAAAAAATACTTATGGATGAAAATCTTAGAGCTTTTTATACCCCTTGTGGTTGTCATAGTCTTAATTTAGTTTTATGTGATTTGGCGAATACTTGTGGTAAAGCCAAAGATTTTTTTGGAGTTATACAACGCATATATATAATTTTTGCAAAATCTACTAAGAGATGGGATATTTTGAAAGCTAATATACAAGGTTTAACTCTTAAGTCATTGTCTTCCACTCGTTGGGAGAGTCGTGTTGATAGTGTTCAAGCCATAAGATTTCAAATGGTAGAAATACAAGAGGCTTTACTTCAAGTAGGAGAAACCGATGGTGATTCTTCAATAAGAAGTGAGGCTAAATCTTTAGCAACAAATGAACTTGGTGATTTTGAGTTTTTGGTGGCAATAGTTATTTGGTTTGAAATATTGTTTCATGTTAATTTTGTTAGCAAGTACTTACAATCAAAAGACATGCTAATTGATGTTGCCATGAAAAAAATTAGGGAATTGATTTCCTTTTTTGAGAGATACAGAGAAAGTGGTTTTAATGATGCTTTGGGTTCTGCTAAGGAAATTGCAATTAAAATGGATATAGACCCAATATTTCCTAAGAGGCGTGAAATTTGTAGAAAAAAGCAATTTGATGAAAATTCAAATGCATCATCAGAGGTTTCACTATCTTTAGAAGAATCATTTAGAGTTAAGTATTTTCTTTGCATTGTTGATCAAACCATTGTTTCTCTTAAGAGGAGGTTTGAGCAATATCAAGAATATGAAAAATTCTTTGGTTTCTCGTTTAATTCTGACATGTTTGAATCTTTAGATGATACGAGCTTGAAGTCTTGTTGTAGTCGTCTTGAAAATGCTCTTAAACATAATGGACATTCAGATATTGATGGAAATGAGTTATGTGTGGAGTTAAAACTAAGAAGAGAACTACCACCACTTGAAAAAACAAGACCTATTGAAATTTTGAAAGATTTGAAAATGTTTGATTGTTTTCCTAATGCGGTTATTGCATATAGAATTTTGTTGACCATTCCCGTTACTGTTGCATCCGCAGAGAGAAGTTTTTCCAAGTTGAAGTTGTTGAAGTCCTACTTGCGCTCTACAATGTCACAAGAACGGCTTAATGGATTAGCGATGATATCTATCGAAAATGATCTTTTGGAGAAAGTAGGATATGAAGAGTTGATCGATGAGTTTGCATCAAAAAATGCTAGACGAACATCTCTTTTTAAATAAAATATCTCTAGTTGGTAATTTTTCACATATCCTTGTCTTGAAATATCTCTAGTTTGTTGCAGCAGCTCTCCTCCCATATGGAGTGTTTTCATGATACTAGGATCATATTTATAATAAAAGCGAAGTTGTTTGAATTGTGCTGCTTCTTATTGTAAAAACAATCAAATATTTTATAGTATATATTATGTGTTTAATGGTTGTGCTTATACTTAGAATAGGGGCTCATTTTGTTATAAGAATGGGGCCACAATAATCTAAAAAACGGCCCTGAGTAATGTTTGCTTGTTTTATGTTTCATGTTTCGTTGTAATAGCTTTAGGATGTAATTTCGTTTTTTAATTAATGCAAATTTTCGCGATGTCAAAAAAAAATGCTATAATCTTAAATTTATAGTGTCTTACAATATATCCTGTCCAAAAAAAAAGTGTCTTACAAATTACAATATAAATCTCGACTCTGTTTTTGAGTGAAGATCGAATACGGGGATCCAATCTCAAACTTTAACTTATTTCTGAAAAATATTAGTTTTGGATATACTCGCAAGGAATCTTGATAATACCCCTGCGTTGATGTCCAATGTGGCGGGCTCTTGCAAATGTTTGCATCTGTCAAACAAGCGATGTAGGCGTCATCTTTAGACTTTTCACTTTTGTATTACAAATCTAACTCTTATTTTTTTATCTTTTTGAGTGGTGTTTTAATTTTTTTAGAGCAAGTGAGCAACAAGCAGTAATATAAGAATCTAAAGTTTTACAAAGTTTAGAATTAAGGATAATATTTAGGTTTAAGAACCTCACATTAATAAAACTAACTCTTTATACGCACGCGACGCACGCTAAAAACATTGTAAAATTATGTAATTGCTAATTACATATAATAAATCGGGTCTTTTAAATTTTTTGATCAGTTTATCCCACTAAATCAGATTACATATAATAAATCAGGTCTTATAAATTTTTTAATCAGTTTATCACACTAAATCAGATATTTATAAATTTTTTCAAAAATTTAGATGAGAGGGGAGTAATTTTCACTGTTTTTTAATTGTGCCTTTTTTATCTTTTTATTTTTTTAATTAATTAGGCAGTTACATACTTTTTTATTTTTATTTTTATTTTTTTCTTCCATTTTTTCATTTCCCACCCCTGTTGCCATATATAATAGAGATTTGTTACTTTGTTAACTTTTTCATCAACTGACTTAAATGATAATTTACCACATTTAAAAAATAAAAAATCATTTTATATTTTCAACAATTGTTGTAATTAACCAAAACAAAAGTAAATTAAATATTAAATCTCATCACAATGTAACTTAAATATTATATTTCTCCAATAAATGTGTCTTTCTATTATGCTTCTAAAATTTTTGCTTGAAACTCTCACGAATTTTTTCCCTCAATAATGCTAAACTACAAAGTATTTGCAGATGTACACTACAATAAAAAGTATTTTCCTTGGTACCATCCACATCAGCGTGGATGTAGATAAAATATTTTTTAAAATTTTCTTCAGATAAAACTGCTACTTAAAGTAGCAATTTAGCCCACATTGAGCGGCTAAGTGAAATAGCGGTCCAAAGGAAGAAACCGCCGCCCAAAATAGCGGCTTACTAAGTAAAACTGCTACTCTAAGTAGCAGTTTTATATGGGGAGCATTAAAAAAAATTAAAATTTCACATTTTTCCAACTAAAACATACCTACATCATCAAAATTCACAACCTAACTAATTCAACTCCCAATTTTACAAATTCTAACTAAATATGCAATTGGATATCTCCAATATCAATTTTCAGTTAATTCTAACAATTAAATTTCATCTCTGGTTGATAATTATGAAAATATAAAAAAAAATCACAAACTTATCTAGGTTAGCTTTCCCCGCGACGAAGAGACGGTGAGTGGTGGTGGAGTTGTATCAGGGGAGACAAAAGGTTGTACAAGAAAGAGAGAGGAGAAAGAGAGTGAACGAGAGAAGCAATCGGGGTGGTTGTAGCAATTGAAGCTTGTGTGCGGTGAGAGAGATGGACGGTGGTTGCGACTTGCGAGCGTGTGGCGGCGCCGACGAAATTCAGCCATTCATGGGCGGTGGAGAGTGAAGATCCATGAGCTGCCATGTACTCGAGAGAGATGGAAATCAGGGGAGACAAAAGGTTGTACGAGAAAGAGAGAGGAGAGAGAAAAAGGGGTATGCAAAATTGTAATTATAATATCCAAGGAAATAAGTCGCTACTCATAGTAGTGGTTAGCTTCATAGACCGCACATCTGATTAGCGGTTTAATTATTGACGAGCAGTTTTTTCGGGTTAGCGGTTTATCTTAAAAAAGCGCTACTTAAAGTAGCGGTTTTGCCTGAGCTAAAAGAAATTTGGAAAATTTGCCAAAAAGAACCTTTTAAAAGTTCAATTTTGTGAAAAAAAACCTTTTAAAGCATTCTTTGCAAAAAAAAAAAACCACAAACTTAATTTTCTTTGCAAGATAAATAATTTATTCCATCATTTACCCTAATTAAACACCAATTGTTTTCATAATTTATGTAAATAAGGCAGTTGGTGTCTAATTAGGATGATTGATAAAAATTAAGCGTTAAATTACAAAAAATTGGTTGAAAGTTTGTTTACCCCAAGTTCATTAACCCTAATCTACAAAGTTATACCTTCTCAAGGTGCCCAAATGTTTATTCTTGGTGCTTTCATTCGAAAATCAGCTCCCTATTGAAAACATTAACCTATAGTTTGTTGAATAATTGTAGATCTTATAATTTTGCCAATCTTTTGAGCTTGGTTGTTCTTCCTTTGGCAATAGTCGAGGAATGAAGAAGGAGAATTGGAGAAAAACTGGGAAAAAGGAGATTATGGAACCCACTAATGAAGTTTTTAACAAAAACCATTATTTGATGAGATTGTAAAACAATGTGGTGAAATTAATTTTTCATTTTTTAATTTTTCAATGAATTTTTTCTCTGATTACGTACCTAAAGAACCAAAGAGATTTGAAGCAGCATATTAATGAATTTGGTGACACTTTTACGCTTACTAACTCTACATCAGTCTTAAATAGTTTTTTTAACACAGAAAAGGATAATATATTACATTAGGCTAGAAGCCCCAAAATAACTTACAACCAAGTTCCAAGATCATACAGTGAAGCACAAACAAACTGGAGAGAACAGACAAAAGTAAAACAGTACATCTTCATAAGTGGGAGGCATCGAAAATCATTCAAGAGGGATGGCAGCCTCTTGAACATAGTCTTTCATCACATGTTTCTGTCAAGAAATTAAGGAGTGTGATGTGTTGTGAGATTTGATTTGGGCCCCAAGAGTGTTCGCCTGAGCTCCGATGTCCGTACACCTGAGTCCTGCAAAATGATGTCAAACTACCCCGGGGATGTTTCCGGGATCGCCCCTCCGACGCTCAAGTCAGTTGAGATTGAGGTTGAGAGATAATGTCTAGAGAGAGATGCTCTAGTTTGTTAGGTGAGAATTCAATACCTGTTCATTGATGAAGCAGTTGGCTTTTATAGTGTTGGGGATTTCCCAAACACTGGTGATTAGGTCAACTCATAAGTAGGACCCACTGCTGCCACCTGTACCATGCTTTGAGGGCTTTTAGGCTCCTTATTGGGCTGCTGATTATTTGAGCCCAAACAATTAGCCCCACGCCATAGATGGGGGGTCGCGGGAACCTGACTGGTGAGATGCCTGTCTTTGGCGGAATAACAACCGTTGCATTTCTGACTGGTTGGCGACCGGCTCACTTCTTGCTAGAAGGAGGAACGCCGACCGGGTCCCCTTCCTGCTTGAAGGAAAGAGACCGACCCGGTTCCCTCTTACTGAATGGGGAGAGGGCCGACCGGGTCACTCTCTGCTGAATGGGGAGAAGGCCGACCGGGTCATTCCCTGTTGAGGGGAGAATGCCGACCCGGTCTTCTCCTGATGAAAATGATGTGCCGACCCGGTCTCCTCTTGTTGGAAAGGGGAGAGGTCCGACCGGGTCGCTCCCTGTTGAAGGAAGAAAGCCGATCCGGTCTCTTCAGACTAGAGAAGGAGGAAGACCGACCGGGTCTTTTCCTATTGAGGGAAGGGCGCCGACCCGGTCCTCTCTTGTTGGAAGGTGGAGCGGTCCGACCGAGTCGCTCCCTGGTGAAGGAAGAATGCCGACCCGGTCCCCCTTTTAATGAAGAAGGAGGGGGCCGACCGGGTCCCTTCCTATTGAAGGAGGGATGCCGACACGATCTCCTCTTTATTGTTGGGGAAGAGGGCCGACCGGGTCCCTTCATACTGAAGGAATGGAGCCGACCCGGTCCTCTCTCGTCGGAGGATGGAGAGATCCGACCGAATCACTCCCTGTTGAAGGGGGAATGCTGACTCGGTACCCTTTAATTGAAAGAGGAGAGGGCCGACTGGGTCTCTTCTTATTGAAGAAGGGTTGCCGACCCGGTCTCCTTTTATTGAAGCGATTCGGCAAAGGAGACGGGCTTCTGTTGGTCGAGTAGAGTATTGAGCCACTCGGATGAGGAGCTAATGAGCCCCAAGCTTGTCCGAGTGGGTGCCAGCTGATACTTGGCCATACTTGACCAAGCATAGAAGCGACTCGGCAAAGGAGAGGAGCTCCTGATGGCCAAGTAGGGTGGTGAGCCACTCGGATGAGGAGCTAATGAGCCCCAAGCTTGTCCGAGTGGGTGCCAGCAGATACTTGGCCACATTTGACCAAGCATAGAAGCGACTCGGCAAAGGAGAGGAGCTCCTGATGGCCGAGTAGGGTGCTGAGCCACTCGGATGAGGAGCTAATGAGCCCCAAGCTTGTCCGAGTGGGTGCCAGCTGATACTTGGCCACATTTGACCATGCATAGAAGCGACTCGGTAAAGGAGAGGAGCTCCTGATGGCCGAATAGGGTGTTGAGCCACTCGGATGAGGAGCTAATGAGCCCCAAGCTTGTCCGAGTGAGTGCCAGCCGATACTTGGCCACATTTGACCAAGCATAGAAGCGACTCGGGAAAGGAGAAGAGCTCCTGATGGCCGAGTAGGGTGCTGAGCCACTCGGATGAGGCGCTAATGAGCCCCAAGCTTGTCTGAGTGGGTGCCAGCTGATACTTGGCCACATTTGACCAAGTATGGAAGCGACTCGGCAAAGGAGAGGAGCTCCTGATGGCCGAGTAGGGTGTTGAACCACTCGGATGAGGAGCTAATGAGCCCCAAGCTTGTCCGAGTGGGTGCCAGCTGATACTTGGCCACATTTGACCAAGCATAGAAGCGACTCAGCAAAGGAGAGGAGCTCCTGATGGCCGAGTAGGATGTCGAGCTGCTCGGATGAGGGGCTGCACCTATTTTGTCCGACCGGGTGTGTCCAACTTGACACGCCACATGTCCACTCTTGATACTTGGGATGTTGGGACCCTTATTATAGGCCGAGCTGGAGGGGCGCCTCAAGGAGTTTTGACGCTTCGAATTCCTCGGGCTTAGGATGTTTTTCTTGATTTTACTGGACTCCTCATGGAATGGACTGAAGGAGTCCAATTGGGCCTCTATTAGAAGCCCATTAGAGCGACGCGGGGGTGTTTGCGTTGCACATCCCCCAAGGCACTCCTATATAGGTATGAGAGGGGAGAGAATTTCAGAGTTACTTGCTCATTTCTTCATTCTTTCCCTCTCAAAAATTTCCAAATCCTCTCAACTCTCCAAAGCTCTTCTTCCAGCTTCTACGTCCGACCAGGTACGCTCTTGCTCTTTTACTCTTTCTTTTTCTTTCTTTCCTTTCGAATAATCTTGGCCGACTCCCTTGTCCATAAATAATGGGAGACTCGTCCGAGTCGTCGACACCACGACCTCACCTCCCTATCTTTTAGCCGAGGAGGTGAGGGGGATGGGAATAACGTTGGTGTCGACTGTAATAAGTTTTCCCGACCCCTTGGCTGTACCCGACGCGGTTGCTCTTCCGAGCCCGTCTTCTTTAGTGGAGGAGGAGGCCGAGGGCCTCATCCCGTACCCCTGGGAGGTGTCTTTAGCCTACCCCCCCTCAAGGAGTTACTTAGACAAATATTTGTCTCATGATGTAGTGCGGGTGGCCATGCCGAGGGGAGCAGGAGAAACGTCCACTTCGGGTCGGGAGCTGGAATACCCTGATCTGGATCCGAAAGGGGGGCCGGGAACTTTCTTTCCTGAGCCTGGCGTAATAAAATCTGACCGAAGATCTTCGAGGGACGGCGACGAGGTTTCAAATAAAGGACCCTTACTATCTCGTCCGACCAGAGGCTTACCATACAGTCCTGTCTCCACCGCCCGGATGCATTGCGGTCTACTACAAGTCCATGGAGATGGGTCTTCGGTACCCTTTGACTCCCTTTGTCAAAGAGTTGCTGAATGCCTACAACTTGGCAATTTGCCAGGTTTCTCCGAACTCATGGGGGGGATCAATGCCTTCCAGGTCATTTGCAACCTGATAGATGTCCGACCGACCATTAAGCTGTGGAGGCATATGTACAAGCTGGTCGAGGTTATGGCTGCGACCAACGGACCTGGCTGGTGGAGCTTTCAGGTCCGACCGGGATATCGGACCGTCCTCAATCTTCCTAGATCCCAGAAAGGGTTTCGTAGGGAGTTTGCCTTCATTTACTTCATTGGGGGATTCCGCTGGTCCCTCCCCCGACCGAACCCGTCGTTGCTTTAAATTGCCGGGTAGGCGAGCTCGGTGATGAAGAAGGAGCTGCGGCCTGCTACATGCAGACCGAGTCGAGGATCGTAAACGGGGGCGAGGTATTCGTACCCGGCCAATGGTTGCCCGACTGCCATCTCTTCAGCGATGAGCATTTCCTCTCGGCTATGGGCTTAAGTTCAATCTTCCCGAAGGGTAATTTGCCGAGGGGATGGCTTAGGGTGGTCAGAGTGATGATTTGATCTTTCTGCTTGACTAATACCTTTGCTTTTTGTTTTGTTTTGCAGAGCCTGCCCGAGCGTATATAGACGAGGTAGATCCGACCATGGCCGACAAACTGAATGTAGCGGCGATGAGGGCTGCTCGGCTGAAGGCTGAGATTGCTGCTAAGACCATGACGGTCCCAGCCCCTCCCAAGGTAGAATTTTCATTCTCTTTTAGCCGAGCGGCGCTTCTTCTTGTAATTAATGATTCACAGGAGTTATTTCTTTTTCCTCAGGATCCTGCCAAGCCTAAGTCCAAGAAGAGAAAGGAGCGGTCGTCCGACAAGGTCGCTCGGACCGAGAAGGCGCTCGCGAGAGCCAAAGCCGATCGGGAGAAGGCTGATCGGGAGAAGGAGGCCAAAAAGGCCAAGTCTATTGAGGTTATTAGCCCGAGGGGGCCGCCGCGGCCTGCCGATGGCGGATCTCTCTCCCTTCATTCCTCAGATTTTCGGCCGATTGGGAGCCCTCAGTATACTCCCATGTCTCCTTCCGCCGACCGTCCTGAGGATGAACTAGGCGAGGGGGCGATGCTCGGCGTGCCCTTCACCGAGCTCAGTCGAGCCGAGAAGGACGGTCGCTGGACGAAGGCCATAGAGTTGATGTATACTGCCGCTGATCGGGAGTATATTCACGCAACTCATGGTCCGAACGAGACCAATGAGCTCTTCCGCTCATGGCATGATGTAAGTCCCTTCCTCTCTGCCGAGTGCCTTACCCTTTACTCATGTGTGCTTTATTTCTCTGTTTCGATTTGCTCTCTCTTCTTTTTCCAGTTCTCTGTTCGACTGGCCAATGTGGCCCAGAACCGAGTAAGCCTTACTGAAGAGGTGGCCGATCTCAAGGAGAAGGCCAAGAAACACTTTGACGAGGTCTATCGCGCCAAGGAGGACCAGCGGATAGCCGAGTCGAAGCTCAGTGATGCCAAGGCGGCCATTGAAAAGGACCAAAGAAATTTCGAAGGGGAACGGGAAAAGTGGGTTAAGGAGAGGGCCGACCTGGTCCTAGCACGAGACGCTGCTCAAACCGAGAAGGCCGATGCCTTGGTCAAGGTGAATGAGGCCGAGCAAAAGGTGACCGACCTCGAGGCCAAGCTGACTGTGTTGGAGGGCCAAGTTAAGACCGAGGCGCAGTGGTTCTCCGACTGGGAGAAATTTGACGCTGCCGAGGTCTATGCCAACGAGGTCGGCACTGCGGCGTATAAAATGGGGGAGGATGAGGCGCTTGATCGGCTGAAGAAGGTCCTTACCGAGTCCCACCCTGACTTGGTCTGGGCGGACGTTTGGTCGAGTTATCAGATGTCAATCGACGCCGACAACGCTGCTATCCTGGCTCGGCTGAAAGCTGAGGGGGTGAAGACGATGAGGACGACGATGAAGAGGGTCAAGTCGATGTCAATGTCCTTGACGGCGATGATGACGATGACAATGAGGATGATGCCGAGGCGGCCGACAATGCTGGTCAGGGTGAAGAATTGGTTGGTGACAACTCCGAGCCGAACGCCGGGAGCATGACTGATCTTCCCCCTCCCCCTAGCTCTTAGAATGTAGCGCTTGTACTTAGCCTTTTTTACACTTTCGCCCCCCTTGCTTTTGTACTGACTCCCCTTTTTGTAATTCGGGACATCTTTAATGAAACTCGTCATTTTATCTTCAATTTCCTTGTTTGTTGATTGCAATATTTTCCAAGAAATTTCATTTTGGCTGAACAATGAAAATTGATTAATGAGTGATTCAATCGCAGAATTGCCGAATCGCTATAATTTCCAGAAAGGATGTTAATTTGTTTTGACTGGTTAAGTCTATGGTACAAAATATGCCGGCAGGCTGTGATTCGGCTATTTTCCCAAAAAGGACTATTTTTTCAAATTTGACCTTGCTTCCAAAGTGCCGAATGGCTATAATTACAGCTATTACAATATATGCCCCTATTACAAGTAACAAACTCTACACAAAGTATTTCTTAAGGTTGTCCGCGTTCCAGGGTCGGATCAGGGGAACACCCTCGGGGGATTCTAGTCGGAAAGTCCCGGGCTTGATGATTTCCGTCACTTTGTAAGGGCCATCCCAGTTAGGTCCTAACTTTACCTTTAAGTGCGAGAGCCCAGTGGCTTCAACTTTCCGGACAACCCAATCGCCAAGTTGGACTGGTCGGGACTTTACTCGGCGATTGAACATCCGAGTGACCCTTTGTTTGTACCGGATGGATTTTAGCAATGCATTGCCCCTTGCTTCCGGCAGCAAGTCCAAGTTGACCGGATTCTCTTCCTCGTTCTTCCCAAATTCATAGAACGTCATTCGGGGGGATGGGATGTCAATCTCTACTGGTAAGACCGCCTCACTTCCGTACACAAGACTGAACGGCGAATGCCCTGTTGCCTCCTTGGTAGTAGTTCTTGCCGACCATATGACTCCGAGTAGGTCATCGACCCATGCTCCTTTGGCGGCCTCTAGTGACTTCTTGATTCCTTTGAGGACTATTTTATTGGCTGACTCAGCTTGCCCGTTCGTTTGAGGCCTGGAGACAGCGGAAAATTTGGTGCATATTCCGAACCGGGCACAATATTCCCGAGTTAGGCCGCTATTGAATTGGCGCCCATTGTCGGAGATCAGTACCCTGGGAACACCGAATATAGTGATGATGTTTCTCCAAATGAACGCTTGAACTTGCTTATCTGTTATGGAGGAGAGTGGTTCGGCCTCAGTCCATTTGGTGAAGTAGCCAATGACGACTATCATAAACTTTCTTTGACCTGAGGCTGGGGGAAATGGTCCGAGTAGATCCATGCCCCACTTATCGAATGGCAGGACTGCTTGAATTGTTGTCAAGGGGGTGGTTGGTGCCTTGAGATGTCCGAGTGGATTTGACAGGATGGGCACCTTTTAACCAGCTCGTGGGCATCTGATTTCAGAGTAGGTCAGTAGTATCCGGCTCGGAGAGCTTTTCCAGCTATGGTTCTTCCCCCTTGATGGCTTCCACAAGCCCCTTGGTAGATTTCCCTGAGGATGTAATTTCCTTCCTCGGGGGTGACACATTTAAGTAAGGGATGGGTGAAGGACTTTTTGTAGAGTTGATTCTCATGCCATAGAAACCATCCGGACTTGTGCTTGACCCGGTAAGCCTCTTTGTGGTCCTCAGGTAGTTTCCCGTCTCTCAAATATCCGACTACCTCATCCATCCATTCAGATGTCCGATTCAATACAAGCTGTTCCTTGGCATTGATGTTAGGCTGCCGAAGGACTTCCCACATGATTGTTCGAGGAGCCGACCCTTCTGCCGAACTAGCCATTCAGGCTAAAGCATCGGCTTGCTGATTTTCTGATCGGGGTACGTGGGTGATATTGAACTGAGATAGCTGTTTGATGATGCCCTGGGCCTTGGCCAAATACATTCTCATGTTGTCTTCCTTGGCCTCGTATTCGCCTGATACCTGGCCCACAATCAGCTGTGAGTCGGATTTAGCATTGATCGTGGTGGCTCCGGCTAGGATGCACAACTCTAGTCCGAGGATCAGGGCTTCGTATTCGGCTTCGTTGTTAGAGCTTAAGAATTCGAATTTAATAGCGTATTCCATCTTTCCCCCGACCGGAGGCTTGATAACCAACCCAGCTCCACACCCTGTTTTGGTGGATGAGCCATCTACTTGCAACTCCCCACTATCCTGCTGGCTGGCTGGGGGCCTGGACGTACATTCGGTTATGAAATCAGCTAAGGCCTGGGCTTTGACTGCCCTCCTGGGTTCATATTCCAACCCGAAATCTGCTAGCTGATCCGCCCAGTCAGTCATCCGGCTAGAGTGATTCCTACTTTCGATGAGCTTTCTGAGCGGCTGACCTGTGAGAACCTTGATTGGATGGGCCTGAAAATAAGGCTTGAGTTTCCGACTGGCCATTACCAAGGCGAAGACCATCTTCTCGACCTCGCTGTATTTGGCTTCGGCTCCTTGGAAGGCGTGACTTATGAAGTAGACTGGGTGCTGTTTTTCTTCTCTCTCGGCCACCAGAACAGCGCTGAGCGCGTATTCTGAAACAGCTAAGTAAACGAACAGCGTTTCCCCAGGCAAGGGGGAGATTAACTTTGGGAGTGTTGCTAGATGCGTTTTGAGGGAGGTGAAAGCCTATTCGGCTTCGTCATCCTAAGTGAACTCTTTTCTTTTCAGAGCTTTGAAGAAGCATAAGCTCTTATCTCGATCAGGGATAAGAGGCGGCCGAGTGCACCAAACAACTGTTAGGCGTTGTACCTCTCTCACATTCCGAGGGGACTTCATTTCTACCACTGCCTTAACTTTGTCAGGGTTGGCTTCGATTCCCCTCTCATCGACCAGGAACCCGAGGCACTTTCCTCCCTTCACCCCGAATACGCATTTTTTCGGGTTCAGCATCATGCGGTATTTCCTCAAGGTACTGAGGGTCTCTTTTAGATCTGAGGGGTGATCACCCTGAGCTTTGCTTTTGACGATCATGTCGTCCACGTATACTTCGATATTCCGACCCAGTTGGTCGTTGAATATCTTGTTGACTGTGCGCTGATACGTAGCCCCCGCATTCTTGAGCCCGAAGGGCATCATTTTGTAGCAATACACCCCTTGATTGGTGACAAAGGCGGTGTGAACTCGATCATGCTCTTCCATCGGGATTTGGTGATACCCCGCGTTTGCGTCCATGAAGCTTAGGAGAGCGTGACCTGTCGTCGAGTCGACCAGCCTGTCGATTTTGGGCAGAGGGTGGTTATCCTTTGGACAGGCCTTGTTCAGGTCTGTGAAATCCACGCACATTCTCCATGCCCCACTCGACTTTTTGACTAGGACTACGTTGGCCAACCATTCCGAGTATTGACATTCTTCAATGAACCCCGCTTCGAGCAATTTCTTGACTTCGGCAGCTGCCGCGGTGTTTCTCTCGGGGCCTTGATGCCTCAGCTTTTGTTTGACCGGCTTGAATCCCTCCTTGATGTTCAGCTCGTGGCACATCACCTTAGGGTCGAGCCCGGGCATTTCGATGGCTTCGTAGGCGAAGACGTCTCTGTACTCTGTTAACACTTGGATGATCTCCTCTCTTGTTCGAGGATCCATGGCCTTGCCTACTCTCAAAGTCCGACCGTGCTTTTTCGTCAATGATGACTTCTTCGTCGTCCTCGGCTGGCTGAGGGCGCTCATATTGCTTGGGGTTCTCGGTAAGGTAAACCCCGAGCCCACTTGAGGGCTGATCGTCTTCCCGTTTTCTTTTCTTCGAGTCCTCTGGGACGTCGACCTTGTTTTTCAGGCTATTCACATAACATTCCCTGGCTGCCTGCTAATCCCCCTGGATTTTTCCGACTTTACCCTCGTCGGTTTCAAACTGCATGAGGAGCTGGTAAACTGAAATTGCTGCCTTGACCTTGTTCAGAGTTGGCCTTCCCATTATGATGTTGTATGGCAGAGGGATGTCCACCACTAGGAAGTCAATCGGTATGCATCTTCCTTTGCCCTTCTCTCCCATCCGAGCAGACAACTTTATGGATCCAACAGGATGTACCGAATTTCCCCCGAAGCCTATGAGTGGCTGATTGAGCGGGGTTACATCCTTCTCATTGTACTTCAGTTTCCTGAGGCACTCCAGGGTGATTATATCTGCTGAAGATCCACTATCCACCAGCACCCGTTTCACTCTGGCATTAGCCACTTTGAGCTCGATGACCAAGGGGTCGTCGTGGGGCGTGTGCAGGGGCCGACTAGACTCTCCGAATGTCATAATGGGATAGTCGGGTCGGGGATGATGGACGTCGAGTACCTGGTGCTTTATAGTCTGGAGGTGGGCTTTGCGTGAGCGGCCGGTTAGGCCGCCCGACGCAAAGCCACCCGCTATGGTCCCGATGAAGCCCTCGGTGTCCCCGCTGTTGGATTGACCAACCTTCTGTTTGCCCTTTTCCTCCCTAGAGTGCTTGAGGTACCGGTTCAGCTTCCCCTGGTCTGCTAGGTTGTCCAGGGATTTCTTAAGTTCCCTACAATCCTTGGTGGTGTGACCGCACTCTTTGTGGAACTCGCACCATTGGCTTTTATCTCGCCGAGCGACCGACGTTCTGATGGGAGGTGGGCGGGGCATCATGGATTTATCCTTGATGTCTAAGTAGATTTCTCTTCTGTTTTTGTTGATTCGGGGGTCGATGCCATGGTCGTTAAACCTATCTGACCGACCACCTGTTTTCTGCTGCTTCGACTGGTCCTTATGATTTCCTTCTTCTTTCCTCTTCTTGCTCCCATCGTCTGAGTGACGACATATGTCTGTCGCTTGGATGAATCTTTGGGCCCGAGTCATTGCCTCGGAGAAGGTTTTCACTTCGTTCTCAGCCAGGGACCATCTTAGCCGACCAGGCTGAAGGCCAGACATTAAGGCGGCGAATGCCACTGCGTCTTGTAGATCGGAGATTTTTAGTGACTCCTCATTGAACCTTTTGATGTAGTCGGCCAGGCTTTCGTTCTTCTCCTGCCTGACTCGCATCAAATGGAGACTTGTTTTCTTTTGTCTTTTTTCCAGCGACAACCGGTGAATGAATAGGTCCTCAAGTACTGAGAAATCTGTTATGATCCCCGCGGGAAGCTCTTGGAACCAGTTCAGGGCCAGTCCTTTCAGAGTCGTGGGAAAGAAACGACACCAAGTGGCCTCGCAGCCAGTTTGAACGCTCATTTGTGCTTTGTATGTGGCCATGTGATCGTCCGGGTCGGTTAGGCCCGCAAATAGTTCGATCTTAGGCGTCTTGATTTTTCCAGGTCTGGGCGCCTCAAGTATGTCCTGGCTGAATGGGACCATGAACTTGAGCGCCCCACTGTTGATCCGAATGGGTTTCGATTGGGCTGAGTCGCCGCGCCCTTCCCGCTGAGAGGCTTTTTTATCGAGAATGTACCGGGCATTTAAGCCCTTGCTGAGCCGCTTCTCGTTTAGGAAATGCCGAGCGTCATGGGGTTTTTTCCCGACGTTACCCCTGGGCGATTTGGACACGTGCGTCCCCTCACCCCGCAGAGTGGACCTCCCTTTAGACCCGTCCGCTCTTCCTCGCCCTGTCTGGATCGTGGTCGATCGTGTTGACTATGCTCCCTCGGGCCCGACCGCTGCCGGCTAGGCTGACCTTGGTTCTCAGCCCGAAGGGAAGGGACCAGGGTCTGGTCTTTAGGGGGTTGAAGAAAACGTCCCTGCTGTAGGTTGGCTAACATATCCCTCAGGCTTTGCTGCAAGGTCTGCTGGAGCTGAGCGGCTATCAAATTTATGTCCACCGTGGATATGGGATGGGGGTCAGCGTGTTGTAGCTGCTGTGAGGGGTCCTGTCTATTTTCAGTTGACTGCTCCTCTTCATGGTCGAGGGTTTGAACGGTCGGCGTCCTGGGCCGTTCAGACCTCCTCTGGTGAGATGGTGAAGGATCCTTTTCGGACCTCTGAGCCTGTGCTGGGGGCTGTCTGGTGCGAGTGCTCTTGGCTGGGGCCATTGTGAATTGCGAAGTGGTTCTTACTGAGTGGTGGCGAAGCGACTTTGATTGTAACTTCCCCACAGACGGCGCCAAACTGTTTCTGTCAAGAAATTAAGGAGTGTGATGTGTTGTGAGATTTGATTTGGGCCCCAAGAGTGTTCGCCTGAGCTTCGATGTCCGTACACCTGAGTCCTGCAAAACGATGTTAGACTACCCAGGGGATGTTTCCGGGATCGCTCCTCCGACGCTCAAGTCAGTTGAGATTGAGGTAGAGAGATAAAGTCTAGAGAGAGATGCTCAAGTTTATTAGGTGAGAATTCAATACCTGTTCATTGATGAAGCAGTTGGCTTTTATAGTGTTGGGGATTTCCCAAACACTGGTGATTAGGTCAACTCATAAGTGGGACCCACTGCTGCCACCTGTACCCTGCTTTGAGGGCTTTTAGGCTCCTTATTGGGCTGCTGATTATTTGAGCCCAAACATCACACAAGCTGGAGGAGTGAAATGAGTTCTCTTCGGCTCCCTCAAATCCATGCCAAACTTGGCCAGTTTATGGGCAACAACATTGCGGTTTAGCTTGGCATGCAGCATAATCACCATCCAGTCCTGTTTTTAAGCTCAACAACATCCTTGATTAACGCAGTAAGTTCATGATGAGGGAAATGCTCAGCTCTATCAATCATTATTTTCAAAGCCTGTGTAAAGCTCCAAACGCGTAATATTAAAATCTCTAGCCATAGAAAGACCTTCTCTGATAGTAAGTAACTCAGCAGCTGCAGGGTTGAGTGCATTGAATTTCAAAGAGAATCCAACGCACCAGGTTTCATCAGGTCGTCTGATAACACCTCCACCACTTGCTTGATCAACATCCTTCATCGCCCATCAGTATTGAACATCATATACCCATGCAAAGGAGGAGTCCATTGGGAACGGGATTGAGTGGGAGCTATAGCCTAACTCCTTGGCTGCATTACAATATTAGTCATCATAAAATCTACAAGGAAATGATTGTACAAAGATGATGAATGTGACATAAGTCCCTCAAAAACTGCTTTGTTCCTGTACTTCCAAATATGCAAAATAGCCACTCCAAAAATAACAAGCCAATTGTGAGATTACTGAAAATTATAAGAGATCCAATCATCCCAGTCAGAGTTAAAGAAGATAGCAAGATCGAAGGATTGATTTTGCGGGAATTTTTGTAAAATTCGTTTCCAGAGAGTTGAAGAATAGGCACAATCCCTAAATAAGTGAAGATTATCTTCATCTTTCTGAAGACAACAACAATAGATTGGATCAAAGGCCGGAATTTTGTGGGCTAAAGTCAATCCAACAGGTAAAATTTGGTGGGCGATATTCCATAAGAGCATCCTGTACTTATATGGAATCTTGATTTTCCACAATTTGAACCAAGAAATAAGATGGGAAAAGGAATAGGCAGAAGCAGACCAGAACGTAGGGCAATGATAGGCAGATTTTATATTAAAGTTTCCATCCTTAGAAAATTTCCATCTTAAATCATTTTCACTGTTAACAAACCTAGAGAGGGGGATAGCATGAATAGCCAAAAGAACATCATGTGGGATAAGATGAGAGATTGAGGAGGTATTCCATACACCATTGTCAATAATATGAGCAACCCTCCAGTGAGCTATATTGTCTGGTATATGGACATCGGGGAGCAAATAGAGAGGATCAGAGGTTACCCAATGATGAAACCAAAGAGAAGTGGTATTCCCATCGCCAATATTAATGACAAGACCATGTTTAAGCAAGTCACGACCCTATGAAATATCCCTAGATATTGGAGAATGATTGACATTAGCAAAAGCATCAAGGAAATTAGAATTCCTAAAATACTTATCCTTCAAAATCCGGACTGTTGAGCCAATATGGTTTTGATGATGACAAACTAAAGTAATAACTAACGAGGTTTATAAGTTTTATGTGTGCAAGGTTCATGAATTAATAATGGTGCTTTATAAAGATAATAAGTGAAGTTTCTGAGTTGGAACTCCAAGAGAAGAATGAAGTTCTTGCATTGGAACTCCAAGAGAAGAAGAGCTTAGTTACATAAGGGTGTAATTAGGTTTCTTATGTAAGAAACAAAGATCATCATAAGGTAATGAATTAAAACTATGGAGATGTTCCTTTGAATAAAGGAACTATTCCTATGGAACTATGTTAGTGGAACTGGTATAGGCAACATGCATCTAAAACTGATGAACTGGCACTAATGAGTTAAGTTAAAGGAAGTAACGAACTAAAAGGAACTAGACATATGTTAAATGGTGCAACGGTTTATTTGTGTCGCTTGAGTAATTAAAGCCTAGAAAATAGGAAATTGTTTTTTGTTTGTTGAAAAATCCGATTTTAAGGAAAATATTTTTAAAGGAAAGATTTTATCTTTATTAGAAATAAAATCCTTTTCGGTTTTAGAGAAAAATATTAAAAGATATTATTTTGATAAAAGGATTTTATTTTGGTTTTATTAATTAAAATATTTTCTAATTAAATCAGATTTATATTTATTGCACAAGTAGTCGCTAAATTAAGGAAGCAGTAGTAATTCCATAACACACGTTTAACTTAGATCGTGGAGATCATGGGAGTCAAAAGGAATGTGTTCCTCTAGTTGAGGAACATCATGGGAAAATGTTTTAACCACTAATACATGATGTTATCCCACGTTCCAGTTAATCACTACTATAAATACTTATGTCTAATTAAGTTCCAATTGTATCTGACAAAGTGATAATTAATCTACAAAGGTATTTATTTGAGTATCACGTTTATTGAGTCAGTACCACCAAAGTTCCAAGTTTCATTACCATATGAGTTCATTGTTTCATTAGTACTTTCTATCATTCTACTATTCTGTATTTCGAGTTGAGAAAAGAGTTGAAAAGAACTCTTATAGTTTGAGTTTGGGGAAGGGGTTTGAGTGAACTCCTGTAAAGTGTGAGGCTTTGAGTGAAGCAAAGAAAGAGAAAGGAACTTCGAGTGAAGTTCGAGAGGAACAACAGTTAGAGGGAACTGTTGTTGGGACTTGAGTTTGTAGAGGAACTCTAGCAGTGGCCCGAGAGATAATAGGTTTGTAATAAAGGTATTTTGGCCTATTATAGTGAAAGAGTTGAGTTTAAAATCCCTAGTGGTCGAGGTTGTTTCTTCTTGTTGGGCCCAAGAAGTTTTTCCTCGTAAAAATCTCTTGTTTTTCTCTTGTTCCTTTCATTGCTTGTTTTATAATTCCGCAAAAAGTTACGTTCATTTCCCACACATACAATTCTCCCCCCTCTTGTAGTGTTCCTATTGAAATAAAAATTGGAATCAGAGCCAGAACTCACGAAAAGTAGGAAACCCTATTGTGAAAAAGATCCGAAGAACATGAATACCACCGAGAAGCAAACTCGAAGAAGGTTACTCAACAGTACGACCTCCAATGTTCAACGAGAAATTCTTTACACACTGGAAGAATGGGATGTAGATCTTCATCAAGGCACATAACTATCAGGTATGGAGAGTCATAAAGGTTGGAGATTTCAAAGTGACAACCAAAAATGAAAGGAACGAGGTAGTTTCTAAACCCATCTGTGATTTTGAATCAATTGACTATAAGAAATTGAAAATTAATGCTAAAGCTATCCAGCTATTATATTGTGGTCTTGGACCTCATGAATACAACCGTGTCATGGGGTGCAAAATCGCTAAACAAATATGGGATTTACTTGTTGTAACACCCCGCAATTTTCACCCTTTATTTTTGATGTTAGTTTATTTTAAAATGATATTTTTCGTAAAAATAAATAATTTATTATTTAGATTATTTTGGAACGTGTTGTGAAAATGTGTATATATTTATATGTTGTGATATATTTATATAAATTTATTTTAAGTTGTTAGTTAATTGTTTTAAAGGTTATATTAGTTTCGTTATTTATTTAGGCGTTTAGGATGCGGTGTTGTCGCGTAACATTTTTTTTTGTAACATTGTTGGACCGACTTGGGTGATGAAATATTGCATCACGTGTGGCGTGTTAATGTGTGCATTATATTTATATTATAATATAATTTATTAGAATTATTTTCATTATGAAGTATTTTCAAAGTTTAGGCGCGATTTAGGAATTTATCGATTTGTCGCGTGGCGGACTTTTGATGCGTGGACCTTTGATGACTTGGGCCGAAATCATCTTGGTGTACTTGGGCTTGGACATCCGGCTATGGGGAGGGAGAAGGAAGAAGTTTCTCTTCTTTTATTTCATTTCTTTTAATTGATGACTCTTGGTAGTTTGTAACCCCCCTAATCATTTCTCCTAAACCCTTTATTTTCCTTGCCATAAAATTCTGATTTTTATTAAAAGAAGTTCAGCATCATTCTCATTTAACCCTCACCGTTTTCAAGAAAAGAAAGAGAGGAAAGGAAGAGGAAAAGAAGAGAAAGGTTCAACCCGGTTTTTCCTTTCACACCTTCACGAAAATAACCGTAGCCGGAGATATAACCGTTGGATCGTCTTCAAATTTGGACAGAACGTTTACAACATCTTGTTCTTAATGTTGACCGGAGAGATTTAGAATCCGAGCTTTTGATCACCGGGATTCATGGTCGGAACAGAGCAGTGCGAAACAAGAGTTTTCAACGTTCAAGAAACAAATACCTAGTGACTTGTTGCTACAATTCTCGTTCGTTGTGCTTTGGGGTTAGAAGAGGAATTGGATTGTATGCATAGATCTTAACTATCTCTTTCGACTCAGCTCTCCTCCCGACGTTCCAGGTAACTAGTAGTTATCTTAGAACAATAGTGATTAGGGTATTATTCGGTATTAGATTATTACGCTAGGAATTATTTAAAATATTTTTAAATGAAATTTTGACGAAATTTGATACGAATATACTTGATGCATGCTGTGTGAATATTGTATATAGAAAAATAATTTTCGTCTGATTTTTAGTATTTATTTGATTTAAATGGCATTTTGTGCATTTTTGGCTTATTTGCATAATAATTATTAAACGAATGTTAAAATTACTGAAATTATTTTTCGTGGATTATGTTATATGTGTAGTATGTATTCCATGCCTTAGAATAATTTTTGCCTACTGTTTACCTGTTTATTTAATTGATATATCTGTTTTTGCATTATCGTTTCCGTCAGTATATAAATCATGAAAATTATTTCTTTGTATATTATGTATTTCCATGAGTTTATGCATGTTGTGTAGATTTTTGGTAATTTATGTACGTTTATTTTTATTTTTAATTATTATATTGGCTTTATTGTGTATTCTGTATATTAACGTTTAAAAATACTTTTAGAGTCCGAAAATTATAAATAAAAATTTTACCATGTCAGTAGAGCCATTAGGGTTGTATGATAATTTTTGTGTGATTTTACTGCTCGAACTTATTAGTTTAGTAATTATTATTGGGTTTTTGTTGTGAAATTGAGGATACTCTTTTAAATTATTTGAGAGCTTGTTGATCAGAAATAATTTGTAATCTATTATGTTTTTGGATGCTTATGTTCAGTAGGTTGCAGTAAATATTATTGGGTAACATTATGTTTATGTTTGATTTATGAGAAAAATGATTAATTGTTACTACTCTTTTATTTAATAAGCCTTGTAGTTAATTGGTGATGTATTTCTGATTGAACTGTTAGAGCTGTAAAAACTAGTTCATTATCATTTTTGATGCTTAGGGATGTTCAAAGTATTTATTGTTGGAACATTTGTTCTAAGTTTGTAAGTTACTACTTTGAAGGAATTTTGAAGAAATATCTTTTGATGAATTATGGGTATAAGGCCGGGTGGCATCCCTTTTGACGAATATTTTTGAGATGAATGATACTTTGATGACATTTATGATTTTATTTTGAGATAAGAATATCCGGTGGAATAGATGTAGTCCCCGGTGAAGAACATGCCAACCACCTGGTTTGCGAACTAGGGGTACACCTGGGTTAATTGTTGTCGTCCGAGAGGTCAGGGAGTTCTGCGTGTTCTACCCTACATCGGGAGTTTGGCCATTCTTAGACACAGGTAGTGGGGAACATAAGCCCATAGACTGACCTGGAGATTGCGATCTGACAAACCTTAGGAAGTGAATTGCGATTCATTGGTGTTCGGTCTCTGACTCAATAACTTGTTTTACCTATACTTTTATTTTTATTTTTATAAAAGTACTATTGAGATGATTTATTTATTTTTATTCAACTCACTTGCTATTTATTATTCATTTGCGTTATTTGTGAGTTATATGAAAGTGGATGCATATTGTAGTTGAGTTGACTTTATTATTTCCTTTCTTATTAATCTATGTCTGAATCATGCTTTGATTTCTTTTGTTCTGGGAGAACTGCTAGTTACTCCCCACTGATTGTGGATTGTTGTTATATATTTTGCAGGTTATGTTGATGGGAATCTTCTTTGGTTTTGGGCTCGGGTTGAGTTGTGAGTATTAAAAAGCTAGATGTTTTAGGTCTAGACTTTTAGTTAGTTGAAAAGTTAGTTTTATCTTTTGGTTATTACTTTAATTAATTTAATTTATTTATACTATTTACTTATGTTGGTTTATCACTTAGTTATTTAAACACATTTCTTGTAGTAGTGACATTCCCAGAAGACGATGTTTCCGCCATCGTCCTATTAATACTATTATTATTTCTTTTTTTTCCGCTTTGAAATTCTGGGGTGTTACACTTGTAGTCACTCACGAAGGAACTAGTGAGGTTAAAAGGTCTAAAATTGATTTACTAATGAATAAATATGAACTCTTTGTAATGAAACCATATGAGGCAATTCGTGATATGGTTAATCGATTTTCTAACATTGTTAACGAGTTAGAGTCTCTTGGAAAGTGTATTTCATCTGAGGAACAGGTTCACAAAATTTTAAGGAGCTTGCCAAAGGAGAAATGGATGGCCAAAGTAATCGCTCTCCAAGAAACCAAAGATTTCACCAAGTTCAATCTAGAGCAGCTAGCTGGTTCATTGTTGACACATGAACTCTAGTTAGGAACTCAATATGGTGAAAGTTCCACAAATTGGGCACTTGCTCTAAAGGTTGATAAAGAGGAAGAAGAAGAGGAAGACTTTGATGTAGAAGAAACTATGAAGCTTGCTTGAAAATTCAAGAGGATGTACAAAAATCTGAAATCGAACAAAACCAAAGGTAAAAAAGTCTTCTAATTCAAAATTTGAATCTGGTTGCTATAAATATGGTAGCTTAGATCACTATATTAAAGAGTGTCCCTTATGGGAACAAGAATCTGAATCCAAAGAGGAACTTTGGGACAAAGGAACTGCTCATTTATGTCTAATGGCCAAATCTGACTTTAAGTCTAAAACTGAGTTACGCATTAATAAGTCTAATGTGTGTTTAAGAAAGGAACTCAAGAAAATGTGGGTTCCTAATTCTAATAACTAGACGTTATGAATGCCTTAGTGAGGGGGAACAATATATGGCACATGTTGTTCCTTGCGTTTATCTAGTGAAGTGTTTAAATTTCTCTCACTCAAAAGGCATATAAAAATTGTAGAGATGATTTTGTTAAGTAAGTTATGATGTCTTATTTTTCTCTAAATGGCAAATTCATCTAGCGTGCATATGTAGAGTTTTTGTGAAATGTCTTCCATATGAATGTGTGTCACCACAATTGTTCTATGTTTTATGCATAGTCGTGAGTTAAATTTAATAGATGACTCACTGATTTCTTTGTAATATTACCCTTACCGTCCATATTGCTAATTGTTAGTCAAAAGGAAGAGGAAGTAAAAAGTGTAGTTCTTTTCATTCAAGTAACTCATTTGTTATACATTCCACCCACACCGAGTGCATTACATGTGAATGTCCAATTATGAGTATAAACGAGCAATATCATTCTCTAAATTATCAAACCTCTTATTCCATCATTTATTTTTAAAAGATCTCAAAAAAAAATCCTCCAAACCTTTCATATCACATTTACATACCTTTTTCTTTCTAATCAGTTCACCATATATCCAAATCCTTCAATATGTGTTCCTCCACTATAACTTCAAATATTGATGATGATGCAACAATTGAGGGGGAACTAAGGAAAGAAAAAGGAAAGTTTCAGGGAGAATAAGTTGATATGGAGATGAAAAAAGAGAGATTGAGGGAGACAAAGAAGAAATAAAAATATGAGAGCAAACAAGAGAATAATAGGAGAGATGTGTGAGAGGGAGATAGTGAAGAGATTAAACGTTCCATAAGTTATTCAAGTTCCTACTTCTACAAAGCTGTCATAAAATCTATGGGTTCTAGTAGTCCCATATATGTTCCTTTAGTATCAAATCTGAAGTAAACAAAAGGAATTAATTAGTTCCTTGAAACTTAAATCAAGGAACAGGACGGCGGATTTCCATTCAAAATATCGAAAAAGAAGTAAGGAGCGCATGTTATTTGTAAGGCGACGTGTGTTTTCAAAGGCAAATCACAAAGTAAACTGCAAGTTTAGGAAAGGTAATGGTGGAGGAATCAAGTGACCAATTCTATATATATATATATATATATATATATATATATATATATATATATATATATATATATATATATATTCTCCACTTAGCCTATTCCAACCATTCCTTCATAAAAATGAGCCTTTGATCTTCTCTTTGAATTTTATTGGACATTCTATTTGTTTTTTACTCTATGGATTGTACTTTGGTAAAGTGGTTGTTTATGTTTAATATGCTTTAGCTTCTTTAACTAATTGGTTAACATGTGCATTAGGATGGCTAATATTACTAGATTGTTGTTTGAGCAAATTGAAAAATTTAAACTCATATTTGACCATTAATTATATATTTATGCTGGTGTAGTGTCACTATAAGTTTGGAAGATTGATCATAAATTCTTGAAAAACAATACGCTTTTTGATGATGTCAAAAGGGGGAAGATAATGGCAAAGTAGCTTATTTATTGTTCTTATTCTGGTTCATTCTCTACTTAACATAATCTTGCATTGTAATATTATATTATATTTGTGTTAGTTTTTATATTACTTTGCCTTGGTTTGTCATCACCAAAAAGTGGGAAATTGTTGAGCCAATATGGTTTTGATGATGACAAACTAAAGTAATAACTAACGAGGTTTATATGTTTTATGTGTGCAAGGTTCATGAATTAATAATGGTACTTTATAAAGATAATAAGTGAAGTTCCTGAGTTGGAACTCCAAGAGAAGAATGAAGTTCTTGCATTGGAACTCCAAGAGAAGAAGAGCTTAGTTACATAAGGGTGTAATTAGGTTTCTTATGTAAGAAACAAAGATCATCATAAGGTAATGAATTGGAACTATGGAGTTGTTCCTTTGAATAAAGGAACTTTTCTTATGGAACTATGTTAGTGGAACTGGTATAGGCAACATGCGTCTAAAACTGATGAACTGGCACTAATGAGTTAAGTTGAAGGAACTAATAACGAATTAAAAGGAACTAATAACGAATTAAAAGGAACTAGACATATGTTAAATGGTGCAACGGTTAATTTGTGTCGATTGAGTAATTAAAGCCTAGAAAATAGGAAACCGTTTTTTGTTTGTTGAAAAATCTGATTTTAAGGAAAAAAATTTAAAGGAAAGTTTTTTTCTTTATTAGAAATAAAATCCTTTTCGGTTTTAGAGAAAAATATTAAAAGATATCATTTTGATAAAAGGATTTTATTTTGGTTTTATTAATTAAAATATTTTCTAATTGAATCAGATTTATATTTATTACACAAGTAGTTGCTAAAATTAAGGAAGCAATAGTAATTCCATAACACACGTTTAACTTAGATCGTGGAGATCATGGGTGTCAAAAGGAACGTGTTCCTCTAGTTGAGGAACATCATGGGAAAATGTTTTTACCACTAACACATGATTTTATCCCACGTTATAGTTAATCACTACTATAAATACTTATGTCTAATTAAGTTCCAATTGTGTCTGACAAAGTGATAATTAATCTACAAAGGTATTAATTTGAGTATCACGTTTATTGAGTCAGTACCACCAAAGTTCAAAGTTCAAAGTTCCAAGTTTCATTACCATATGAGTTCATTATTTCATTAGTATTTTCTATCATTCTACTATTTTGTATTTCGAGTTGAGAAAAGAGTTGAAAAGAACTCTTATAATTTGAGTTTGGGGAAGGGGTTTGAGTGAACTCCTGTAAAGTGTGAGGCTTTGGGTGAAGCAAAGAAAGAGAAAGGAACTTCAAGAGGTTGTTTCTTCTTGTTGGGCCCAAGAAGTTTTTCCTCGTAAAAATCTCGTCTTTCTTTTGTTCCTTTCATTGTTTTATAATTCCGCAAAAGGTTACGTTCATTTCCCACACATACAATTCACCCCCCTTTTGTAGTGTTCCTATTGAAATAACACGTACCTAAAGTTTATCAGGTTGAGTGAGAATCTTCCAACCCAATTTCGCCATAAAACACAAGTTCCATCTCCTCAATTGCCTAATTCCCAAACCCCCTGCCAATATGGGTTGACACACTTTGTCCCAAGAATTTCGTGCAATGTAGTGTGTCTTGTCAACTTTATTCCAAAAAAATCTGCTTGCATCTTTTTCTATTGCATTAAGAATGCTCACAGGCAACAGATTAGTTTGCATAGCATAAAAGGGAAAGGTATTTAGGATAGATTTAATAAGAGTGCATCTGCTACCAGCCATATTAAAAAGTTTTGATTGCCATCCTCGAATTCTCTCTTTTGTTTTGTCAAGCATTATTAAAAAATCACCTTTACCAAGTTTATTAGAGCAGATGTTGATGCCTAAATACTTCCCAAAAGAAGAGGTATGTTTTAAATTGTAGTGGGAAGCAAGACCTGTTTTAACCTGAAAATCCATCTTAGGAGGGAAAGTTAAGGTGGATTTTTGAGCATTAAGATACAGGCCTGATTGGTCACTAAAAATTTGAAGCACTTCCATGATGATGTCTAAATTGTGGGTGGAAGCTTGGCCAAAAAAAAAACATCAACAGCATATAAAAGATGAGAATTGCCAATATTAGGAGAAATATTAAGGGGCTTCCAGTTACCAGTTTCAACCTGCTCTTTAATGAGCAGAGAGAGTCTTTCCATGCATAACACAAAGATGTAAGGGGACAAGGGATCCCCTTGACGGATGCCCCTGGAAGGAAGAAAGGATTTTGTGATTTCCCCATTCCAGAGAACTGAAATGGAGGGGGAAGAGATGATATGCATGATGAGATTGACTAATTGGCTAGGAAAATTGAAACCAAGCAAAGTATCCCTAATAAATCCCCACTCCAAACTATCGAAGGCTTTTGCAAGTTTGATTTTAAGAGCCATGATATTTTTCTTTTTATTTGCTTTTTTAAATAAATGGGCAACCTCCTTTACAATGATAATGTTTTCGTCAATCGTTCTATCAAGGATGAAACTGGACTGGAGAGGGTTGATCAAGTCTGGAAGGAAAGGCTTTATGCGTTGGGCAATGGTCTTGGTGACAATTTTAAGAATGGTATTACAGAGCCCAATGGGCCTAAAATCATTTACTATGATAGGATGGGCAATTTTGGAAATCAGGCAAAGATGTGAGTTATTTAGATCTACCGGGAATTTTTCCTCATATATGCATTTGCCCACAATATCAGTAACCAGATCACCTAACTCACTCGAGAAATGTTTGTAAAAAACGGGCTGAAGCCATTGAGCACACAACAGAATAGACTTCCTCATTAATGACATCCTTATGTAAGGATTCAGCATGGACAGGGCTCAGAGTTGCCCTATTGGCAAAGGAGGAGGGGCCAGTAGACCATAGGCTTTGTTTAGTAGAAAAAATATTTACAAAAGCCTCCTTAGCCATGGTCTTAAGACTGGTATCATCGTTCACCCAGACTCCCGAGGAATTTTGAAGACTATAGATTTTCCCCCTAGATTTCCTACATTTAGCTAAAATATGAAAATAATTGGTATTGAAATCACCAAATTTTCGCCAGTCCATTCCCGCTTTTTGGGCCCAAATCCTTTTTTCAATAGAATGAAAATTATTGAGGTCTAAGAGAAGGGATTTTTCGAGATTACAGAGAAAAGAGGAATAATTCTTAGCTTGAGAAATCTAGATCCCTCTTAATCTTGCTAAAATATGTTTCTTCGTCCTGGTCAAATTCCCAAACACATTTGAATCCCAATGGTGAATCGAGTTCATAAATTTATTACGCCCTTCCATAAAATTAACTTGGGGGTTTTTCCAATTATTAACAAAGAATTCATGGAAGTCGGGATGCCCAAGCCAGGCTTCTTTGCAACGAAAAGGATAAGAGGCCCTAGTTCGAGATAAGCACAAATCAACACAGAGAGGGCAATGATCCGAGTAAGTACGGCCCAAGTGACTAACCTGAGTATTAGGAAATTTTGATATCCATGCAGCGTTAGCCAGGGCGCGATCAAGCTGCTCTCTAATTAATGCAATTCCTTCCCTAGAATTCGTCCATGTGAACGGTCTGCCACTGAAACCCAGGTCGACTAGACATGCAGCGTCCACAAAGGAGTTGAAGTCATTGCTTTGATTCTGCCTGAAGACTCGACCCCCCGCCTTTTCTGACTGATTAGTGACCTCATTGAGGTCTCCTAAGAAGAGCCAGGTATGTTCTCCTGAGGGAGATTTTGTTCCATATTTTTCCATAATGCATGGCGCTCTTGCGGGGTGCAAGGAGCATGCATCCCAGTAATGAGGACTTCATGATGGTTGGGGCTGAATTTGAAAAGGGAGTGAAAGAAGTAAGTGGAGGAATCACTCTAGTTAACCAGATCGATGGAATTTTTCCACATCATCCAAATACCACCTTTCAAGCCATTTGAGGGGATGGCCTTAAAATCATGAAATCCCAATAAACGAGTTACTTGCCTAGCACGACACTATTTCGCCTTGGTTTCAAAAAATATGAAGATAGAGGGTTTGTGAAACCTAACCACATCCCAGACATGGGGCACAAATTCATGTTTGAAGCATCACGTACATTCCAAACCACGATTTTCATTTTCAAGTTTGGGAAAGGTTTAGGGCCTAAACCATCGCTAATCCTCTTGGACAGGAGTAGCATGTAATCCTCCCAGTCCTTCCACATTGGGTACATCCCTAAGCTCAGGGCATCTGTGGGACTGATCGGAGATATTAGAGCATTGATCTCCATTAGCTTCGAGGAAGTAACTGCATGTCGGGTTTCTATTTGAAATTCCACCACCTCCTTTTGAACAAGCAGAATTCAGATATGGTTCTTGGGCATCCCTAAATCGAGTCCTAGGCTTTCTAATTGCAAGGGATGAGTCGGAATCACTGATAGGGGAATTATCATTGAGGATGGTGGGGTGGAAGAGGATTGGTTGCTAGGGATAAGAAGGATGGGTTGTTTGACTGGAGGTTTCGGAGGGTTTGATTTATCAATGACAGTTTGTGTATTGTTAATGGGGAATCGAGATCGGTCCAGAGAAGAGGGCTTTTTCGGTTGAGGGAATAATTGAAGAAGCTTCGGTGTTTGGGTTTCGGTTGTGGTTGATGATGATGCATGGCTGGAATTGTGACTTGGAATTAAGATTGGATACGGGGAAAAGGGTTGTCAATGGGCAAGGGAATCGATTCTCATTATTGGCATGCCCAACACACGAGTAGGACGTGGTAAGGTCGATGGAAGTTGTGGCTGAGGTTGAGTTGATGTTGGTGGAGGCGGATGCGAGGTTGTTGTCATGGGGGTGGTTGAGGCTGGTGGGAGACTGGGAGGCAGGTGTGGGTCCTGGGATGAGTTCTCCATTTGAGATAGGAGAGGAATAAGAGAATGGAGGGGAAACTTGTGAAATGAGAGAATTACAGGAAGCATCACAAGGAACGAAGGAGTTTATTGGGTTATTAGTAACCATGATTGAGTGTGTTAGAGAAGAAGATGCCACTTGTTGATCAGTCTTTTGGGTATTAGAGGAAGGAATGCAAAGGGAAGAAGAAACGTTGCCCAAGTCATCATTATTAGGTGTCTCGTGAACTGCAGCTTTGTTATTAGCACTAGTAATGTCAGAAGAATTAAGATCCTTGGCTTGTTTAAGAATTTTCTAGTAATTAGGTTGGGAATTATGGTTGGAAGAAGAGGTTTTGGTATATTTTTTCCGTAAATCTTGCACTTGACTCGAGGAAGCTTTATTATTAAATTTGTTCTTTCCATTGTGGGCATTAGGTGGGTATTGTTTTTTCCTATTGGACACTAAAGTCCACGGCCTAACATCTGCATGAGCGCTATCCTCATACCCTTTCATTGTCACGCTGTTCCCCTTTGGGCCTTGGTCACCATGTGTAAGGGGAAGTGGGGGTTTGGTAAGAGACATGGGCTCAGTAAACTGAAGTGGGGTAAGTTGAGGTTGGGTTTGGTTAGTTGAGACAGGGATAGAAACTTCGATACTGACAGGTTTCAGCATGCATTGCTCTTTTTGGTGCCCCACCTTGCCACAAGTGAAACAAAGTGAATGGATATTTTTACATTTGATCATCTGCCATTGATTTCCCACCCATACTTTAGAGATCATAGGAGAATCAATGTTTAATTCAACACAAACCCTTGCATATCTGGCTCGTGTAAGATGATTTGTTGCAAAATCCACTCTGATGGGTTTCCCAATTTTCTTAGCAATTTCATACAAAGCTTCTTTATCATAGTATTCGACAGGTAACTTTAGAAAATGAACCCATAATTAAAGGGATTAGAGGTTAGATGGAAATTGGGTTGCCACCGTGAAAGCATCAGATAATGGTTTAGAATATACCGAGGACCCTCAAAAAGGGCCTTGTCCAGATCGTCTTGCATGGAAAATCTGAATAAGAACACCCCCTTACCTAGGTCAATAGTTTCCACCATTCCTTTGGGCCTCCATAGACCTCTCACCCGTTGTGACAAAACTGAAGGCCTCACCTCCATACCCAGGCATTTGCCCATGAGCGTAAGTTTCCAAGGCGCTCTCAACTGGTTTAGTTTCTCGTGAGGAAAAAGGACAACATTATTCCCTGCTGGGTGAGTAATTTTCGGTTCCTCCCACTCCATGCAAGACGAAATTATTGATTTTGCTTCATTATACCACTGAGAGGAAGATGCAACAACCTCCTTAAAGGATGTTATGCGACCCCCCAGATTAGTGAATCCATTCTTGGCTTGGTCCACTTCCTTAGGGAATCCTTGATCATCATCCTTTAGTTTTGTTGGGTGAACTGCCTGATCAACCATCAGTTCATGTGGAGATGTATCTTGCACGTCCTCATCTGGGATATCAACTATAGTCCCTTCAGGAATCTTTTCCTTCATTGTTATTTCATTGGCTATTGAAGAACTAGCGGGAACAATGAACTTTTCATACCCTGGCGGGGGCGAGTCTCCTGATGAATCCAAAGACATTATCAGCACTAGAACTGACTCCCTGAGCCCCTAGATCATAGATCTAAAGTTACTCTCTGATTGTCAGTATCTAGGGAAAGTAGAAAGCGAAAATTATGGACAGAGAGAAAATTCTAGAGAGAGAACTTGGCTAGTTTCTTTCTATTAATTAAACAAGTCAATAGTCTTAAATAGTTGATTATAAATGTTTTTGTTACTCCGTAAAAGGGTTTGAGACATATGACCCCATGTAAGTCTCCGCGAAACCAAGCTTGCTTGGGGGAGGTGGTGGGGAACTCACCTTGTGACTTTGAGGTCACAAGGTCGAACCCCACTACTTACTTGTGCTTGGGAGTAGAAATTCCCTTATATCCCCCCTACTCTCAAGTGTTGACCTGTATAGCTGGGCTGGCAGACCAGCGAGAGGTGTTGTCTATTAGGGTCCTTCTTCTTACCAAGATATTCCTTGGTGGAGGCCCTAAAAAAAATTAGTCTCTGCGTATAAGAATAGTTAGTCTCACACTCCCTTGAAGACCAAATATGGAGTACTTTGTAGGTATTGGGGTTGGCTCAAGTGGTGAGCTTTCCCATCTTTCCTAGTAAAGTCGAGGGTTTAATTCCTACCTCAAGCATTTGCTTGGGAATTAAGGGAGGAATGGGGTTGGGGGTGTTTAGCTTGTAATGAACCTTTGGGTGGCGAACCTGTGCGAGGGCAGCTCAGAAGATTTCTTCTTACATTAAAAAAAAAAAAAAATTGATAATAGGGGTCTGAACTTTGGATGATTATTTTTAAAAAGGTCTTAAGTAATGATTAACCTGTGTAGGCCCCTACTTTAGGGGGTCTTAACTTTTAGCGGGCCCCAATGATTTGAAATTGACGATTTTTTTTTTAAATCCCACATACCTCCTACTTCTCTCCCTCAATTAACCCTTCGGTTAGAACCCATGTTTAACAAGTTATAAACTACTAAGCCAATTTCAAGTCACTAAGGCCCGCTAAAAGTTAAGACCCTCTAAAGTAGGAACCTACACATGTTAATCAATAGTTCAGACCTTTTAAAAATTATCAAGCAAAGTTCAGATCCCTATTGTCAATTTTTCCTTAAAAAAATATGAAGTACTTTGTGTACTCATATTTGAAATCAGATGTGTGAAAAAATTAGGGTATGTTAAAAAAATTACAAAGTAACTTAAACGAACTACTTTGTATTAAGCTTGTTTTAATCTGTACTAAGAGATAATAACAGGAAGATCCAAAGTAAATACATCCATAAGTCACTTAGGACTTTTGTTAAGCCAAACCTCATCACAAAATGTCGTCACCACCCATTTTGAGAGGCCATGAGCAACCTCGTTGCACTCTCTATATAAGAAGACTAATAAAACAAGACTTGAGAGCAAGAGCATCGTCAATAGACAACTGCACTGCACAAGGAGAAGCGTCTTGAAGTGCCTTAATGACAACCTGAGCATCACCTCCACAACCACTTGCTGTCAGCCCATGTCACGAGCAGATTCAATAGTAAGACGAGTTGTTGTCGCCTCTGCTAATTCAGCTTCCTACCACTAATAACAAAAGTGCGAGCCTTCACCATAAGCACAGTACCCAACTCATCTCTAACCACCACATGGTTCACACCAATACCAACCTGACTTCCCTCTTTATCACAGACTACGTCAAAATTCATCTTAATTTCCCCACTGAAGGACAAGACCATCTACAATGCCGCCGAGTTGAAGGACTATGGTGCTTGACACACAGCCGGTGGTATTTCAGTATTAAATCCCAGTTTTGATTTTTGTTTCATCTTCAGCATCAAGAAGGGACCCTATATGTAACACTCAAGTCTTTATACCCCAACTCAGTACTTCCTGACCTCTCGGACGACAACAATTAACCCAGATTTAACCCTTAGATCGCAACTAGGTGGTTGGCATGTTCTTCACTGGAGACTATATCTATCCCTCCGGATATCTCACATCTCAAAAATAAATAAAAAAAAGCTAAATCATAATTCTTCCATTATCGAAACTCTATAGGGATGCCCAACATCCTTACACCCAAAACATCAGAAAAACAAGGATCGCAACCCTAAGTAATTCAATTCCAAAACATCAATCACTTCCACAGTTCTCATCATATTGCATCAAATAAAGGAAACTTCAAAACTAGCAAGCTCATGGAACATACTCATCTAGTCACAAAATCATCACAACATATACTACATTATTACCACATCAATGATTATATAAGTCACCAATCCAATTCTAAGAACAAGACATTAAAAATAATATTACCAATATTAATATAATCATCACCATAATTCAATTCAAGATTTAGATTGCAAAAATCGAAATAAAATACAACCGGAAACGACAGCACTCACTGACCCACTGTTTTACCTCAACCAAGCGTGCGCTTAGCGCGATGCTCGTGCGTCTAATGCACCAATCCTGTGTCTTACGCATCATCCGTGTGTTTGACGGGTTTGGGCGAAGGCCCAACAAATCCGAAAATTGGACAAAATCAATCGTTCATCAATGAAAATCCAAACATTACAAACCCTGATTTCCAGCAACAAAACAGGATCAATTCACAACTCAAAAATCACATCATTAACTATAATTCTTCAACAGCTAAAATCATAATTCAAGGAGCAAAAATTCATATAATCCCAATGAAATAACAACATAAAAATAGGCACTTAAAATTAACATTACTATACATCATCTAAATATATCGTAAGAGATACTAATTACTAACACATGTATACATGTAACACATGCTAAAATTCACAACAAGTAAATAAAAATTCTCCCTAACACTAACAACACACGACACACACATAACATAATATTTCATAAAAAAATTCTCAAATTCTTCAACTATGAATAATTCATAACACATCCTAAAAATTAAATCCTACTCTAATACTAACGTGATTTGTAACATTCTAGGACAATCACTAGTTACCTGGAACGTCGGGAGGTGTGCAGAAAAGTACTATACTAGGTGTGTTCCTCTTCTTGCGCGAGACTAGAGCTCTCCAAGCCACTTCCTATAATTTCAACAAATAAGAATTAGACTCCAAGATTAATGATTAAAAATAGTAGCAAAAGCTTAAGAATGATTGAAGGAAAGAAGAACTCGAATTCTCCCTTACAAATATTCGAAAATGGCGTGTGATGATGATGATAAGTTTCTGAAATTTTTTGGTTATTAAATCATAATTTCAGGGTGATTTGGAATCTCAAATGATATGTTAGGTGATTAGGAATTAAGAAGTAATAAGTATGAAGGCTACAAAACTCAAGAGCCTCCATAATGAAACTCCCACAACTCTTCACTCTCCCTTCCTTGGCCGGCTACCACACCTCACACACACGCGCCTACCACACACCCCATACATGGGCTATGGTGCACCAATGTTTCTTCACCCAAAAATGGTCCAAAGCGATTAAAATAACGATGCTTAAATTACGCGCCTAATTGACGAAATTAAATAAACTAAATAATAACTATATATAATAAATAACATAACTTAATTTATAATGATATCAACTAAGCTTAAGAATATTAAAAATATTTTTGCACGCCCAAAATAATATTGTTAAATAATTTAAATACTAAAATCACACGACAACCTAATTAGGAGAAAATAACGCGAAAAACTCGGAGCTAAAAATACGGGGTGTTACACCATAAACCCTAACTTGGTGAATGCAAATGTGTTGCAAAGTACTAATGTCCACCTGAGTGCTGGAACGATCTATGCGGCTGATCGAGAATTTGAGGCGGGGTAATGATTATCTTCGCTCTGGAACGCAAGCTTCAGTCAATGGTAAACTGGTTACAAAGCAATCCAAAGGAACAATTCCTCAGGCAACAGATTTAGCTCAGC
This sequence comes from Beta corolliflora, assembly GCA_947648045.1. Lineage (NCBI taxonomy): Eukaryota > Viridiplantae > Streptophyta > Magnoliopsida > Caryophyllales > Amaranthaceae > Beta > Beta corolliflora. Next base: position 215,891 of record CANSZD010004102.1, read on the forward strand.
AAATGCAAGCGGTGATGGACGATGTTCAAGCTGCTCTTCATCCTTCATCTTATGAACCTCCTATTGCCTCTTCTAGGGTTGAAAAGCCTTCTTAGACCATTGTTGTTTCTGGATCTTAACTCACAGCAAAGGATTCGCCTCTTTCGCTCTTTGATATGTATCTCCTCTTATTAAAGATGGTAATCCTTGTGCTACTTTGCAGCAATCTGAATTGGACTTAGCTGCTAATAACTGATTGACTACTATTGTTTTGTATTTTTTGGGTGATACTCCTACTATTGCTAATGGCTACCGTTATATTGCTAAGGAATGGAGTTTTGTTGGTAAACCTGTTTTTTATATTTATGATGAGGGGTATTTTTTTAAGAAATTTCTAAGTGTAGCATATAAGGATCAAGTTCTATGTTTTGACCCTCATACTTTCTTTGGCAAACATATGGTGGTCAAAGCTTGGACTCCTGAATTTAAGTTTCAACAGGAAATTTTACGAGTAATCCCTCTGTGGGTAAAGTTGCTAAACTTGCCTCTTCGTTGCTAGTCTGAGGACTCATTGAGTCGCATAGGCAGTATTTTGGGTGTCCCTCTTTTTGCTAATGCTTGATGAGGTACATATTAAAGATATTCAAGGGCATATTCACATTCGAAAGGTGCATTATGAATGGAAACTTCCATATTGTACTTCCTGTGATAAAGTTGGCCATTCTCGTGCTAAAAGGAAACCATTCAAGAGGACTGCAAGGGTTCGCAAGTGGGCTCCTAAGCATAAGTTTGTTCCTTCTAAACCAATTGTTGTGGATGTTGAGGCTAACTCTGATCGATGGGGCTGGTAATACTAATCTTGTTCAGACTTTCCTAGTTGCTACTGAAGGTGCTGATTAGGTTCCCCAGATGTTGCTGAGGATTCTGATCAGGTTGCCCCTGTTGCTACTAATGGTGAACAAATTCCTAATATGATTACTCATGCTCAACATGTTCCTCCGATTTCATCTGATGATGATGCTGGTTGGAAACTTGTTTGGCCCCGTTATTTTGGACTGGGAAAAACTGAACTGAATTGAAATTAAACTGAAATGAACTGAACTGAACTAAAATGAACTGAACTGGGAGAAACTGAACTACTAAAAGTAACTTAACTGAACTGAATTAAACTGAACTGGACTAGAGTGAAGTACTGAACTAAATAAAATGAACTGAAAATTAGTCCAAAAGAACAAGGTCTTATTAGGAAATCTAAAGAAGTAGCTCGGGGGGTGATCTATCATGGTAGTTTTTCCAATTCCTTTCAAGTTTGGCTATAACTGAAGATCAAGATATTAATATTGTTCCTATTTGTAGGCATGTTTTTACTGCCTACGCGGAATGAGCGCGTATTTGACTACCTCACTGTAAAGGTTTTACTGAAAATGTTTTGAAATAGAGAGAAATCGCCAATAAGTCTTTTAAAGGAAGACTCATAAACTTAATTGGATATTGGAAAATCATAGGGACAACTTAGGGACTTAGCCAATGTAGATATCTACATCATGACTCCATGAATGGTCAATGAACCATAGATTGAGTTCGGGGGTGAGGGTACGAATAAGATCAAGAATCAAATTCGCCTATTCTTGGCTTCTACTTAATATCAATTCATATCTATATTTATGCAAATAAACAACCACATAATATGTTAATTTAATATAATAATTAGTCTATGTTGGTTCATTAAACACATAAAAGACTAATTTTTAGGTGACATGTTAGTATGCAATTAAATTACAGGGAATCTAACATGTTGTCCAAATTATCTGAATATAATGTTAAAACAACTCTTTGGGTTTTTTATTAGCAATAATAATCATGTGAGGTGATGAAAGCATTAAAACATACCATCATGAATATGGATATGAATAATAGAAAAGAAATAATAAGAGAAGAGAGATTAGAGAAGAATGTACAAGAACGCATCAACTCCTTTGAGATCTACATTATGAAAAGTAAATTGTTGGTAAAAAAGGAAATAAATTGGAATTGACCCTCATGAATTATACCTTTGTCGCCTGGATCTTGTATTAAAATCTGTCGGATGAGCAATCTTGAAGCTTGAAATAAGCAATTTGAAGGTATGAATGTGTTTGGATATGAGTTTCAGTCTTTGTTATTAAGGATGTCGAGTTGTTGAAGCATAGGAAAACATTGTGAAAATTCGTTCGAATAAACGAGCTATTCATAGTCATGCAAAGTCAGGGTCATGCAAGGCTAGGAAATATGAAATATAATGCAAGGTCAGGGTTTTGCAAGGTTGGGAGGTCTTGATAGGTAAAGAGATTTTTGAAAACTGTTTTAGCAATGAATCAGGGTCCGCAAGTAAGATACGCAAATTACAACCTTTCGGGAGTTTAATTTGGAGGAACCACCAGAAATATAGGAAAGCCCCACTTTGGGTAAGCTTGTCTTGAATTTAGGGCATTTTGAGCCAACTTTGGAATATACTTGATCTGTATTGAGTATCCAGAGTTCTTCACTAGGGATTCTTCTTTGGGGAGTTGATACAGGCAAAGGCAGATATCACCAAAGACCATGGAATTATCGGAGAGTCCTTTAGGGACGAGGAGAGTTTGGATTTAAAAATAAAAAGGTCTAATTTATGACTCACATAAATATAGGTGGTAAAAGGCTTTGACATGGCTAGGTTTAGACTCGAGTCTATGTCGGGATCTAGAAAAAAATATGCTTCCGAATTCTAGAAAGTTAAATCATTAGACCTTGATTAATTTATTTTATTGGAGCGGTCGGACCTCGAGATGATCTGATTTGATTTTTCTTGACCTTGATTAAGTTAAATCATTCGTAGTTCTTGATCTGATTTTGATTTTTCTTTTTGTACCCTAACTTTTGCCTAAGCCGCCCTTTCGAGTCTTCAACCTAGCGAGCTTGGACATACCTTGGAGAAGGAGTTAGGGTTGATGAAAGGTTGAAAGGGTGAATTAGAATTGAGGTTTAGATGAAGGTTTTATCGGTTGGAATAAGGTTAGGATCATGGATTTGGGTTATATAAGCTTTAAGGCTTTGATGGATTGAAAGCTTTTGGAATGAGGGGTAGAACTTGTGTGAAAGCCCCCTAGCTTGACTTTTTCCTTGCCTTTGGCTTTTTTTCCTTTAGCATTTGCTTTGTGCGCTTTCTTTTGCTTTTGCTTTTTTCGCACTTTGAATTTTTTCGCTTTTTTTTTTTTTGCCTCTCATTGATTTTTATGTAGTAAGGCTTGCACACAAGTTTTTATGGTTTGTATTGGAAGGTTTGAAGGATATTTGTGGGGCTTTGGAGGATTATTTGGCTATGAGGATCATGGAGAACTATGATGGCTCATGGGATTTTTTTTTTATTTTGGGATGTATGGAGATGGCTTATGGATGATGGTTTTTTATTATGATGGAGGGAAGAGGAAAAAAAACTCATAATCCAAAGTATGTCCATTTTTATTTTTTATTTTTTTTTTATTTGTATTTTTTTCCATTAACCAAGGTCATTGGAGACAATCTGATTCGAGTTTCATCATCGAATTTGAAGCATAAATGATGGTGAAAGGTCAATGAAAATATAAAGAAAAATAAAATAAGATGAAAAAGGAAAGGCTATAATAAATGAAGTCGTATAGTGACATAGATTCGATGGAAAAGGACAGAAATGGCTAGGGCAAGGACTCTCTGACTCATCCTAGGAAATCAGAAATAAAAGACTAAGTCTTTGAATCGGGATACACAGCCCAAGGGGTTGCTGGTGATGCTGATTCTCGTTGTAGCAAGTATTAGAAGTCTGTTGTCATTGACCATATTTTGCAGTGCATTTGTAGGATCCAACACTAGATGCCAGATTTTCATTATTCTGTTGGAATTCGCATTAGAAACATAGGTTGCACCTTTTGAATTTTCTTTTAGGTGTAGGGTTCAGAGTAGACCATATGAAAGTGATCACGCCTCTATTGTGAAGGCGGTCAGAAGTAATCTCGTGACTGTAAATGAAGTCGAGGCGGTGATAGTGTGCTTGATGAGCTTTAGAGTAGGCTCAACTTTTTGTTTCTCCATTAGGTGTTCCTAAGTTGTAATCTCTCGACTGGTCCTGAATAGAATCGAGTAAAATGATTTTCGAAATGAGAAATGGGAAATGGAAATGGGAAATGAAAATGGAAAATGGGAAATGAAAATTGGAAATTGAAATGGGATATGATTTTGAAATGGATGATTTGAAATGGATATGAGCTTTGGAGTAGTATGGGTTTGACCATGATGGAGACATGGGTCTAACTATATGCAAATGCAGACATGGACTAAACAAGACTATGCAAGCGGACTAAACTCAATGATTGGGATTTATATTATACTAGACTTTGAACTTACAGGTTGAATAAGCCGACTAGACTCAAAGAAGATTGCATATGTGGACTTAAGGAATACTAGACTTTTAACAAACTGGAGAGTAAGCAAGCTAGGTGATAGTGAAGGCTAGACGTTGAACTTACATTTGGAGTGAGTAGGCTAGACGATGAGGGTAACTAGACTTTGAACTTACGGGAGAGTAAGCAGGCTAGGCAATAAGGAAGGCTAGACTTTGAACTTATATTTAGAATAAGCAGGCTAGACCTAAGGGTGGCTAGACTTTGAACTTACGGGTGAGTAAGTAGGCTAGACAATGAGGAAGGCTAGACTTTGAACTTATATTTAGAATAAGTAGGCTAGACCTAAGGGTGACTAGACTTTGAACTTACGAGTGAGTAAGTAGGCTAGACAGTTTGGGTGACTAGGCTTTGAACTCGTGGAAGATAAGCAGACTAGACACTAGGGGAGACTAGACTTTGAACTTACATTTAGCATAAGCAGGCTAGACTTAAAGATTGAGCCATTATGGACTTAGGGAGGACTAGACTTTGAACTAACATTTAGAGTAAGCAGGCTAGACCAAATGATTGATGGATTTAGAGTTTGGACTTCTTCCTATATGGGTTTGGATTTGGAGTTAACTAGGACTTACATAGAGATGCAAACTAGACCTAGGATTGGGCTTTTATACTCGGAAGACTTGACTATGGCTTACATGGAGATGCAAACTAAACCTAGGGTATGAATTGGGCTTTTATAGTCCTAAGACTTGACTAGGGCTTACATGGAGATGCAAATTAGACCTAGGGTATGAGCTGGGCCTAAATAGACCTAAGTTTTGGATTGGACTGGGATATTACTTAGATTGGAATGGCTGAGATGAGACTTAGATGAGATCTAGATTGGAATGGGCTAAAATGAGACTTAGATTGGGCCTAAGATGGATTATAATGTAAGTGGGTCTAATATGAATGCATAGACTCAAATGGGCCTAATATGAATGTATAGACTCAAGCTTAGATGGGCCTAGGATGAATGCAAATGGACTCTAATGTACATGGGCCTGAAATGAATGCAAATGGATTAGAATTGAATTGATGGTATGTATTAGATTGGAGATATTTAGTTGATTGGATTGGATTGGATGAAGGTGTTTGGACTAGGCTTAGAATTTTCGAAATTCATTTTTGAAAGGGACCCTATTATTTTTATCTTTTATTGAGAAAAGATGGATTAATCAAAAATTGATTAAATTTTTTAGAAAGACTTTTTTTTGTATGTGTGGTAGGATGATGATTAGTAAATGTTTTCGAAAAAGATAGGATAGAAGAGTGTGTAAGATTGATTTTGAAAAGGATCGATATGTTTTTGAAAGAGATGGAATATGATAGGGTAGGATTGATAGAGAAGATTAGTTGGATAAAAGGGATAATATGAAAAGAGGTAGGCATGCATGATGACTCTAAATCTATCATGATCACTTACCAAGATGCACTTCTTAGGATAGACTCAACTTGAGGTGATATGCATGAAAAGATCGATTATTATCTTTGAATTAGGTGAGTTTTGTTTGGAAAAAGATGTCCTAAAAGTGATCATGAACGACAATGCGCATATAGATCGAAATCCGACAAATAAACTGACGAAACCATAAAACCGCGCGGTGTTATTGCACAAATAAAAGTTGCGTGCCAGGCAAGATGCTTGCGCCACATGAAACAGAGTTGCGTGCCATGCAAGCTTCTTGTGCCACACTCAACAAGCTTGTGTGCCACACAATGTGGTGCGTCAGGCGCAAGCTTTTTCCGTGAGACGCAAGATACTTGCGCTTGGCGCACTGTTCTGGCGATGCGGTTTTTCATTTTCGATGATGTATTGGTCGTTTTTCGATGATTTTAGCCTCATTCGAGGGGAAAGCATGTTGAACATAGCAAACAGACAATCAATAATGTCATATAAGCAAGAATAGTATGCAGTTCCAACCTAAAGTCAAGATCTATGTTTAATACTATGATTAGGCTTTGGTTAAGGCTAAAAAGGGTCCATGACTAAGAGATTGATCCCATGCTTCGTACCTTTCCTTAAAAAGGTGGCCACGTGTAAGACGCACTCCAGTCTTAAGTCAGGAACAACTAAACATTGTCATGGTTGGGTAGGTTTGTTTATGACTAAGATCCAACACAATTGCTAAGCAAGCTTTTTGGAAGGACAAAGCGCAAACCCCCCGGGGGTGACCTCACGCATAAAACTTGCGCTAATGAGGCAGGGACGATGATCCTTATAGTGGCTTAAATCAGTAGCCATGCATATGCAAAACTTTAATGTTATTGAAAAGCATAAAACAAGTATGAATCGTATTTTTCGAGTTTCACCTACTCATTTAAAAAATTGATTTTTTTTTTAAATCCTTCCTAGTGATATCGCCAAATTGTAGTTGTGTTTTTATTGCCTACGCGGGATGAGCGCGTATTTGACTACCTCATTGTAAAGGTTTTATTGAAAACGTTTTGAAATAGAAAGAAGTCGCCAACAAGTCTTTTAAAAGAAGACTCATAAACCTAATTGGATATTGGAAAATCGTAGGGACAACTTAGGGGCTTATCCAATGTAGATTTCCGCGTCATGACTCCATGAATGGTCAATGAACCATAGATTGAGTTCGGGAGTGAGGGTATGAATAAGACCAGGAATCAAATTAATCCATTGTTGGCCTCTACTTAATATTGATTCATATCTATATTTATGCAATTAAACAACCACATAATATGTTAATTTAATATAATAATTAGTCTACGTTGGTTCATTAAACACATAAAAGACTAATTTTTAGGTGACATGTTATTATGCAATTAAATTACAGGGAACCTAACAGGTTGCTCAAATTATCTGAATTTAATGTTAGAACAGCTCTTTAGGTCTTTGATTAGCAATAATAATCATATGAGGTGACGAAAGCATTAAAACATACAATCATGAATATTGATATGAATAATAGAGAAGAAATAATAAGAGAAGAGAGATTAGAGAAGAATGTACAACAATGCATTAATTCCTTTGAGATCTACTTTATGAAAAGTATTTTGTTGGTAAAAAAGGAATTAAATTGGAATTAAATTCCTTTGAGACCACAACACGCGTGCTGTCCACCGCCATGCCAACCATCTCATCAACCGACCAGGCGACCACCGCGCCGCATGATAATAGAAATTTTGATCGTTGGACAAAACCCCTAAATCAAACTACCTAACTAACCACTAACCTAAGTATAATGGCAAGCAAGGGTCATTCTTCCACAAGGCCTAAGGGTAATCACCGAAAATGTAAATTATAATAAGTTAGGCTAAGATATAGTTAAGAGATTTGTCAATTATCAACTAAAAACTATTAAATAAAAGGAACTAGGGTAGGGGAATTCACCAATTATTTCAATCATGAAAACAATTAGGTAAATAAGGGGGTAGTCTAAAGAGAATGAATCAAAGGGATCATCTAACAAATCCCTAATTACTAGCTAAAGAGGGTTACTCAAACTGGAGATTATGTCCTATTTCCATGCAACAAACCCCCAACTCAAGAGCATGAATAACAAGATGACTAAATATATCCCATAACTAAAACCCCTATTTTCATGTAAATTTAGTTAAGTAAATAAATAGGGAGTCAACTCTTCAATTTTATCTTTCAATCCTTCATTGAAGTGACTAATAATTAAGTTTCCATGGAGACCAATCACAAAAACCAACAATACAACCCCTATTGCTCATTTGATTTCATTTTCCAAAATAACCCCAAATATGATCCAAAGGCTCATGATATCATTAATGGCTTCATCCCCTCCCAAGCAAAATAACTAATCACAAATCATAATAAATTATTAAATGAAATAAATAACAAACTAAAAACATGAAATCAAACACTAATCAAGGATGAACAAGTAAATAGACTGAAAATGACATGAAAATAAGTAGATAAAGCAATAAAACATGAGAGAGAGTAAGAAATTCTCATTAAAGTTGCAAGGAGTCTCTAAATCTTCAACTTTCCTTCTTAGATTCTTCAAAATCCAAGCTTTCAACAAGTTTCTCTCACTTCTCTCTCTAGAAGATGAGAGTTTCTCTCTCTAAAAACCCTAACTAAAACCTCTCACAAAGCTTGTGGAGGCTAGCTCTCTTTTCTCCCCTTTCAAAAGTTAGGGATCCGTCCGTTTAAAAGATTTAAACATTACATCATTAAACGGGTCGAAAAACAGGGATTTCAGCACAGGTCAAGTGGCGCGGGCGCTCCATATAGTTTGCAGTGGGCTCTCCATATAATTTCAAGCAGGCAGAATGTTTTCTGGGCCTCTCGCGCGGGCGCGCTAGACAAAACGGAGCGGGCACTCCGTTCTGGAAGACGCACCCGACTTCAAACAGCCATATCTCTTTCACTTTTCATCGGAATTGGGATTGTAACTACTCGTTGGAAAGATATCTAGCCAAACTTTCATCTCCAACTTGAATTACTAAAAAATATTTTATGTGCTTAAAGTTATGACCGTTTGAATATGACCCTTATGCACAAATCCTTCCAAAAGCTCTTATTTTGGCAAAATTGCTCCACTCTATGCTTGGTGTGTGGTATGGAGACCTCTAAGGTTGATCCTACAACATCAAATACAAATAAGCATTACCAAACCATATATAAATAGCCAAAATAACTAATATTCACAAATAAGCTACAAATAACTCAATTACTCTAAATTAAGCAAAATAAGCTAGAAAGTGATAAATGAAGAGAAAAAATGACTCTAATCATGAGGAAAATTAGGTATTTGAGTGATATAAATATCACTCATCAAAATCCCCCAAACTTAACCTTTGCTCGTCCTCGAGCAAATGAAACAAAATAATGAAGTACTACTCCAAAAAGCCAGAAATCCTAACTCACTGTCGTAGGAATTACGGTTGCACTTAGCATGTGCAACAAGCCCTTTGAACTCCTAAATCGCTTTAGAGGGCGAGTGAGATCTCGCGAGGGTTTCCCAAGAGGCTTAACCCACAACTCTAATCTTTTCATCAACCATTTATTCAACAAACTCAAGATTTATGCTCAAGTCAACTATCAATGAAATGGTTCACAAGCAAGGATAGAGAGCAACTTTCAAGACAACTAATTTTCAAGTGTACTCATAGGTTATGGGTAGAGAAAGAAACTAATCAAGATTGCAATAGGACACCTAATTAGACTTTTTACTCGCTCATTAGAGAACATCTAGCTATCCAAAAGACTTATAGCTCTTCAAGTGTTATAGAAGTTTAAACCACTAGTCCACCATCCCTAGACTCACAAATAGGCCTTAGACTCCACTCTACTCAAAACTTAAGAAAAATAGAACTAAGTGTGGGAGGCATCCACAAATTGACCTCTTTTATTGAAATTCTTCTATTCTTTTTGCTTTTCGTTTTTCTTCACTTTTTTTCATTTTTCACGCCTTTTTTTACTGTTTTTGGCTTTTTCTTTTTCCCTTATTACGGGAATTTTCGCTATACAAGGGAGAAGTAACTACTCACTAAAGAGAAACATAAGAACTAGTGGCTTTTTGTGCCACTTAGTACAAACGAAAAGAAGTAAAAACTAAGTTTCTTGTAGAGCTTTGTTTGGGGGCATGATGAGCATATCTAGGGACACAAGGGACTGCAAATTTGAAGCTAAAATTATCCAAACATGAGCAACAAAGTCAAGATTCAAGACTAGACATCCAATTGAGCATTCATTAGTTTCATTTTGGTGGATTCTAATGCAATCAAGATTAATTACCTCCAAAAACACCACAACCCAAGCTCACACTCTTCCAAAATGAGCCTCTAAACATGTACTCAAAATCAAAGCAAGGAATCCACATATATCATCAACTAGCATCTTCCTTGGCAAGGGAATGTTTTGTACTTTTCTTTATTCCTCAATTTTTTTAGATTTTTAAATTTTTCAATTTTTTTGGAAAAAGAAAATAAATTAAAGGAAAATGTTTTTAAATTTTGAATATATGCAAAAATGAGAAAAACAAATAAACAAAGTATATACACCTCCCCCAAGCTAGCGAATAGCTACCCCCCAAGCTAGAATAAAGCATTGTCCTCAATGCTTGAACAAGACGATCAAATTAAAGGGAGGGTGGGGGAAGAAACATCCAAACCAACAAGCACATGTTCCACAATATAAAGCATTAGAGAAAGAGAAAAGGAAGGATGCTACCGGATAATTGGTTGGTGTAGATACCCGCAAATGACCCAATTTCTCCATTTCTAATCAAGTTCCTCAAAACCATGATTTGCTTTCCACGTGCTATTGAGAATGAGTGTTATTCCAATTATGTACCTAAATCAAAATCAATGAAAGAAAAGAAGATTAAGTAAATTAAAAGAAAGAAAAATGAAAGCAATAAATCACGGGTTACTTCCTGAGAAAGGCTTATTTAAGGTCCTAAGCATGACCTTTCTAGTAAATATCCCGACAAAGATCGCAAGAGTTTGTCAAATGCATTGGCACACATTTCAAAGAAGATACCATATGCAACAAGTAAAGAGTGAACATGCACATGGTATGGCACAATTCTATGCAAAAATCGAGGAGGGGGATGCCTAAAAGAAGGAAAAGGAAAATCAAGAAAGTAGGAAGAAGAAGAATCAAAAGAATACAAAAACGAAGGAAAAACCGGTAAACTCTACTCGACAAACTCTTTTTGCTTAGCAATCTCAATCTTTTCCTCAAAATTTATCAAATGAGGCACTTGAAGATAAAAGGAGGAAGAAGGCTCATCTAATGGAGGAGATTTGAGAAGTGAGAATGGATATGAGATGGGAGTGGAGGGAATAAGGTCAATCCTTCTTGGAAATGGAATACGAGGGGAAGGGATAGTAACAAGGGCTTCACTAACCACTTCATTCACATCACAACACTTTAAAGGATAGACTTCTTCCATCGATGACTCTTCAATCAAGGAGTTATCTCCTAAATCATCAACATTAAACTCAAACACATCCTCAAACACATTCTCAAGTGGATCATCACAACCTAAGTGAACTCTCAACAACCTCAAGTCTTTCTCAAATTCCAATGGAAGATCATCAATGGGTTGGAGGTCAAATTGGGGAGGGAGATCCTTAGCATTTGCATCTATATTGCTCTTAAATATAGCCTTTTCTTTGCATGTGAGAAGAGGGATAGAAGAAAATGGGTTCTCAAAGATAGGAGGGGAAGGATGTAGTTAAAGAGTCCTTGAGATAAGAGTATGAGACTCATGAATTGGATCCTCAATCAACAAAGGCTCATGGTACTCTTTGCTCTCAACTTCATGCACCTCAAAAGAGATATCTTCTTCCAAGACTTTAAGATTTTGACCCACATTTTCATTTGAATCTTCAAAGTTCAAAATCTCACTTTCTCTTTGATGACTTTCATTCTCAACATATCCTAATTCATCATCATCTCATTATTGATAATCTCATCATGGTCATCATAAGATCCATTTTGCTCTTGATTTGCAAAAGTAGGCTCCAACCTAGACTTCAACAATTGAGAAACTTGAGTTTCTAGCATTTTGAGAGTTTCTATCTTGTGATTTATGTGATCCATGTACTCTTTTTGTTGCGCCATATAATCAACCATCATGGTCTCCAAATTAGACTCCAACAATTCGGGTTGTGAAGAATTTTAAAAATCATTTTGGGGATGGGAATGGGGATCATAGTATAGATCATGGGAATTCATGCAATAATTTGAGGGCAAATTATGAGATGCATGAACATCATTAACATTAGAGTATGCATCATTCAAATGAGAGCAAGATGGGGGAGGAATACAAGTCTCGGGTTCATAACAAGAGAAATTTTTAAGATTTTGGTTAGCATGCATTGACATTTCCCAGTCATAGGTTTCTCTAGCCAACCACTCAAAAAGACTCCAAGCCTCATCAAAAGATTGAGCATGGAAATCACCATTAGACATAGACTCTACCACCCTTCTAGTTTCTTCATTTAAACCCTCAAACATTATATCACATATTTTCCATTTTTCAAAGTTATGGTCACAACCAAGAGAATCTCCAAGTCTCCGATAGTATCTCCAAAAAACTTCATGTTCATATTGGGGAAAGGAGGAGATTGTCATTTTTTTTATTTTTGAAAGGAAAAGAAATAAAATCAAACCAAATAAACCAAATAAAAGAGAAATATTCACAAAAGGCCTAGACTCATCTAATCAATACAAATCAATGTTAGCCGAAGTCCCTGGCAACGGCGCCATTTTGGTAATAGAAATTTTGATCGTTGGACAAAACCCCTAAATCAAACAACCTAACTAACCACTAACCTAAGTATAATGGCAAGCAAGGGTCATTCTTCCACAAGGACTAAGGGTAATCACCGAAAATGTTAATTATAATAAGTTAGGCTAAGATATAGTTAAGAGATTTGTCAATTATCAACTAAAAACTATTAAATAAAATGAACTAGGGTAGGGGAATTCACCAATTATTTCAATCATGAAAACAATTAGGCAAATAAGGGGGTAGTCCAAAGAGAATGAATCAAAGGGATCATCTAACAAATTCTTAATTACTCATTCAAGCTAAAGAAGGTTACTCAAATTGGAGATTATGTCCTATTTTCATGCAACAAACCCCCAACTCAAGAGCATGAATGACAAGATGACTAAATATATCCCATAACTAAAACCCCTATTTTCATGCAAGTTTAGTTAAGTGAACAAATAGGGAGTGAACTCTTCAATTTCATCTTTTAATCCTTCATTGAAATGACTAATAATTAAGTTTCCATGGAGGCCAATCACAAAAACCAACAATAGAACCCTTATTGCTCATTTGATTTCATTTTCCAAAATAACCCCAAATATGACCCAAAGGCTCATGATATCATTAATGGCTTCACCCCCTCCCAAGCAAAATAACTACTCACAAATCATAATAAATTATTAAATGAAATAAATAACAAACTAAAAACATGAAATCAAACACTAATCAAGGATGAACAAGTAAATAGAGTGAAAATGACATGAAAATAAGTAGATAAAGCAATAAAACATGAGAGAGAGTAAGAAATTCTCATTAAAGTTGCAAGGAGTCTCCAAATCTTCAAGTTTCCTAATTAGATTCTTCAAAATCCAAGCTTTCAACAAGTTTCTCTCACTTCTCTCTCTAGAAGATGAGAGTTTCTCTCTCTAAAAACCCTAACTAAAACCTCTCACTAAGCTTGTGGAGGATAGCTCTCTTTCTCCCCTTTCAAAAGTTAGGGATCCGTCCTTTTAAAAGATTTAAACATTACATCATTAAACGGGTCGAAAAACAGGGATTTCCACATAGGTCAAGTGGCGCGGGCTCTCCATATAGTTTGGAGCGGGCTCTCTATACAATTTCAAGCAGGTAGGATGTTTTCTGGGCCTCTGGCGCGGACGCGCTAGACAATACGGAACGGGCGCTCCGTTCTGGCAGACGCACCCGACTTCAAACAGCCAAACTTTCATTTCTCATCGGAATTGGGCTTGTGACCACTCGTTGGAAAGATATCGAGCCAAACTTTCATCTCCAACTTGAATCACTGAAAAATATTTTTTGTGCTGAAAGTTATGACCGTTTGAATATGACCCTTATGCACAAATCCTTCCAAAAGCTCTTATTTTGGCAAAATTGCTCCACTCTATGCTTGGTGTGTGGTATGGAGACCTCTAAGGTTGATCCTACAACATCAAACACAAATAAGAATTACCAAACCATATATAAATAGCCAAAATAACTAATATTCACAAATAAGCTATAAATAACTCAATTACTCTAAATTAAGCAAAATAAGCTAGAAAGTGATAAATGAAGAGAAAAAATGACTCGAATCATGAGGAAAATAAGGAAAATCCCCCAAACTTAACCTTTGCTCGTCCTCGAGCAAATGAAACAAAATAATGAAGTACTACTCCAAAAAGCTAAAAATCCTAACTCACTGTCGTAGGAATCACGGTTGCACTTAGCATGTGCAACAAGCTCTTTGAACCACTAAATCGCTTTAGAGGGCGAGTAAGATCTCGCGAGGGTTTCCCAAGAGGCTTAACCCACAACTCTAATCTTTTCATCAACCATTTATTCAACAAACTCAAGATTTATGCTCAAGTCAACTATTAATGAAATGGTTCACAAGTAAGGATAGAGAGCATCTTTCAAGACAACTAATTTTCAAGTGTACTCATAGGTTATGGGTAGAGAAAGAAACTAATCAAGATTGCAATAGGACACCTAATTAGACTTTTTACTCACTCATTAGAGAACACCTAGCTATCTAAAAGACTTATGGCTCTTCAAGTGTTATAGAAGTTTAAACCAGTAGTCCACTATCCCTAGACACTCAAATAGGCCTTAGACTCCACTCTACTCAAAACTTAAGAAAAATAGAACTAAGTGTTAGAGGCATCCACAAATTGACATCTTTTATTGAAATTCTTCTATTCTTTTTGCTTTTCGTTTTTCTTCAATATTTTTCATTTTTCACGCCTTTTTCACTGTTTTTGGCTTTTTCTTTTTCCCTTATTACGGGAATTTTTGCTATACAAGGGAGAAGTAACTACTCACTAAAGAGAAACATAAGAATTTGTGGCTTTTTGTGCCACTTATTACAAACGAAAAGAAGTAAAAACTAAGTTTCTTGTAGAGCTTTGTTTGGGACATGATGAGCATATCTAGGGACACAAGGGACCGCAAATTTGAAGCTAAAATTATCCAAACATGAGCAACAAAGTCAAGATTCAAGACTAGACATCCAATTGAGCATTCATTAGTTTCTGCTTGTGTGTCTCTTCCTTGGTTGTTATTGGGTGATTTGAATGCATTCCTTTATACTACTGACAGAATTAATGATAATCCTGTTTCTTGCTCTGAAATTAGATATTTGGCTCAGTTAGTGGAAGATTTGCAGTTGACTGAACTCAAGAGTAGGGTTCCTTTTTCTCTTAGTCTAGCAAGGGTGTTGATGACCATATGACCTATAGTAGGATTGATAGATGTTTAGGAAATTCTGTTTGGATGGGGGATTACATGTTGCCTCACTGTTTTTATCATTCTCCTTTGTTGTTGCATATTAGTGAAGACAGAGTAAAACCTGGGAGACCTTTCAGGTTTCTTAATTATACGTCACATCATGCTGATTTTTCTACTTAAGTTCTGGATGCATGGTTGACCTCAGTCTTTGGTTCAAGACCTTTAGATAAGGTTTGGACTAAATTGAAGCAGTGAAGCTTGTAAAGGTGAGGTTAAATCTCTTCATAAACAAGAGTTCCTGGATTATTTTCTCACGAACAACGGGGCATCCATGGCCTCAAGAAATTACCTGGGATTGAAGAGAGTGCTTTAAAACATAAATCAAGGATTTATTGGTTAAAGGTTGGTGATTCTAATCACAAGTTTTTCCATGCTTCTATGAAGGCTAGACATCAAGCTAATAAGATTATTATTTTTATATGGTGCTGAGGGGCTTAGGTGGATCAATCAAGATGACACGACGCCAAAAAATCAATTAATTGCGGTCAAATTTGCTTTTAATAGCAGGTTTTAAACCGTTGTATATTCACCCGCTATTAAAAGAGAACTTACCTTTTCATAGCGATTCCCAAAACCGCTATTAAAAATGACTCTAGACTATGGATTATGAATCTATACCATTTAAAAAGCCACAAGTCTGGTTACTGTTCATAGGAACAGAGCTTTGACGGTTTTGCCCCTTCAAATCTGTGAAATTGCCTACTTGTCCTTCCTTCTTTCTTCCACGTTTTCCTCTTTATCTTTTCTCTCTACTAATTCTTTGACTCTCTCTCTCTCTCTTCTTTTTTGCCATTATTATGGCATTTTATGCTTTTTGTTTTTGTTTGGGAGATTATTGATGGTTTAATTAATTGCATATAGTACTAAATTATCGAAGGAAAAGGAGATTACTACTCGAGATTCTGCGGTTTTTGATGAAGGAAGTGATGATATTAACCCTAATTTTTCTGGAGTTACACACGTTGAGTTTCCTCTTGGTAAAGTGAAGGTATTTTTCTTTTTCGTTTTTGTGTGTCTCTATTAGATCTGATATTAAGTTTTCTTGGATTTGCACCTAATTTTTGTTTTACAATTGTTTGAGATTGCGTGGGCTTGGGTATTTTGAATTTTGTATTTTGGTTCCATTTTCTCTCTCCTCCATTTTCATCACTCCTTCAATTTCACTCTTTTCAAACCCAGGAAAAATTCAACCCCACAAACAATATATCAATTTCCCCATGAATCTCTAAAACCCACCCACCAAATTACCCGAATTAAACAACCCAAAACCCATATTTTCTCTCTCCTCCATGTCCATGGAAACTCCACGGGCGGAGGAATATGTTAGCACATGGGCCCGCCAATGGAGGGACAACTTAGTGTCCCCATGAAGGTCGAGGTTACCGGCACCGAGAAACTGAATGGAAGAAAGGTGGGTCCATGTCTTTTGGTCATTCTTCATCTTCGTCGTTGCAGAGAGAAAGTAAAAGCTCTGATGATCCGCCGGTCCAACTCGGTTTTGGCCCGCCCGAGTTACAGAAGTTGACGGATAGGCGTATAACATTCTTCACCTCACTGACCGCATCATTTACTGGTATTTTTTACTTCCTGCCTTTTTTTTTGGGTTTACTGTTGAATTTTGGTCCGTGTTAGGGTTTTGATTAATTGTGATGTTAGTGAGCTTATTGGTTATTGAGAAAAAGTTTGATTGAAATGTTATGTGGGTCTTCTCATTTTGTGTTGGATGATTGTTTATTTGGTGTTTAGGGTTTTTATATCTTGTTCGTATTTTCAAATTGAATTTGTTAATACAGTGATTATTGTTGTTGTTGTGGTAAAGGAGATGCTTTGAGTGAAATTAATAGTGTTTTTAATTGACTAATTAAGTATATGCAAACATCGTAATTATTACATAGTTCATAGTTGATGATGATTGAATGTGATTATGAATTATTATGATGATGATGTTAGGGGCAGGATTAACTCTTTCTTTGAAAACTTTGCCTAAAACATCAATCCACCCTCTACTTTCTCTTTCCTCTCACCAACATCTCTGCTTCTCAGGTTTTAATTTCTCTCTTCAATTTAACGTTTGAATTGTTAATTTTTTGATGTGGGTACTTTTTTTAAGTTCTTGATTGAAATGGGTGCCAGTTAAAATTAAGTAACTTTAACTGTTTATGCAAAAAAAAGGAGAAATCTGAGATTGCAAGTGAGAAATTGTGTTCTTAACATTGAGCAACAGTTAAATATGTCTTTGGAGGCAAAGAAAGATGATATCTGTGAAGTGAATAGGAATTTGTATCCTCATATAGAGCCTTATAGCTGTGGATTCTTAAAGGTTTTTGATGTCCATACCATTTACTGGGAGCAATCTGGAGACCCAGATGGGCATGTGAGTTGCTATAAATTAATAATGAATTTTCAGGTTTTGTAATGATTAGTGATGTATAGAGTTGGTAATATGCTCTTTTTTGTGTTTCATTATGCAATTTGTGGAGTAAAGATTGCTGCTTTTTGTTGCTTTTTTATGAGCTTGTCATGGTAGTGGTGTTGTTGGCTTCTATTTAGGATATAAACTGTTGGGGTTTATGGGTAGCCTCCGGTCCTGACTGTTTACGGACTTCATTAGCATGGAAACGGTTGGGGTTTTAGGAACGGAAATGGGATAATCTCGGGTCCTAGAGGTTTCTGTGCTTCATAGTTTGGTTCCCTCTATAGTGTTTGTGCCACACAAATTGCTAGCTCAAATCATTGTTTGGGAATTGATGGTAGCAGATATAGCTTGCCTGGTGCTGTATGAATTGTCATTCAATATAAGCTTAGACATTCCTCAGTGTACAATTTGATTGTAGAAACTGAAGAGAAAAAAAGGACGGAAGAACTGAATATTTTTACATAAGGCACCGATTGTGGTTGGTTATCTCTTCGTATGGTTGTTTTCTTTCGAGTGAAATTGATTAGAAGTTCGCAAACCAAACCCACCTTCGCTCCAAACTCTCTCTCTTTAGGTATTCTTCTTTCATTTTTAGGTTGAGTCATATCCAACAAAAAAATTGTGATTATATTTGAATAAAGAAAAATGATGAGAGCTCAAGCTCAAAACAAGCACCGACATTCTCTCTTGTGTTTAGTTTGCATTGTCGTTTTTTTCTGTCTTTTTGTCTTCTTCATTCAATCTACCAGCTCCACTGGTTAGAATTTCTTTGTTTATTTATGTCTAATTTAGTTTTTTAAGCTGCCCTTTTTTTTTATTAACTGGGTTTTTGTTTTGATGAATCATAGTTTTTATTTGATGGATTTTGGTGCAGGTAGTGGAAAGCTAGATCCTTCAACTAAATTGGAAGAGAAAGCAAGCAGTTGTTATTCTAGGGCTTTCGACCTCACTCTAAACTCTAAACTAACATTTCCTCTATTCAAACTTCTACTCCATAAATCACTTACACTCTTCTAAGTTCTTTCTCTCTTTTTTTGCAAGAATGGGGTTTAATTTACAGCCGTATGGTATGAAGTCGATGCTAAAAGAAGGGTACATCCATCTTTCTGGCCTCGAAGAAGCTGTCATTAAAAATATCGATGCTTGCAATGAGCTCGCTGACATGAGCCGTACTTCTCTTGGTCCTAATGGTGTCTTTTTCTCTCTCTGATTTCTGGGTTTTGTTCTTTGACATCTCTTTTCAACTGGGTTGTTCATTTTTGGACCCTCATAGGATATTAGATCAGATTATTTATGGAAGAAAGAAAGAATAAAGAGAATGCAGGTGAGTGAAAGTTGTGGAAGATGAGAATAGGTGTTCGTTGTGGGCCCTCATAAGATTTTGATTCAAGTGGTGGCGCACATGTGAGAAACAGAGCATGAACAAGTTCGTAAACCCTCAAATCAAATTTAATGTACATAAATTAGTGATTGATAATGTGTTAGGTTGTAGTGTAGTGAATGAATTTAATGATTCTGGTAATGTAAATGGTAAGTTAGATGGTATTGTTGGAAATGGTGGGTTGGACTTGAACCGCGGATTGAATTTTGATGATGGAGTTGATAATGTGGAAATTAGGAGTTGTATTGACTTTAATTTGAGGGTAGATGATGATGATGGGGTTGATGAGAATGGCACTAGGGTTGAAAATGTTGGTTCTTTAGGGAAGAAAGAACGTAGGTTCTATTTGAATTTAGGGCTCAATGATTTAATATGCATAATTTTCAGCACTTTTCAGTGTTTTTCACTTGATGAATTGTTTAACAATCTGAATGTTTGGGGGTTTGAAGATTCTTGTTTTGAATTCTATGAGTTGTATTAGGGTTTTGCTACTGCTAATTGGTGTTAAAACATCTTTTGTTTTTTTTAATTCGCCACAAGTCTGGTTACTGTTCTTAGGAACAGTGCTTTGACGGTTTTGCCCCTTCAAATCCGTGAAATTGCCTACTTGCCCTTCCTTCTTTCTTCCCCGTTTCCTCTTTATCTCTCCTCTCTACTGTTTCTTTTACTCTCTCCCTCTCCCTTCTTTTTTGCCATTACTATGGCATTTTATGCTTTTTGTTTTTGTTTGGGAGATTATTGATGTTTTAATTAATTGCATATAGTACTAAATTGTCGAAGGAAAAGGAGATTACTACTCGAGATTCTGCGGTTTTTGATGAAGGAAATGATGATATTAACCCTAATTTTTCTGGAGTTGCACACGTTGAGTTTCCTCTTGGTAAAGGGAAGGTTTTTTTCTTTTTCGTTTTTGTGTGTCTCTATCAGATCTGATATTAAGTTTTCTTGGATTTGCACCGAATTTTGTTTTACAATTGTTAGAGATTGCGTGGGCTAGGATATTTTAAATTTTGTATTTTGGTTCCATTTTCTCTCTCCTCCATTTTCATCATTCCTTCAATTTCACTCTTTTCAAACCCAGGAAAAATTCAACCCCACAAACAATATATCAATTTCCCCATGAATCTCTCAAACCCGCCCACCAAATTACCCGAATTAAACAACCCAAAACCCATATTTTCTCTCTCCTCCATGTCTATGGAAACTCCACGGGCGGAGGAATATGTTAGTAGATGGGCCCGCCAAGGGAGGGACAGCTCAGTGTCCCCACGAAAGTTGAGGTTACCGGCACCGAGAAACTGAATGGAAGAAAGGTGGGTCCATGTCTTTTGGTCATTCTTCATCTTCGTCGTTGCAGAGAGAAAGTAAAAGCTCCGATGATCCGCCGGTCCAACCTGGTTTTGGCCCGCCCGAGTTACAGAAGTTGACGGATAGGCGTATAACATTCGTCACCTCACTAACCGCATTATTTACTGGTATTTTTTTACTTCCTGTCTTTTTTTTTGGGTTTACTGTTGAATTTTGGTCCGTGTTAGGGTTTTGATTAATTGTGGTGTTAGTGAGCTTATTGGTTATTGGAAAATAGTTTGATTGAAATGTTATGTGGGTCTTCTCATTTTGTGTTGGATGATTGTTTGTTTGGTGTTTAGGGTTTTTATATCTTGTTCGTATTTTCAATTTGAGTTTGTTAATACAGTGATTATTGTTGTTGTTGTGGTAAAGGAGATGCTTTGAGTAAAATTAATAGTGTTTTTAATTGACTAATTGAGTATATGCAAACATATTAATTATTACATAGTTCATAGTTGATGATGATTGAATGTGATTATGAATTATAATGATCATGATGTTAGGGGCAGGATTAACTCTTTCTTTGAAAACTTTGCCTCAAACATCAATCCACCCTCTACTTTCTCTTTCCTCTCACCAACATCTCTGCTTCTCAGGTTTTAATTTCTCTCTTCAATTTAACGTTTGAATTGTTAATTTTTTTATGTGGGTACTTTAATTAAGTTCTTGATTGAAATGCGTGCCAGTTAAAATTAAGTAACTTTAACTGTTTATGCAGACTAAAGGAGAAATATGAGATTGCAAGTGAGAAATTGTGTTCTTAACATTGAGCAACAGTTAAATATGTCATTGGAGGGAAAGAAAGATGATATCTGTGAAGTGAATAGGAATTTGTATCCTCATATAGAGCCTTATAGCTGTGGATTCATGAAGGTTTCTGATGTCCATACCATTTACTGGGAGCAATATGGAAACCCAGATGGGCATGTGAGTTGCTATAAATTAGTAATGAATTTTCAGGTTTTGTAATGATTAGTGATGTATAGAGTTGGTAATATGCTCTTTTTTGTGTCGCATTATGCAATTTGTGGAGTAAAGCTTGCTGCTTTTTGTTGCTTTTTTATGAGCTTGTCATGGTAGTGGTGTTGTTGGCTTCTATTTAGGATATAAACTGTTGGGGTTTACGGGTAGCCTCCGGTCCTGACTGTTTACGAGCCTTATTAGCATGGAAACGGTTGGGGTTTTAGGAATGGAAATGGGATAATTTCGGGTCCTAGAGGTTTCTGTGCTTCGTAGTTTGGTTTCCTCTATAGTGTTTGTGCCACACAAATTGCTAGCTCAAATCATTGTTTGGGAATTGATGGTAGCAGATATAGCTTGCATGGTGCTTTATGACTTGTCATTCAATATAAGCTTAGATATTCCTCAGTGTACAATTTGTTTGTAGAAACTGAAGAGAAAAAAAGGACGGAAGAACTGAATGTTTTTACATAAGGCACCGATTGTGGTTGGTTATCTCTTCGTATGGTTGTTTTCTTTCGAGGGAAATTGATTAGAAGTTCGCAAACCAAACCCACCTTCGCACCAATCTCTCTCTCTTCATGTATTCTTCTTTCATTTTTTGGTTAAGTCATTTCCAGCAAAAAATTTGTGATTATATTTGAATAAATAAAAATGATGAGAGCTCAAGCTCAAAACAAGCACCGACATTCTATCATGCGTTTAGTTTGCATTGTTGTTTGTTTCCGTCTTTTTGTCTTCTTCATTCAATCTTCCAGCTCCACTGGTTAGAATTTCTTTGTGTTATTTATGTCTAATTTAGTTTTTTTAAGCTGCCCTTTTTTTTATTAACTAGGTTTAGTTTTTATTTGATGGATGTTGGTGCAGGTAGTGGAAAGCTAGATCTTTCAACTAAATTGGAAGAGAAAGCAAGCAGTTGTTATTCTAGGGCTTTCGACCTCACTCTAAACTCTAAACTAATATTTCCTCTATTCAAACTTCTACTCCCATAAATCACTTACACTCTTCTGAGTTCTTTCTCTCTTTTTTTTGCAAGAATGGGGTTCAATTTACAGCCGTATGGTATGAAGTCGATGCTAAAAGAAGGGTACATCCATCTTTGTGGCCTCGAAGAAGCTGTCATTAAAAATATCGATGCTTGCAAAGAGCTCGCTGACATGAGCCGTACTTCTCTTGGTCCTAATGGTGTCTTTTTCTCTCTCTGATTTCTGGGTTTTGTTCTTTGACATCTCTTTTCAACTGGGTTGTTCATTTTTGGACCCTCATAGGATATTAGATCATATTAGTTATGGAAGAAAGAAAGAATAAAGAGAATGCATGTGAGTGAAAGTTGTGGAAGATGAGAATAGGTGTTCGTTGTGGACCCTCATAAGATTTTGATTCAAGTGGTGGCGCACATGTGAGAAACAGAGCATGAACAAGTTCGTAAACCATCAAATCAAATTTAGTGTACGTAAATTAGTGATTGATAATGTGTTAGGTTGTAGTGTAGTGAATGAATTTAATGATTCTGGTAATGTAAATGGTAAGTTAGATGGTATTGTTGGAAATGGTGGGTTGGACTTGAACCGTGGATTGAATTTTGATGATGGAGTTGATAATGTGGAAATTAGGAGTTGTATTGACTTTAATTTGAGGGTAGATGATGATGATGGGGTTGATGAGAATGGCACTAGGGTTGAAAAGGTTGGTTCTTTAGGGAAGAAAGAACGTAGGTTCGATTTGAATTTAGGGCTCAATGATTTAATATGCATAATTTTCAGCACTTTTCAGTGTTCACTTGATGAATTGTTTAACAATCTGAATGTTTGGGGGTCTGAAGATTCTTGTTTTGAATTCTGTGAGTTGTATTAGGGTTTTGGTACTGCTAATTGGTGTTAAAACATCTTTTGCTTTTTTTGATTCTTTTGATTCTTGTTTTGGTTGTACATTGGGGTTTTCGGAATTTGATTTGTTCTTTGTTTTATTTGATTGAATCAGCAAAGATGATTACAGATGCAATTTACAAGGTAACGTTGTTGTGGTTCTATTCTACTGACGCTTCTCCTCTGCAGTTGGTCGACGTTGTGTTATACTGTTGCGGCTCCTTCTATTCTCATTGTGTTCTCTGTAATTCTTCTGTATTCAAAGCGAATTCAATCGGTTAAGGTCCTAATTCAACACTCTGATCTTTTTTAAAATTGAAGTAATATTAAGATTATCCATTGTTACATCGTTTTTTTTTGTTTAAGTTCTGTTTCCATGGTTCCAAATTTAAATCCTAATGTATTCTTCCATGGCTCCATTGTTACATCCCTCTATTTGGATTTCTCTAACTATCTCTTGATTAGTGTTTGTGTGTTTATTGTGAGGTAGGTGTGCAATCTCAGTTGCAATTGAGTTTTGGCAATCTGCTATATTCTACAAGTTTTCCTCTTTTCAGTTTCAGACCTACCCTTCTTCTCTAACAATATCAGGTATCTTTCCTTTTCCTTTGATTTTATGAGTTTGCATATTTCTTCTACTTCTGCTTTATATGGGATTTGTAGTGGGTGCTTGAGCAAGTGGCCTAATTACAGGAGATTTGTAGAGGTATATTTTATTCAGTCTAATGTTTCTCACTTGCTTATATCCAACTTTGTTTCATTTCTTGCTGAATTTCAGCGTGATGATCAAGTCTCTGTCTCCACAAAAGTAAGTATTTCCCCCATTCTATGATCTTGAGCCTCAAAAATTTATTCATATGATATGGCATAAATGATGCACCATTATGGAACTGCCGGTATAGATTCATTTGATAATTTGTCTAACTTAGCTTTGATGCCCACCTTCATCTATTTTACGTAAATGTCGTAGTTTCGCTGAACTTAGATTTCCCATGTAATCTCTCAAATCCATTCTTTCTACTGCTCATTTCTCTCTTTCAATGATATATTCAGGTTTAGTTGTCTTTCTTTATTCACTTAGTGTTAGGTTGTCAGTTTGATTTTTTGCAAGTTTCCCGTCTGGATTCCCTTAACCATAATCTGAAGCATATACGAATTAGTAGAAACACTTAGTTCTCCTCATTCTTTGTATCTATGCAATGGTGCTTGGTTTAGTTTTTCCATATATTATTATTCTCTTCGAGTCAAGATGCACAGGGAGGGTGCGGTACTTATTGCGCCCATTGTTAACTGTTTCAGCCATGGATTCACGCACTGAGTAATGTCAGTATTAATGGCTAAATTTACACAAGAGATTGCTTCTCTTTAGGCAGAAATGAGGTTAATCAAGATGCATAATTTCTTGGCAATATTTTTTTTCTAATCTTATTGTCAATTAAAATTTCTCTTTCTCATAATATTCTTTATATCACCTGTATACTCACAGTGCGCAAAGGAAATACGCTTTAAAGGTCGGGATTCTCAGCAGCTAACTACACCCAACAGCAGGTTAGCAGCAAATTCAAGGTGGGATGCTAAACTCGGATAATCCCATGTCTCCTTTGGATCTGTTGTTCTTTGTTCCCTTGATTTATGTCACCTTCAACCTTCCTCGCTTTATCCTATGCCTCATTCTTTTCCTTCTTTTTTGAATTCTGAATAACCAGCCTCCTTTAGTGTATGGCTTGTTTGATCTCTTTACGCATTATAGTTTTCTGAATGATGAGATAATGAAATTACCCCTGTTTCAAGATATTGTAGTTTTCTTATTGTGAAAACAATGATGTAGATTGTGATACATTAAGCTTATGACCTTTATCTCTTTGGTTTGATCATCAATTAGAAGATATAGCCTATACACTATCTAATAATGAAAAAAAATATGATTAAGGACCTTGGAGAATCGATTGCATGCTTTTTGCTTATAACTCTCACTAGAAAAGGAGGTTTTTGCTGTTTTAGCAACTAATGAACCAGTAATGAGAAAGCAACAAAATTTGTTCTCGTTGAAGAGAAAGCATTCCGTGCGCAATCTGAACAAGAAAGAGAAGAAGTCGCCAAGAAACTAACAGTAACAGGGACCTTCTCGCATTAACTATAACCATGCAAAGTTGCTTTCCTTTTTCTGTTAGCGGTCGTTTCTGCAATTGCAAATCCTTTGAAAAGATAAAAAAAGGATAAGTGGAATTCCTGCATGCAATCTTCTTCTCTAACTCCTGTTTTCTTGTTATTATTCTCATTTTCCTTGAGGTCTTCCTCCCCGGGTTTCCTTTTGTGAATCAGGATAATCTAAAAGCAACCTTATGATAGATACATTAGATAGCATCACGAGGAGCTGGGGAGGATCAAGAGTGGTGTTTATGTTATTGCGGTGTCTCTAGAATTTTGCTTCATTATTCCTTCAAATTTTGAACTGCCATCTTGTATCAGATTCGAGACCCAACAGGGACCTTGTGGCTTTGACTTTTGAAGTGAAACAAAGTTTCTTAAAGCTTGGAGTGCTTCAGTTTATTTCAGCAAAAAAAGGTTTCCATCTAGAAAATGAAGTAGGAATAATTTCTTAAAATGAAACAGAGTGCATAAATAAATCAACTCGCACACCTTGTGTTTAAAAAATAAAGGTCAAAGTCCACTTTTTATGTTTGTACTGCATCAGTTATTTTCTGTGGAGGCATGGTGCTCAGATTCAAGACTCAAAAGACTCTGCTACGTTATAGAAAGGGCTAATAGTAATGGAATCCTATTACATGTGGACCTTTTCGGCTGAAATCTTGTTCCACAATTGCTTTGCTTAATTTTATATCAATTTGTTTCATAGCTGATTTTTGCTTTTAATTTCTTTCTATCATTTGGCTTCTAGGTTGAGCAACTGCAGTATATAAAATGGTTGTTGTAGACACATAGTCATGTCTCCCCATTTAAGGATCCAATGATGAAACTTACCGCGGCATTAGTTGGCGCGCTCAACGGAATAGCAATCTAAAGAACCAATCCAAAATGTGTTTTGAAATGATATTCAAAAGCCCAATTAATTGTTCATGATGATTAATTGTATTTCAAGCCCATAAAATGTTTTTAATCCATTTTAAAAGCCCAATCAAATATTTATTATTTTAATTGATATTTTTCATAAATATTTTATTATCTTTGATAAATAAATCATATTTTTAATCCCTAAAATTCCATCTCCGGAATGTTAGGGATAAAAAAGATATCTTCGAAAGACGCAAAATGGAATATGCTCGAATATTCCAGAATATGCGCCGGACGCGGGGGCTGCGCTCAGCGCGCCACGTGCGTCCAGTACATTGGCCATATCGCGTCAGGCGTGCCAATGAGCGCCTGACACGTAGATTTGTGACTCACACAGAGTCCTGCGATTGAAGCAAGTTCTGTGTGAGACGCAACTTTCTAATCTATCTTTTCAAAACGCATTTACACGTGCCAACCTGTGATTGGGCTGGCTGCGTCAGGCACACCAATGTGCGCGCCTGCCACGTAGGACTACGCCTGGCGCAGGTCTTGCGTGGAGCGCACGTATCCTTTTCGCTTATAAATATCCGAAATTTCCCGAATTACGGACGGCTTTTCATATTATTATTTCACGAATACAAAACTTACGAATACATCTACAATACACTTCGAATTCTCAAACACTCAAATACTTTCAATACTTTCAATCAATTCTTAATCACACTGCGTTCTTGGTTCCACGATTGCTCCGCCTAATGATCGTTGAATAAATTATTTTTATATTGAAGTTACTAACAGTTTTCTTTCCTGCTGTAGATCTTTAATGCAAAATCGTTATACTGTATATTCTAACCCTTTTACTATACTTTCTTTTATTTTATTTTATTATTATTCACGCCTTTGTATATTATATGCCTGCCTGATCATTCTATGCATATTCTATGATTATCCTGCTTTATTGCTTTTATCACCCACATGTTATTTATTGCTAAACAAGACCTAAAGAATTGTTCTAGCATTAATCAGATTAATTTGAACAACCTGCTAGGAACCTTGTAAATTGATTGCATAATAACATATCACTAAAATTAGTCTTTTTATGTTTTCCTGAACCTACTTAGACTAAATATTTTTAGGGTGTTTAAAACATTATTTGATTATTCTTTGGCATAAAATCTGTTATGAAACGATATTTAGTAGAGGCCAACTTTGGCGAATGTGGTTCATTATGACTATATTCGTACCCTCACCCCCCGAACTCAATCTTTCGTTCATTTTGACCATCTATGGAGTCAAGACGGGGAAATCTACATTGGATAATTTGTCCCTACGGTTTTCCCATATCCAATTAGGTTTATGATTCTTCCTAAAAAGAATTGTTGGCGACTTCTTTCAAAACAATTTTCAATGAAACCTTTACAGTGGGGTAGTCAAATCTAATACGCGCTCACACCGCGTAGGCGAAATAAAACCACGCCTACAATTTGGCGACTCCACTGGGGAGGATTTTAAAAAATTAATTTTTTTAAATGAGTGGGTGAAACTTGAAAAATACGATTCATTCTTATTTTTATGCCTTTGAATAATATACAGTTTTGCATATGTATGGCTATTGTTCAGCCACCATAAGGACAATCTACCTTGCCTCATTAGCACATGTTCTATGTGTGAGGTCACCTCCGGGGGGTTTGCGCTTTGTCCTTCCAAAAAGCTTCCTGAGCGATAGTGTTGGATCTTAGTCATAAGCAAACCTACCCAACCATGGCATTATTCTCTTGTTCCTGACTTGATACTGGAGTGCGTCTTACACGTGGCCACCTCTTTAAGCAGGGGTACGAAGCGTGGGATCAATCTCTTAGTCATGGACCCTTTCAGACTGAACCTAAACCTGACCAGTAGTTTCAAACATAGAACTGGACTTTAGGTTGGAACTTTTGCATCCATGTTATATGACATTTGCATGTGATTGCAATTTTTGCCTGCTATTATTTTGTCAAAATCATTCTTATTCGTTGCGTCTAAAATCACGTCTAAATAACAAACAAAAAAATCGTCGATTAACCAAAACGTCGCCTAAATCCCCGAAGAACATGTCGGGGGAGTAGTGCGCCAAGCGCATTAAGTTGCGTCTGGCGCACCACTCTCGCGCCAGACGCACGACTGTGCGCCGCACGCAGCAATGCTGCGTGGCACGCAGTCTGTGCATCGCATGCTTTTCCTTGATTTATTCGTCGTAGTGGTCGATCTTATGTTCGGTCCTATGTTTGATCTGTCTGCATTCGCGTAATAAAAAATTGTCATTTTAGGAATCCCACCTAGTTCAAAAAACTCAGTCTTTTCATGCAAGGTCAAGTCTGTCCTAAAAAGTGCATCGAAAATGGTCATGTAGAGTTAGAGTCATCATGCATGTCTACCTCTTCCCATTTTCTCCCTGCTGTTCAACTAATCTTCCCTATCAATCTTACCTTACCATATTCAATCAATTTCAAAAACTTTTATTTTTCAAAATCAATCCTACACCCATGTCTATTCTACCTTTTTCAAAAAGTATTTATTAATCATCATCATACACGACATTTACAAAAACATCTTCGAAATTAATCCATCATCTTTTCCTAACAAAAGATAAAAACAAGGGGTTCCTTTCAAAAACAAATTTCGAAAATTCTAAACCCATTCCAAGCACCTTCAATCCAATCCAATCGACCAAATCCACTTGCATTCATTCTAGGCCCATATGCATTAGAGTCCATTTTGCATTCATATTAGGCTCGTTGAGTCTATGCATTCATTAGAGTCCATCTTAGGCCCATATAAGTCTAGCTCATGTCAAATCTAGGTCCATTTGCATATTTACGTGAACCCCAGTTTATGTCAAGTCCAGTCCAAATCTAGTCTCAATCCATTCCATTCTAAGTCCAATCCTAGTCTATTTCCACTGTCAAGCCCATATGCATCTCTAAGTCTATATCAAACCTATATGTTAATCTAGTCCAAACTTAAGTCTATTTAGGCCCAATTCGTATCCTAGGTCTAGTTTGCATCCCCATGTAGGCCCTAGTCAAGTCCAATTCCTTCAGAACTTCATAATAGCCCAAATTCCTCAATAGTCTAGCCTGATTGCTCACCCGTAAGTTCAAGGTCTAGCATTCCTTAAGTCTATAGGCAATTGTTGTGTCTAGCCTGCTTGCTCACCCGTAAGTTCAAGGTCTGGCATTCCTTAAGTCCATAGGAAAATTTGTGTGTAGCCTGCTTGCTCACCCGTAAGTTCAAGGTTTAGCATTCCATAAGTCCACATAGGCAATTTTTGAGTCTAGCCTGCTTAGTTTAATGTAAGTTTCGAAGTCTAGTTGTCTAGCCTGCTTGCTCACCCGTAAGTTCAAAGTCTAGCTGCCTAGCCTGCTTGCCTTAAGTTAAGAGTTTGGTCTCTGTTATTGTCCAGCCTTCCATAATGTCTAGCATGCTTGCTCACCCGTAAGTTCAAGGTTTAGCATTCCATAAGTCCACATAGGCAATTTTTTAGTCTAGCCTGCTTAGTTTAATGTAAGTTTCGAAGTCTAGTTGTCTAGCCTGCTTGCTCACCCGTAAGTTCAAAGTCTAGTTGCCTAGCCTGCTTGTCTTAAGTTAAGAGTCTAGTCTCCCTTATTGTCCAGTCTTCCTAAAAGTCTAGCTACTTGCTCACCCGTAAGTGCAAAGTCTAGTCTCTCCGATCATCACCAAAACCCAATCCAGTCTGCTTGCATAGTCCAGTCCAATCCATGTCTGCATTTACATATAGTTAGGCCCATGTCTCCATCATGGTCAAGTCTATACTAGTCCAAAACCTATAACCATTTCCATTTCCATTTCAAAATCATTTTCCATTTTCATTTCCCATTTTCAATTCCGTTCCCATTTCTCATCTCCATTTCTCATTTCGAAAACATTATTTTTTAAAATTTACGAGGTCCATTCGATTTCTGTTCAGGACGGATCGTGAGATTATAACTTGGGAACGTCCGAAAGAGAGGCAACAAGGTCGACCTACTCCCAGACTCGTCAAGCGCATCCTCACTTTTTCAGACGAATCCTCTGACTCTTCTGAAGCATCATCTGAAATGGGGGACACTAATGAACAACTCAGTGCCATTATGGGTCAACTCACACTGATGAACTCTCATCTTGAGGAACAAGACAAAGAGATTAAGGCATTGAGGGAGAAGCTAACTGAAGAAGACGAGCAAGGCGACACTCCACCACCATTCAAACCCAACACAGAACTGAGGTTCGAAAAACTCGAGCAATTGATCCAGTCAATTCCTGCGCTCGAGAGTCAGGCTCATGGCCATGACATCATTGATCCTGAACTAAGGGAAAAACTCCCTAAAAAGGTAACATTGGGTGTGATACGCTCAAGTTATACGATGTTCTTGTGGCATTTTAGGTGCACATTGCTAAGGGATTTGTTCGTAATTGTTAAGGTTTGCATATAAATCATCCTTAGCGGAAGTTCGGAGTTTTGCGATATAAGTTGTGTTAATGTCATGCATTCCGAGCTTCCAAGGTGAAATGCATTTGAGCCAAGCATCGCAAGCCACAAGCTCGCCAAGCCAAGCTCCACCGCAAGCCCAAGCCAAGCTCCACCGCAAGCTCGCCAAGCCAAGCTCAAAGCTATCCAGGCCTCTCGGCAAAGACACAGCAAGACACAAGCATCGCAAGCCTCGCCCATCCGGCTCTCGCGCATGCTCGCAGCAAGCGAGACAAGCCCAGCCCGGCGCCCGCCAAGAAAGATCGTCGCGACGCGCGAAGGAGCGCGCGACTCGCGAGCCCCCGCCTTCGCGACTCGCGAGGTACTTCGCGGCTCGCGACCCGACCTTTGCCCAAGAATTGTGCGCGTATGACGGAGTCCTCGTCGCGACTCGCGATCGGTGTCGCGACTCGCGACGCTTAAGTCGGCTTGGGGCCACGATTTTGTGCGGGGTTTAAATGCTTCCTAAAACCTAATTTTTGGGGGAGACGAAGAGAAGTACGAAGAGGAGAGCCGAAATGTAGACCTTGGAGTGGCAAGCTTGAGGGGAGAGAGAGGATACTCCTCTCCTCATCCTTCCTTCTTCATGATTCTCTTTTCATCTTTCCTTCTTCGTTCCTCTTTGTTCTTCATTTCTTATTTCTTTGTTTTTCATTTCCTAGTTTTAGTTTTCATTTCTTAGTTTAGTTTTTAGGGATTTCAATGTTGGATTTGGTTTTTGCTATCGGATTGTAGCTTGAACTGTTCTTGGATCAATTAACATGAAGCTTCAACCGTTATTGTGAGATCTTTCCTCTCTTTCTCTTTTCCTTGATTATGGTTCAATTTCTATGTTTGTGATTTATGATTGTTGCATAATTATGCTAGGAACGTTACTAGTTTGATTGTGTAGTTAATCTAATGCTAGATTTAAGAATAGAATCGGATTGTTTTATTCTTTTATCAATTGGTAGCAAACTAGGGAGTAATTTAGATGCCGATCATCTTGGTTATTTCTTAGGGAAATTGAATCAACCGTTGAATGTTTATCGCGTGTATGACATTAGCGAGTCTATTGGTTCTCTCGTGTTTATTGCTGCTATTGGATTGAACTTAGACGCAGATCGGACTAGGTTATCCTTTAGTTAGGGTTTTATAGTCACGCTGATCGTGCTATTCAACTAAGAATAAGGAGAATGCGAGATTAATTCTCAACAATAGATAATTATGGAAATAATTAGAGTGGAGGTTCGAGGATCGATAATGAATTGAAGTGGATGTTAATCGGATTCAAGATCTTTCCATAATTGATTTCTCATTTTGTTTATATGCTAGTTAGTTGTAGTTTGTTAGTAAATCTACTCGAAACCCCCTTTGTAATTATTATTAGGTTTCTCGGCCCTTAGCTTAATCTAGGTTTCGAATCACGCCGAGTACTAAACTCGTCCTCTGTTTCCCTCGTGGATACGACCCCTACTTCCACTATACTACCTTAGTGTAGAAGAGAGTAGGAGAAATTTTATCTTTGGCCGGGTGCGGTGCACACAACGACACATCCGCGCCCCGCCAAATTTTGGCGCCGTTCCGGGAAACGGTGTTACTTGTTTGTATTTAGCGTGATTTTTGGATGGTATTGCTTGTGCTCTTTGTTTTTGATTGGCCACTCATATAAAGAATTCCCTTTTGTTTGAGTTTCTAGTTTTCATCTTCCATTGAGCTCTATGTATTTCACTTTCGTATTTTGGACAAGAAGCATGGAACTTGTTGCTTAAACTATCTTGGGAATGATTGATTGAAGCTTTTGACGGCTTATTGTTTGGTTATTGTCTAGCTTTAATTATTGATATTAATGGTCATGACTTGGATTAGCTAGGAGTACTACTAGTTGATGTTTGTTGTTGACTTAATGCTAGGTTTTGGATATAATCTGATGTTATATGCTCAACCATGATGTAGTAAGCTAGGCACTAACAATGCATTGCAAGAGTCCTTCTCAATCAATTTTGCAGGTATTTGAAGTGGAGATTGACATGGAACCACCATTGTCACACATGGAGCACAACCTAATGATTGAGCTTAAGGTACTAAGTCGAGCTAACGACTTTAAACAACGGCGCTTCTCGGGAGGCAACCCGAGACCCCTTTTTATTTTCTTTCTTTTCCTTTATTTTTCATCAAATTTCCACCACCACAAC
This sequence comes from Beta corolliflora, assembly GCA_947648045.1. Taxonomy (NCBI): domain Eukaryota; kingdom Viridiplantae; phylum Streptophyta; class Magnoliopsida; order Caryophyllales; family Amaranthaceae; genus Beta; species Beta corolliflora. Next base: position 248,983 of record CANSZD010004102.1, read on the forward strand.
AAATTTTCTTTCACCCACCGCCCACACACTCAAAAGAACCACAACAAATCTTAATCCACTTTGAGCCCAAGTCCACAAAAGAAAACCCGTTGGGAGGAGTTCAATAGCTAGGAGTTGGTAACACTAGAGGAGTGATATTGTTGTATCTTTTCGATCTCTTGAGCTAGGTGTCAATCTCAAAAATTTAAAACTTTTGAATTTGCCATTTGTTTGAGTGATTCGAGGGAGAGGGTTGTGAGTTGATTTCGGAGATTTGAGTTGGTGTTGTTAAGAAATTTGAGTTTGACGGATTGTTTGGTCATGAGTCTTGAGCATTCGATCTTCGATTTACCCGATTTTCGATTTTCTCCCCCCATTTTCAGTTTACTTTTTCTTCTAATTGTCGTCACATTGAGGACAATGTGTAGTTTAAGTAGGGGGGAGGGTATTCTCATTCTCATGTATCTATGTTGTATTTATGTTGTATTTATTTCAATTTGAAAAAAAAAATGAAAAAAAAAATTGAAAATGAAAAAATCAAAAAAAAAACAATGAAAATGAATCCCGCTGAGTTGAAAACCCGCAAGGGCGGGCGACTCGGGCAAAAATTGGGGGCCCGGATAGGTTGAAAACCCGAAAGGGCAACCTATGCAAAAAAGTGGCTTATATTGAGCGGGTAAGATGGTGAGATGAAAAAAGAAATGTGAGAAGCTAGGATGAAAACCCGAAAGGGCTCCTAGGCAAAATGAGAGATTAAGAGAGAATTATGTATTTTGAAGACTCATTTGCCGGAGATTTGTTTTGGCTTTCACTTTCTTTTGATTGTTTGTTTTTGGGAGTAAGCATGGAATTTATCCCTTTTTATCTTTGATTCCATGGCTTGCTATTTTAAGTTAGTTGTTGTAGTAGTAGTTTATCTTTTGAGGTTTTAGGCGAGTTGTCATTTGGATTGTGGCGTTGGAGTGAGTTCAATTCCTTTGAGATCCTTCAGGATTTGAGCTCACATTTTGGTTGTCGTTTGGTGATTATTGTTGTCGCGTCTTTGTATTTTTCTGATTGTAGCTTGAATCTAAGTGTGGGGGGATCATAGTCCTTTACGTTTAGGTTTTGAGCGTATTTTGTTAAGATGTGATGATGATGATGTAGTTGATGGGGAGTGTAGGTTGGTGTCGATAGCTTGGGCGATGATTTAATTGGTGTTTCTCATTTTTGAGTTTACTCGAGGTCGAGTAAAGTTCAAGTGTGGGGGTATTTGATACGCTCAAGTTATACGATGTTCTTGTGGCATTTTAGGTGCACATTGCTAAGGGATTTGTTCGTAATTGTTAAGGTTTGCATATAAATCATCCTTAGCGGAAGTTCGGAGTTTTGCGATATAAGTTGTGTTAATGTCATGCATTCCGAGCTTCCAAGGTGAAATGCATTTGAGCCAAGCATCGCAAGCCACAAGCTCGCCAAGCCAAGCTCCACCGCAAGCCCAAGCCAAGCTCCACCGCAAGCTCGCCAAGCCAAGCTCAAAGCTATCCAGCGGCTGGCTAAGACACAAAGACACCAAGCATCGCAAGCCTCGCCCATCCCGGCTCTAGCGCATGCTCGCAGCAAGCGAGACAAGCCCCGCCCGCCGCCCGAAGAAGATCGTCGCGACTCGCGAAGGAGCTCGCGACTCGCGAGCCCTGCCTTCGCGACTCGCGAGGTACTTCGCGGCTCGCGACCAGCCTTTGCCCCGCAATTGTGCGCGTATGACAGAGTCCTCGTCGCGACTCGCGATCAGTGTCGCGACTCGCGACGCTTAAGTCGGCTTGGGGCCACGATTTTGTGCGGGGTTTAAATGCTTCCTAAAACCTAATTTTTGGGGGAGACGAAGAGAAGTACGAAGAGGAGAGCTGAAATGTAGACCTTGGAGTGGCAAGCTTGAGGGGAGAGAGAGGATACTCCTCTCCTCATCCTTCCTTCTTCATGATTCTCTTTTCATCTTTCCTTCTTCGTTCCTCTTTGTTCTTCATTTCTTATTTCTTTGTTTTTCATTTCCTAGTTTTAGTTTTCATTTCTTAGTTTAGTTTTTAGGGATTTCAATGTTGGATTTGGTTTTTGCTATCGGATTGTAGCTTGAACTGTTCTTGGATCAATTAACATGAAGCTTCAACCGTTATTGTGAGATCTTTCCTCTCTTTCTCTTTTCCTTGATTATGGTTCAATTTCTATGTTTGTGATTTATGATTGTTGCATAATTATGCTAGGAACGTTACTAGTTTGATTGTGTAGTTAATCTAATGCTAGATTTAAGAATAGAATCGGATTGTTTTATTCTTTTATCAATTGGTAGCAAACTAGGGAGTAATTTAGATGCCTGATCATCTTGGTTATTTCTTAGGGAAATTGAATCAACCGTTGAATGTTTATCGCGTGTATGACATTAGCGAGTCTATTGGTTCTCTCGTGTTTATCTTTGCTATTGGATTGAACTTAGACGCAGATCGGACTAGGTTATCCTTTAGTTAGGGTTTTATAGTCACGCTGATCGTGCTATTCAACTAAGAATAAGGAGAATGCGAGATTAATTCTCAACAATAGATAATTATGGAAATAATTAGAGTGGAGGTTCGAGGATCGATAATGAATTAAAGTGGATGTTAATCGGATTCAAGATCTTTCCATAATTGATTTCTCATTTTGTTTATATGCTAGTTAGTTGTAGTTTGTTAGTAAATCTACTCGAAACCCCCCTTTGTAATTATTATTAGGTTTCTCGGCCCTTAGCTTAATCTAGGTTTCGAATCACGCTGAGTACTAAACTCGTCCCTGTTTCCCTGTGGATACGACCCCTACTTCCACTATACTACCTTAGTGTAGAAGAGAGTAGGAGAAATTTTATCTTTGGCCGGGTGCGGTGCACACAACGACACATCCGCGCCCGCCCAGGGTGACCTCCCAAAATTCAAGGGGGTCGAAGACCCAGATGATCACTTGAGAGCATTTTCCATCTCTATGGCTCTCAAGGGCATGAGCAATGACCTGTTTGCTTATGTCTTTCCTTTAACCTTGGATGCACATCCATTCAAGTGGTTCATATCACTGAACAAAGCCAAGCTGAATGACTGGGACTATATCAGAGAAGAGTTCCACAAACAATACATCTACAATACTCAACTTCCCATTGGCCTTCGTGAGTTGGAGTTAACTAAGCAAAACTCCAACGAATACTTCGTCACCTTCCTTAACAGATGGAGGGATAAAGCGGCACAAATGATTAACAGGCCATCTCAGGAGGACCAGGTCCGACTGGTGATCCGTAACCTGCAGCCGAAGTATGGGGATCATATCAAATTCCAACCTATAGAGTATTTCACGAAGCTCTATAAGGTAGGCCTGCTGATTGAAGAAGAGATACAAGCCAACAAGAACAAGGGTTTCAACAACAACAACAACTCTTTCAAGAAGAGTAACAATAGCCCTTCTAGCTCCAAAAGCAATGAGGTCAATGACATAGCTACTGAAAAGAGAGGTTATCAAAAGCCTCAAAGAACATTCTCGCCTTTAGGCATGTCCTTAGAAGAAGCCTTCACCAGACTTCATGCAAAAGGAGCACTTCAGCCTATTGGCCCTACTCCAGACCCTGCTCCCGAAAATAGATCCAAGAGGTAGGATCCTAATGCCTACTGCAGGTACCACCAAGGGAATGGACACCCAACATCTGCGTGTTGGACCTTAAAGAATCACCTGCAGGATATGGTTGAAGACGGTAGATTGCCAATTCCGCCCGCAGCAAAAGTCAGCAATAACAGCAACCCCTTGGGCAGCACCTAAATAACTTCGGGGCTTAGTCATTTAACGCTAGTTTTCTAGGTTGAGTCGGAGAGTCCCTCCCCTAGCTCCTTCATTTCCTTGCTTGTCGAGTCTATGGCATTTAGGTTTTTATTTCTAATAAGCCTTGTTCTATTTAGTTCTGATTAATAAAAGAACTTCATTTTCATTTTCATTGGCCTTCCATCATTTTATTTATGCTTCTAATTCAATGATGAAACTCGAGTCACCTAATGAACTTGACTAATAATAATTAAAAAGATCTGGAATAAAAAATAAAGAAAAAGAAAAAAAAGAGGACATACATTGGGTCAGGAGTTATTCCCCTCTCCCTTCCATTACCTTTCATAAGCCATCCATGCAACCCAACATAAACAAAAATCCTTTAAACCATCATCTTCATTAGCCAAATATCCCTTCAACATCAAAGCTCCACAAATATCCTTCAAACCTTCATGTACCCATAACTATAAACTTGTGTGCAAGCCTTACTACATAAAAAAATCAATGCCAACCAAAAATAAAATAGTGAAAAAAAAAAAATCAAAGTGCGAAAAAAGAGCAAAAGCAAAAAGAAAATATTCAAAAAAGAAAGAGCCAAAGGCAAAGGAATAAAAAGTCAAGCTAGGGGGCTTGTACACAAGTTCTACCCCTCATTCAAATTCCTTCAATCCATCAAAACCTTAGCCATATAATCCAAAATCCTTCAAACCTATATCAATGACCCTTACCTTAGCCCATCAAACTAAATCTTCATCTAAGCCTCAAGCCTTAAACCTTTCAACCTTTCAACCTTTCAACCTTTCATCAACCATAACTCCTTTTTCAAGGTATGTCCAAGCCCGCTAGGTTGAAAATCCGAAAGGGCGGCCTAGGCAAAAGTTAGGGCACACAAAAAAAAATCAGATTCAGAACTACGAATGGTTTGATTCCGCAAGGATACGTAGGAATCCTCATCTAGAGATCCGACCTCTTCAATAAAAAAATAGGCATGGTCTACTGATTTGATTTTCTAGAATTTAGGAGCATATCCTTTCTAGATCCCGACATAAACTCGAGTCTGAACCTAGCCTCGTCAAAGCGTTTTCCCACCTACATTCATTTGAGTCACAAAATTCAAACCTTTTATTTTTCAATCCAAACTCTCCTTTTCCCCGAAGGGCTCTCCGATAATTCCATGGTTTCTGGCGATACTTGACTTTGCCTATACCAAAGAAGAATCCCCAGTGAAAACTTTCAATGTTCAAGACATAGCAACTACATTGCAATATCAGATCAAGTATATTTCAGTCAAGGCTCATAATGCCTAATTCAAGGCAAGCTCACCCAAAGTGGGGGCTTCCTACGTGTGGTGGTTCCTCCAATTCAAATCAAACTCCCGAAGAGTTGTAATCCACGGACCTCGTTTGCGGACCCTGATCATTTACTACAAAACGATTTTCGAAAATCATTCAATCTATTTCTAATCATCCTGCTCATTCTATCATTCTACACATCTTCTAGCCGTGCAAAATCCTGACCTTGCATTGCAGCTTTGCAAAACCCTGACCTTGCATTGCATATCATACATTCTAGTCTTGCATAACTCTGACCTTGCATGACGTGTCATCCCCTAGCTTTGCATAACCTTAATCCAATTGCATTGCGTCTCATGCATCCTTAGAGAGTCTAAGTTTGCATTATTGCATCACTATGTGCTTATGTGAGTTGTTTGCACATATCTGCTAACATCTTTCCCTGCAGGTAATCAGATTGCTTGTAGTTATTGTCCTGCATACTAACTTTGTTTTGCAGAGACCGGCGGTTATAGGTCAGTTCTAAACTGCAGAGTGTTTAGAATCGTTCTTCGTCCTGACACCGTATACTTTTACTATTGGTTTCCTGAACCTCAGTCAAAGTGGGGGCTTCTGTAGACACATAGTCGTGTCTCCCCATTTAAGGATCCGATGATGAAACATACCGCGGCATTAGTTGGCGCGACTCAACGGAAGAGCAATCTAAAGAACCAATCCAAAATGTGTTTTGAAATGATATTCTAAAGCCCAATTAATTGTTCATGATGATTAATTGTATTTCAAGCCCATAAAATGTTTTAAATCCATTTTAAAAGCCCAATCAAATATTTATTATTTTAATAGATATTTTTCATAAATATTTTATTATATTTGATAAACAAATCAGATTTTTAATCCGTAAAATTTCATCTCCGGAATTTTAGGGATAAAAAAGGTATCTTCGAAAGACGCGCAATGGAATATGCTAGAATATTCCAGAATATGCGCCGGACGCGGGGGCTGCGCTCAGCGCGCCACGTGCGTCCAGCACATTGGCCATATCGCGTCAGGCGTGCCAATGAGCGCCTGACACGTAGATTTTGTGACTCACACAGAGTCCTGCGTTTGACGCAAGTTCTGTGTGAGACGCAACTTTCTTTTCTATCTTTTCAAAACGCGTTTGCACGTGCCTATCAGTGATTTGGCTGGTTGCGTCAGGCACACCAATGTGCGCCTGGTGCAGGTCTTGCGTGGAGCGCACGTCTCCTTTTCGCCTATAAATATCCGGAATTTCCCGAATTACGGACGGCTTTTCATATTATTATTTCACGAATACAAAACTTACGAATACCTCTACAATACACTTCGAATTCTCAAATACTCAAACACTCAAATACTTTCAATCAATTCTTAATCACACTGCGTTCTTGGTTCCACGATTGCTCCGCCTAAAGATCGTTGCGCTCCTCAATCTAAGCCGCATAGGTATAATCCTGAGTTCATAATTATCAAAAAAAAATAGGTATAATCCTGAGGATCCTTGAATAGATTATTTTTATATTGAAGTTACTGACAGTTTTCTTTCCTGATGTAGATCTTTAATGCAAAATCGCTATACTGTATATTCTAACCCTTTTTCTATACTTTTTTTTATTTTATTTTATTATTATTCACGCCTTTGTATATTATATGCCTGCCTGATCTTTCTATGCATATTCTATGATTATCCTGCTTTATTGCTTTTATCACCCACATGTTATTTATTGCTAAACAAGACCTAAAGAATTGTTCTAACATTAATCAGATTAATTTGGACAACCTACTAGGAACCTTGTAAATTGATTGCATAATAACATATCACTAAAATTAGTCTTTTTATGTGTTTCCTGAACCTACTTAGACTAAATATTTTTAGGGTGTTTAAAACATTATTTGATTATTCTTTGGCATAAAATCTGTTATGAATCGATATTTAGTAGAGGCCAACTTTGGGCGAATGTGGTTCATTATGACTATATTCGTACCCTCACCCCCGAACTCAATCTTTCGTTCATTTTGACCATCTATGGAGTCAGGACGGGGAAATCTACATTGGATAATTTGTCCCTACGGTTTTCCCATATCCAATTAGGTTTATGATTCTTCCTAAAAAGAATTGTTGGCGACTTCTTTCAAAATAATTTTTAATAAAACCTTTACAGTGGGGTAGTCAAATCTAATACGCGCTCACACCATGTTGGCGAAATAAAACCACGCCTACAGCTGTCTTATCAGCTTGCCTTCTGGGACATGGTTCATCAGCCTCGGCCTCTAAAACTGTTGGTTAGTCTTATAAGTAGTTTGTGCTTAGTGTGTAAGCCTTAAATGTTCGTTGGTTGTTTGGTAGTTCCTTGTTTAAGGCTATGGATCAAGGATATATATATTAGTGGACATATTACTTCTACTTCTATATAATTATGGCCTTCTTTCTGGTAAACCAGAGTTTTTTAAAATCAAGTAATGTGCCATCTTTGCCTCAATGTGCTCACTTGATACAGCATGTGAGGATGACCTGAAATTATCTAATATGTGCTACAGGAGCTGCTACCTTTCATGAAACCCAAACAGAAGAGGGGGAGCAAAGTTCAAATTTTGAAGAGGTGTTGCTCAAGAGTTAAGTATTTCATTGGTAAGTTTGCCATCTTATTAAATGTGCCATCTTATTGGTAAGTTAAGTGAAATTATCTAATATGTGCTACAGGAGCTAACATATGTGCAACAAAGGTGAGAATCAATCCCATCTTATTAAATGTGGAGGTTTAAGGATGTTGGAGTAGTTGAGATGATGTTAAAACATAAAGTTACGAATGGATTCTCTTTTCCTTGACCCATAAGCAAGTTCCTAGAAAGAGCAAATTTTTTTATGTTAACTGAAATCAAACTAGATAATCAACTATAAACTAACTCAAAAAAACGGTTTAGGGTTTTCTTTATAAATGGGTTATTTCTCGTTTCTTTTTAGAAGAATGAGGTTTTATTCTGGATCTGGCTTTCTTTTATGATATTTCATGTTTTAAAGTCTTATGATTTTTGAATTTTAAGAGGATAATTCGCAGAAGAAATGTGAAAAGCTTTTATTTAAAAAAGGAGAGGAGATTTAATGGTATATATTTTTTCATTGTTGTTTTTGCAAAAGTAACATTAGCAGTATGGGAATTTTGAGACAAGCCAAATGGTTACTTGGTTAGAGTTGCTAGAAATTTTAACGAGTCCATGTAATGGCCTTATTTCATGTGCAGTAGTTTGAATTGGTGTTAGACGTGATTTTTATCGTGGCATTCTATAACGGGATTTCTCGGAACGGCAACTTCCAAATCCATTGTCGAACGGCCATTACGTAGCGCAAGGGCCGAGTTTTAATTCCATTCAATGAATCTTACCTTTTAGGCTTTGGAAACTTTTGTGTATATAGTAAATATATTATTTTTTATGCCATTTCTGTTTTTTCATCTTCTAGAATTACTGATTATTATGTTTCTATCGTCCTTTACACTTCTATGGAAAATTAGTCATGATAGATACAAAATACTAGCCTTTTCTCTGTATGACTCAGAACTTTTTACCTGATAAAGTTTTAGTTACAATTTTATGCACTGTATCACATGGCCGTACGGATGGAGCAAGAGGTTACCTCAACTCATACTTCTATAAGGAGCCAGATCCAGAGTGAAGCAATGCAACATTTAGGTGCTCTTTTGCTAGAGCTTGGTCGCACCATAATGATGTTGTGAATGGGGCAGTCTCATGTATGTGTTCTTAGCCCTAAATAATTAGCTCATCTTACGAATTAATTGACAGAGTGCGCTATATATCCTCAATTTTCCTGATATGTTTTGCAGGCAGAGGTTGTGGTTAATGCTGGTCATTCAGTTTATATATCACCATCGGGGCCTAATCCTATAATGGTCCAGGTTAGATGTTTTTTTAAATAGCTAGGTGTAGTTGGGGTAGTAACAATTTATTTGTACATCACAGAAGATTGTTTTTTTTCAAATGCTGGTAGTCAGCTCATATGTGTTTTGGTACTTTACGCTTGTAAAGAATTCCTCAGGTGGGACTATTTGTTTCAAAGGTCTTCCACTATCTCTAGGTAGTCGAGTTTTAGCTGCCCTTTGGTTTTATTCTATGGACAATGCTCTACAGTTTGATGGTTTATCATGCTACCTATGTGAACTGTTTGGATCCATCCTCTTAGCGTTGCCTGGAATTTTATCATCTGTATGCTGGCAGGACTGTTTGTGTATTTTAGTTTATGCATGGAAATTGTCTTTTTTATTCTAAATTTGCAGCCTTTCTCCCATCAAACCATCCCTCTCTTCAACAATCTTGCAGTTTCTGCACCAAATACGGGGAGTTCAGTTCCTGTTGGGATAATTGGAACTGCTCCCAAGAATATAAACATTCACATACATGCTGGTAAGGAGAATCCAATTATTTTAAAGGTTACATATCGGGTTTTAGTCTGTTGTAGTACTTATTGTTGGTAATACGAAATTGCATTTAACTCGTGATCAGGGACATCACTTGCTCCCATGTCTCTGCAACAGGTGCAAGAGAGAGAGGGAGAGCGAGATGGAGAGAGGGAGAAAGGGGGAGAGAGAGGGAGAGATAGAGGGAGAGAGGGAGAGATAGAGGGAGTGAGGGAGAGAGAGAGGGAGTGAGGGAAGGATGGAGAGAGAGATAGAGATAGAGATAGAGAGAGAGAGGGGGGAGAGAGAGATGGAGAGAGAGAGAGAGAGATGAAGAGAGAGAGGGAGAGAGAGAGGGATGGAGAGAGATAGAAAGGGAGAGAGAAAGAGAGGGAGCCCGAAAGCGAGAGCGAGCGAGAGAGGGGGGAGAGGGAGAGGGAGGGAGGGAACGATAGCGCGAAAGCGAAAGCGAGAGAGAGGGAGATGAAGATGGAGAGGGAGGGAGGGAACGAGAGCGCGAGAACGAGCGCGAGATGGAGAGCGAGAGGGAGGGAGAGAGGGAGGGGGGAGGGAGCGAGCGAGAGTGAGGCGAGAGAGAGAAGGAGATGGGGAGGAGAGGGATAAGGAGAGGGCGAGAGAACGAGAGGGGGGGAGCGAGAGCGAGAGAGAGGGAGAGCGGGAGAGGGAGAGGGAGAGGGAGAGATAGATAGAGAGAGAGTGAGAGAGAGAGAGAGTTAGGGCGTTGGAGGAGCATGTTTACATCCATTGTATTATATGATACACTTCCGTCGTTCTTTTGAGGAAGATAGAGAGCGAGTTTGAGACAATTTCCACAAAATGGAAGCATTTTCACTTAATAAAAATGAGGGAGTAAGCCCTTGGACGAGAATATTTTATTCATTTGCGTTTTTGGAAAAAAAAATGATGGTAATATGAGGGAAGGGGAGAATTAGTGAGAATAAGAATATTAAGATGAGAAAGAAAGAGTCGAGTTGGGAGAGAAGGGTAGAGTTGTTTGGCCTTGTATCTTATTAAAGAAATATGAATAATAGAAAAATACACGAATAATTACAGTTAGAGAGAGAGAGAGAGAGAGAGAGAGAGAGAGAAGGGTCAGGTAAAGGGGGAGAATGATGGATGGTTGAGCACGAGAAACAAGGATAATAAGAGAGACATAGATTTATACTTCATTATAGAGAAATATTTTTGTCGGAGAGCTCTTTGATTAGATTACGGGGTGTATGGTTAAGCTTTTTTAGTGATTATTTGAACTTTATTTTATTGCGGATGTTTCTAATTTTCTGTTATGTGACAATTTTTCTTTTCGATTTAAAGTGTATTCAGGGAGGCTTAAAAGCTGCTATACTACTGCCCAATAGTAATAATGGATGGCTTATCCGACAAGTTTGTCTTTTTCTTTTGTGAATTACTCGTGTGAAATACTTGGGTCACCTATTTATTAATTGTTCTTATGTAGTGTTCTTGGAAGTTGTTCTTACTGGTATGTAATTGGCAAATTTGTTAGAGACATCATTTTCTGAAAAACTACCATATATATATTTTTTTTGGGCCACCACTAGGAACCCCTTGGTAAGAAGAAGGACCCTACTAGACCAGCACCTATCGCAAGTCAGCCAGCCCAGCTACACAGGTCAACGCTTGAGTGTAGGAGGGATTAGGGGAATCCCTACTTCCAAGCACAAGCAGGTAGTGGGGCTCGAACTTGTGACCTCAAAATCACAAGGTGAGTTCCCCACCACCTCCACCAAGCAAGCTTGGCGAAAAACTACCATATATAGAGACGTTACCTTTTAAAACAAAAATTGTTATATTATTGTAAATTTATTTCGATTCATATTTTAGTACAAATGATGAGGACAATGAGGCAACAAAATTGACATTCAATATCTTTATTGTAATAGCTTCATGTTCAATTTCTAAGCCATAAATAATTTTACATGAATATCTTAATTGCAATGCTTTAGGGTACTACAAAAATCTCGATTAAATAGGAGAAATTTTTTAAAATTAGTGAAACTATAAAAGATGAAGAGAAAAACAAATGGGGGGAAAGAGTTTGAGCAAGACTGAATAGGACTTTTGAAATTTAATAAGACCATCAAAGACTAATGATAAGGAGAGAGAGAGAGATACGAAGGCTAAAGGAAGGAGAAGATAATTCGTAGGTTGAAATATGATTCTATTATAAATGCAATGCACATCAAAAAAATTTAACCTTGAGAAAGTTTCATTATAGCATAGAGACGTCAATGAATTTTCTTGTGAGATTAGCTTGCCTTTAGCTTAGGAGATTAATCTCGTTAATCTTGGAGGAGAATCTGTAATAGATACGAAAATGACCCGTATTGTGAAAAAGTGCCTGGAGAAGAACCTTGTCTAGCTCACCTTCACAACCCCTACAAATAAAGTAAACATGAAGGTAATAAAAAATTAAGAAACATCATAATTTTCTTTTCTTTAATCTATTAAAAGCAAAGATTGCTCGAAAATCCTTGTGAATAGTGTCCTAAGTCTATTTTCCTTGAGAAAAACAAAATGGTTTCCAGATAATTTTGTGATTGTAGTGTACAACATATAGAGTAAGATGAATTAGGTGTCTCCTGAAGTAGTTCCATGTCTGCACACGATGTTTCTAGACATTATACTTTTTGTAAGTGTTTTTCTATGAGCAACTCCAAGATTTTGGAGAAAGTTTGTAATGGTTGTGAGCTTTAGGTGGGATCTTGAACCTTTGTCTATTCTTAGCTAGCTGTATTTTCTTCATTTGCTGTTTTTAACTTGTAATTCTACTATTTTGGTTAGTCCAACTCCAAGATTACATTATCAAGATATTTTCGCCACGATAGTAACTATTAATCTCATTAATTAAATTTTTCTCTCTTGCTGCACATCAAGATGTTCATGTCCTACCCACTGGTGCTGCTGATGAGCCAAACAATTAAGGTGATGCATCACCCAGCCAAGAGGCCCTTCTGCTTGCTATTTTGCTCTGCAACCTAATGCTCCCTGTTAACAATGTGTCCCCTAAAGTTAATCACTGCCTAATATAAACTAATCTATTTTGCTGCTAGGCATGATTTAATGATTGTAATAGATATAGCAAATTAGAGAAGGCACAAAACCTTAGGCAAATTTTGTAACCCACAAACGGTTTGCACTAACAAAGCATATATGTAATATAATCTAATAGCCTTATTATCTTACCTACACGTTCATACACTTTGAAATGTCTTAAATTAATTTCACTAATATTTACATAGAGCTATTCATAATAATTTTCGCTTTCTTGGGGGGAGCGCGATAGCGTGCGGACCAACAACTAGTATAACTTAAAAGCTAAAAGTTTTTATTAAAAAAATAAATGATAAATTAGCTTTTTATTGCTGCATACCTAAAAGTATTTCTTGTAATTGATCGAACAATAAGAATGAGTACATTTGAGAGAAACTTTTTGCAACTAAAAAATGTTTTCATTCAAACTCCTAAAGTATGTATTATATTTACACTCAATCTAAATGAAAATTATTATACGATAATCTATATATATATCTAAAACTCAAAGCAAACAAATGTCATGTTGCCACATGTACCTCCCCCTCCTAAACAAATGATACAAAGTAATCAATAAAAATATATGTATGAAGGCTCGAACACGCAACCTCTCATTTAAAATACAAACATAATAACCACTAATCTACAATCTTTTTTTGGTTTTTATGGGGAGAAAAAAACTTATAACATACATCTAAGAAAAGCATTTAAATATATGGTAACTTACATCCGACAATATACCCCACAATTATTAAGGAGACCCAACATTACATGCAATTAACTACATTGCTAGAAACTACATTGCTTCTAATTTAAGAACCAAATTGTAAGTAGGTGTTCAGGAGACCCGATACGTTTGACCCATCATGTTGACATGTCACCCGAAAAAGGTATAAATATGAATATTCATTTTTATGGGTCGGGTATACCCGACTCGAGAAAAATATGCGAGAATCGGGTCGGTTAATGAGCTTGCTTTTAAGTTACACGTGTATATAAACGGATCGTTATATTTTTTTCTCTTTCTTTTTTCACAGTAACTTTAATCTCCTCTTATAAGATCAAAAACAATTGTGAAAATGTATTGAGTTATCTTATAAGCTACCCAATACCACATTGTTGTGCTTGTGACTTTCAGAGGGGAAAGAAATTATGAATAATAAAAAGAATCAACATTTTACAGGAGCAGTTGGATCAGATGAATCAACATGAAAAAAATAGATCGGATGAATCAACATGTTAATGAAAAATTTAGTTGTGATGCAATCTCCAAGTGAGAATATATACGTTATGGTTGATTGGTAGTAGATCATTTTGAGGAATGAGGATTAGAGTTGGCATGCAATTGACAATTGTCACTCATGGTAGTACCTCAAAACACTGTAATCAACATAGGTCGGTAGTTGATACTCATAGTAGTAGCTTATTCTATCGCTCTTCCAATGATTTTTTTTTCATAAAAAAAAGCTATGACACTTTTGCAGGAACCCGGTTATTCAGGGTCGAGTCATGGGCTGCTTTTCTAGCTACCCAAAAAGGGGGTACCCACGTATTCTAGTACCGCATATTTGGTACCCGAATAACTAGGTAACCGGTTATGAACACCCTAAACAACAAACTCTCATTAATCGGTTACATTCTTTAACGAAACAAGAAAAAAAAAAAACGACATTAACCATCTTAAATAACTAAAATGTAATGCAATATATAGATTAACCTCGAGGCATCACCCGGGTCAACAACTAGTTACATCAATAAAACTCATATGTACCATTTCAAATTAATAATTTTTTTTGTTACAAACTTAAACATCGTAACATTTAGGGACGGACCTACTAAAGGTCTAGGTGGCACAGGCCCACCAAAAAAAATCAGTTTTCCATTTTTTTTTTTTAATGTCGGGAGAATTTCTAAAGATAAAACTAGTATCCGTGCGGCCGTGCCGTAAGTTAAAGCAATGCAAACTTTTTAACTCATCTTGCATGATGTACTCTGGGAGTCTAGGACGCGGGGTTCGAATCCCCTATATATCAATTCCAGTTTCTTTTTTCCTTTTTCTTTCTTCTTTCCTTGATGTCTTGTTTTTTGTTTGTTTATTTTACTTTTTATTACTTCTCGCTTCTTCTCTCTTCTCTTTTACTATTTTTCTTTTCTATATTAGATCTTCATTTTATTATTTTTAATAGTATCCATCTCTCTTAATTTTAGCAAGTTTAACCATTTTTTGTAATGTAACAATTATTCTCCTTCCATTTTTAAATAAATTCAACAATTTAACTTTGTACATTATTGCTATTTAAGTATGACTAAGATTTATTTACAAATACTTAAAAATAATTTTACTATGTAAAATTTTGGATTTTTCTCTAGTTACATTTACCAAATTAATATCAACTTCTTAAAAACTTTAGGAACAGATAATTGAAGATATTAAGATTAAGAGTCACGTCTGTTGATGAGTGTCAAATTCAATAAGTTGAATTTACTAAAAATGGAGATAACATCGAAATTTCGGTATAATAAAGGTATGTCTAATACATGAATCAAGTAATATAAAGGTTGGTCTTCTTTTGATCATTGCTTATTTTTTTAGTTTAGTTAAGACCCCCTAAATTCAAATCCTAGATCCGTCCCTGGTAACATCAATTTGGTATCAGTATTACTTACTTAAACGTCTTAGTGCCAAGTAGATAATTTTCTTTAAGGTCCATATAAACTTTTATACATCACTATATTAATATTTTACACCTTTGTTGTAAATGAGTAAGTTTAGTATTAGTACGGATTATCACATTTTTTATAACCATTTTATTAAATAATTACAATGAGATAAATAGCTCAATTTAGAACCTTCTTGGGGTTGTGATTTTATTTTCAATACTTTTAACAGTAAACACCAAAATAATGTGTTGCAGGTTGAAAGTTGTTTTACAAATAAATAGTACTCCCTCCGTCCCAGAAAGATCTGAACACTTGTTGGGACACGTAGTTTAAGGTGATAAGTTGTGGTGTGGTTATCAAATGTTATTTTATTTAAAAAGTAGATGTGATAGGAGTTGGTGGGGTATTTTTTATTAGAGGAGAGAGAAAGTTGGGTAACTTTTTATTGATAAAAGGTGGAATGTGGGCCAAAGATGTGTAAAAGAAATAATATATTAATGGTGGGACCATGCCAAAATGAAAGTGTTCAAACTAATTTGGGACAAACATAAAAGGAAAGTGTTCAGACTATTCTGGGACAGAGGTAGTACTACAATTATTGAAAAAAAATAAAAACATACTTAATCAGATGAAAGTATTTTTACCAATCAACTATCAACCCATCATCTATTTCCCGTAGTTTTTTTTTTTTTTTTTTGACAAATAGATAGTACTCAGATTATTGTAATAAAAGACATACTTAATTAGATGAAAGTATTTTTTTTCCAATCACCTATTAAACCACTATCCATCCCCATAGTTTGACATATATGTGATTCTCATTGATATACTTTTGACAAAGTTGACTAAACTAAAAAGAAAGGGAGTGAGTATAATTTTTAAAGTACTAATAAGAATATTCACTAGAGGAAAAAAAAGTAAAGTGCTATCAAAAAAGGTTGCGGTTATCTTTATAAAAGGGTTGTGATTTTCCTGCTAACATAGAGGTGATCATGGGCCGGGCTTTGGCCAAAAAAAGTGGCCCGTTTCAGGTCAAAACCGCGGGTCGGGCCAAGATTCGGGCCAAAAAATCCGCGGCGGAGCCCGGTATTTCGAGCCGGGCCTAACGGGCTTTTCAGACCGGCCCGAAATTTAGCACATTTTTCCAAATCTAGGTATCCTGTGGCCCGAAATTTTTGCCCAAAAAATCGAGCCGGGTCGGACCCGGTCGCAGGGCGAAAAATCGTGCCCAAAATCCGCCCAATTTCGGACCGGGTCGGGTCATCTTGATCACCTCTAGGCTAACTGCAGCCAATTACTGAAGCGTTGATGTTAATTGAAAAACCGCAACTTTTTTTAATTATCTTTAGTACCTCAAACAACCTCTCTCACTCTCACTCCCACCCCCGCCTCTCTCTCTCTTCATGCTAAAACCCCAACTCCGTTCGCAGATCCTCTGAATACGACTCGATCCCCCAGTCTTCCCTAAAACAAGTAAGTGGCTCGAAATTATTATTTTTTTCGATTTCTGATTGATTTTGTTGGGAAACTCGAAACCTATAAATTGAATTATGTCTTTTAATTTTGCCTCTTTTTGCTTAATATTCTTGATTGTTTGTGTTTTTTTTCTTTTAATGTGGATGGCTAGGATTGATTCTTAGAATTATGCTATTTTCTTCAATTTTTCATTTTTCCTTACCAAAATTCATCCAAGATTAGATAAATTCATTTCCTTTTATTTTTCTGAACGGTTTTTTTTTCCGTTCCTATCTACTTTACTCTCAGGTCCTCTAGTTTCAACCTCTTCCGACCTTCGGTGTAGAAGCCTGGTCTGGTTTGTCGCTTCGCCTGGTGTGGTTCGCCTTCATCTCTTTCACCTTCGCCTGATTTGTTCGCTTTCATCTCGGAATTCCACCACTGCCCACTAAATCTACCATCTGTTGAACTGTGAATCTGAGGTACTCTTTATTTCTCTCTTTGATGGTTCATATAATTAGTTGAAAATTGGATGGGTGAGTTTTGATGGTTTAGTTGAATATTGTATGTGAAATTTGGATGTGTAAATTCTGATTGTTTAAGTGGAAATTGGGTGTGTGAGTTTTGCTGGCTTAAATGAAAATTGGGTGTGTGGGTTTTGATGGTTTAGTTCAAAACTTGATGTGTAAATATTGATGGTCTACTGAAAATGACCGTGTTACAGAAATTAATCATTATATAATAGGTGATTTCCAAGTACATTAAAAGAATAATGTGTGATAGTTAAGCAAAAACATGACCTTAATTAATTAAGCTTCTTAACTAGAAGGGTATTTTCTGATCTGGTGAGTTAGTGACTTTGTTAATAGTTAAAATCAGGTTTTAAGCTTAGTAACAACTAAAAAGTACATTACACATCAAGTATCTGAGACAATGAACCATGGGGCACTTGTAATTTGTAAGTTGAGCTAAATTAGAAGGGTGTCATCTAATTGGTGAGTTGGTGATTTCGATAGATTGCTCGATTATTATGGGACAATGATCTATGGGGCACTTGTATTTTGTAAATTGTACTTCATTCTATTACCTCTTCTCCGAGAGTAAGTTTATTAACCTAATCTTTGCCTGTCACAAGTATTGGAGACAAATGCACATGTCATTACCTGTACTAACTCTTCAAGATTTTGAAAGGTTCTCGCAACTCAATCTAAGTGAATATATAAATAAAGGAAAGGGTAGCGGTGTAGGCCGTAGAGCATTAATATAATAAAGATGAAAAAGTAGCTTTCTTCATAAATTTTATGGTTCAAAGATGTGAATATACTATTTAGTCTAAATTTTACTTGTATAAGAGCTTTACTGTACAAAGATGCGATTTTGTGCGTATATAACTTGTGGGAATGGTAAATTATATGAATGGGAGTAAGAAAATACTAGTTTAAATGATAAGTAAATTTGGCAGGTTTTTTTTTGCCATAATTTGTCGGTGATTAGTATGATTTGTTGATGAGAAGACGACCTAACACTCTTACTACCAAAAACTCCAATTAGCTTTTTGAGTTGGTCAATCCTCTCTTTCCCTCAAACCTCTTTTGCCCTCAAACCTCTAACTTCCAAACATGTCCTATAGCTTTTTGGTTATCTGTACTCTGTAACAGCTATCAATTAACAACTATTTACCAAATAGTTTTACACAAACAGCTAATACAATAAGTTAGTCAAACCAGCTATCACAGACACCTAGTCAAAACACCTAACTCAATCAGCTAACCTCTAACAGCCAACTCCCAAACAAGGCCTTTATTATTTTCTCTCCTTTTTTTCCTTTTTTCTTTAATTCCCATTATTCCCCTCTAATTTCTCACATGACCTACATTCGTTCTATTGACTTTGCTTGCTCCAAAATAATTCGTTCAATGTCACTTCTCTTCATCTCAGAAACTCTATTGAAGAGCTCGTGAAAGCAAGGTTCTAATATACGAAAAAAATTCGGTTTCTTTGCTCATCGAGTGTTTGACGCTGCAGATAATTGCAAGCATTTCCTCTCTTTTTTGTGCCATTTTTGCAAAATTAGGGTTTTTGGAATGTGCAATTGCTTGCTGTAATTGGGTTATTTTTTTGCGGGTATATGTTGTTTTGTTGCTGCTGTGTTATTGCTTCGAAAAAATTTCGGTTTCTTTGTTCATCAATTGTTTGACGCTTCACAAAATTGTAAGTATTTCCTCCTCTTTGTTTGTGCCATTTTAGCAAAATTAGAGTTTTTGGTATGTGCAATTGCTTGCCGTAATTGGGTTATTTTGCTGCAGGTATATGTTGTTTTGTTGCTACTGTGTTATTGCTTCGAAAAAAAATCGGTTTCTTTGTTCATCAAGTGTTTGACACTTCACAAAATTGTAAGTATTTCCTCCTCTTTTTTGGTGCCATTTTCGCAAAATTAGGGTTTTTGATATGTGCAATTGCTTGCTGTAATTAGGTTATTTTGTTGCGGGTATCTTTTGTTTTGTTTTTCTGCTGTGTTATTGCTTCGAATTATACCATTTTTTGGGGTTGTTTGTCTACTGTAATCGGGGCAACGAGTGTGGTGGATATGGGGTTTTTTGGGGTTTTCTTTGCTAACTATTTGCTTGAATTAGGATAATGCAGTATCCACTGTTATTTGTTAGAGACTTTGCTTGAATTATGGTTATTTATTAGGGGATTGACAAATTAATTGATTGTTTTATTGTGTGTGTTAACTGTCATTGTGTTACTGAATTATGCGTTATTGCATTGTTTTTTTTAGATTTAATGGTCATGGTCATGTGAGGAATTAGAGAAAAAAGGAGAGAAAATAATAAAATAAAGGGAATATAAGAAGATTCCCCGAAAAATTAAAGGAATTTGCTGCTCCAGCGTCATTTATGCTACGGTTGCACCTTAGTCGAAAGTTTGTGCGGCCTCTGCACCCGATCAAGGTTGTGTTGTTCCTTGTGCCCAGGCCATAGTTTTTGCTGTTGCACGCAATTTTCCTAAAAAGTATCACCAAGATATTAACATAAATCAAATGTCTTAAGGAATCACGAAAGAAGATAACATTTTGATATTTTAAAGATATAATATAGATATATTTATTTGGTAATTAATTTATTATATTATAAGAGAAGCGAATCATAGAGCCACACTTGTCAGCTCCACATCGATCCGCTTCTCTTTTAGTATAATATATAGATATAGATGTTGCTTATCACGAGTATCTATTAGTTCATAGTACATTACATCAAAGTTGCCCAACAATTTTGTTTTTGTTATGTGAGTTCCTAAACATTTGCTGCAAATAATACATACTCTGATAATGCAAAGAAGAGGAAGTCTGAGAATGTGATTCTAAGTTGTTTTAATATGCAAGCTCGAAAGCAATTGGAAGCTAAAATTGCTAGGATGTTTTACACTGGGGTTTTGCCTTTTAATCTTGTTAGAAACCCTTATTATGTGAGTTCCTTTACATTTGCTGCAAATAATACTATCCCTAGTTTTAAGCCTCTTAGTTATAACAAGTTTGAGAACAAGTTTACATGACGAAGGAAAGGAAAACGTTCATAGATGTTTAGAACCTACTATAGCCACTTGCAAGAGTAAAGGTGTTAGTATTGTGAGTGATGGGTGGAGTGAGCCACAAAGAAGGCCATTGATCAACATTATGGTTGCTTGTAAATCTGTTTCTATGTTTATGAAATCAGTTGATTGTTCAGATGAAGTAAAAGATAAAGAATTCATTGCCAACATATTGAGGGAGGTAATTGAAAAGGCTGGACCCCAAAATCTTGTTCAAATTCTCACTCATAATGTAAAGTAATTGCAAAGCTGCCGGGGAACTCATTGAAGGTAGATATCCTAATATTTATTGGACCCCATGTGTAGTCCACACACTTAATCTTGCATTGAAAAGTATATCTATATATATATATCTAAAACCCAAAGCAAAAACATGACATGCTGTCACATGTACTCCCCCTCCCCCACGCAATGAAATGACATATTAAACAATAAAAATGTGTGTTATGTGCCTCGAACCCATGACCTCTCATTTAAGATATAAGTGCACTAACCAACTACTCTACAATCTCATGTTGGTATTTATGGGGAAAAATATATATTTAAAGATAAGATAATTTCCTATTTTTAAGACAATTAAATAAAAATGTATATATTAATACTCATTAAGCTAATGTTAATAATAACATGTCCTACCCTTTTAGTAATCTTATAATTAAAAAATAAAAGCTCTTCAAATTTTTATAACCTCTGTAATTAACACTACTACACCATTTCATTGCATCAATTGTATTCTTACACATCAACCTACGTTTAAAAAAAGATTGTATTATATTTTTTATAAGTAATTATATATTTATATATATATGTACTCTCTTGAAACCGAGGTTATATTGATGAATAATTCATGTTATAATTTACTATGTAGAAAATTTAAAAAGAACTCGAAGATCATTTAATTTCCTAAGCACAATCCAATGCCTATAACTCCTTTTTTTCCACTTTTCTCAAGTGTTTGATTCAAGACTTCAAATTCACATTGATAAATGATTAGGGGCATCGCCCGAGCCAATAACTAGTTTGCTCCCAAAAGTTCTTTGAGTAATGAAGAAGTTTACGATGAGTGTGATTGGATTACTGTGATTCATGGAGATGCTTTATTTGTTGAGATTGATGCTTCATATTTTGTGGTTCAAGCAGGGAAAAAAAATGCGGTCGCGGTCGCGTTGTCGCGGGAACGGCTTGTAACGGGGAAATAGAACGTTTCGCGGCCGTCGCGGCGTGAATTTTCAAAAAAAATTCACATAAGCTTCGTTTTAACTTTGTTTTTCTTCTATTTTATTTTTATATTATATCATGTCCATAACTGTTATAAATACACTCTTTGGGGGTACTTTTGATGATATTTGAACATAGAATCCTTTATAAGATCGTGTATAAGTAAAATGGAAGACAACACTACCAAAAAGAATAGTGCAATTAATAGTAAATATGTGACTGAGTGTGGGAATAAAAAGAAAAAAAAATAATAAAAAGAAAAAGAGAATAAAAATTAAAAAAGGGGAAGAAAAGAAGACAGAGAAAGAGATATTTATCTCCCCTAAAAAAAAGAAAGAGATATTTATCTCAATTCTCACGTAGTCACGTGAGAGTTGAGACGTGAGAAAAAAAAAGAGAGAGAAAAGAAGATGAAGAATCAGATCGACAAAGAGGAAAAGAGAGCACTAACCTGCTTCAGCGACGGCCGCCGTCCACCGGCGGCTATATACTGAACGTAGGAGGTATGTCGACGACATTGCTTGCCGTGACGTGACCGACGAAGTAGGGGACATCATTTACCTCCCACACGCAATTAGGGTTTTCTTTAAAATTAGGTTTCCATTTTAAACTGCAATCTAAAGTAATTCAATGCAATTACTTGAGGGGTTTGCGTCGAATTAGAGTACAAAGAACCCAGGTAAGATTTAATTTGAGAAATTTAAGTCAGTTTTATGCTTTTGTTCTCATATTTTCCTTCTCTCCCTCGCGTTTTTACACAAAGCGGCCAAGAAAACGTTCTAGAACGCCGCGAATCCGTTACGTAACGGCCGAACGACCGATTTTGGTGTGAATTTCCTTGCACCGTTCTAGAACGGGTTTTCTCGGAACGGCAACTCTCAAACCCGTTACAAAGCGCCCGTTCTAGAACGAAACGACCGAGTTTTTCTTCTATGGGTTCAAGTGTAATTGTATATAAGCAGTGCTGATTTTTTGTTCCTGATTTACACTTTGACTTCAATGTTTGAATGCTTTGTTGTTGTTGTTGGTTGTTCTCTATTCATGCTTCTTCCTAGTTTTTTTTTGGGTTGCTTGGTGGTTAAATAGTTGAATATAATTGCAACCTTGCATGATGTTTTATTCGTAACTAGGGGTGCTAATCGAGTCGAGCAGCTCGCGAGCAACTCGAGCTCGCGAGCAACTCGAGCTCGCGAGCAACTCGAGCTCGCGAGCAACTCGAGCTCGCGAGCAACTCGAGCTCGACTCGGTCAACGCTCGGTCAAAAATCAACTCGAGTTGGCTCGATTCGAACTCGGCTCGACTCGAAAGCTTAACGAGCTCGAGTTGAGCATGACCCTGTGCAACTCGATAAGCTCGCGAGCAGCTCGATAATATTTTTCATATATTATTTTAGGAATTTAATTCATTTTATATAAAAAGTTTATTAAAAATTTAATTTAAAAGAAATATGGACCAAGTCACTAAGCCCATTAAAAATTTAACTCATGGTCCATGGTATTGGTCATAGTCATAAACTAGTAAGTAGTAATATAAAAAAAGATTTTTCTAAATTTGAAAGGGGATAGGTTTACTGATTTAGGGGGGAAAATCCTACAAGCACCATTCCCCCAAACCTCCTAGCCGTTTCTTGTTCTCTCTCACTTCAAACATCCCTATTCCTAGTAGCTAAAGGCGGCAGATTTTGGGGTTTTTTTCGGCAACTCAAGATGGCAGCTCAAGGGTGTTTAATTACCGGCAGTTTTCAGGTATTTTTCCGGCAGACTACAAGTGTTTTCCGGTAGATATATTATATACGACAGGTTCTCATCCTTTTTCTATTTTTTTCTTTTCGGTTGTTTTGATTTCAGTTATAATCTTTTTTGTTGATTAATTTAGTTGTTCTAGGCAGATTTCGTTTGTTAATTTCGATTTATAATTTCATATAATTTTTGTTTTGGGCTTGGTAATTCGTATTGTTGTTGATTTCGTTTGTTGATTAATATTGTTGATTATTAAATGTATTGTTGTTGTTGATTGATAAAAATTGATTTTGCCTTTTGAAGTTTTGTTGTTACATTGTTATAAGCATGCTCGATTACATGTTTTGATATTGGGTATTCTTCTTAGTAGTAACATGAGCAAAGATTTTGATGCTCATTTCCTTCAAAAAAAAAAAGATTTTGATGCTCATTTCCATGGAGGTATATTCGCATTTCGTTTATTTTTTTTCCTCCTCATGTTAAATACTTAACTTGGTAGCTTTATTTTTTATTTTTTTATTTTTATTTATAATACTTGTTAGCTTTATTTTTAATTTTTACTAATTATTTGGTACATGAATATTTGCAGGTTCTTTGGACTTTTGGAGAAGATTGAAGCAACAACTTGTATAAGAAATGTTTACATGTTTTGAGATTGTCTTGTAATAGATTGTTTGTTACACAAGAGTTATGTATTCATATCTTTGGAATTTTAGATCATATTATTGTGTTAGAGATAATTTATATCATTCGTTTGTTTAAAATGTTCAAATGGAGGCATGGAGGAATGTTTTGGTAATTGTTATGGTAATTCTAATGTTTTTCCTCTAAAAAAACGAAAATTTATTTAAAACTAAGTTTACATCATCTAATCGAGTTGACCTAACGAGCAAGTCGAGCTCGAGTCGAGCTAATTGAGCTAATTGAACTCGAGTCGAGCATCCGAGTCGAGCTTATCGAGCAAACCGAGCAGTCAAGTCGAGCTAATCGAGCTCGAGTCGAGTCGAGTTTCGAGTCGAGCTGCAAAAAAAATTAACGAGCACGAGTCGAGCAATAGTTTGGCGAGCTTAACGAGTTTTCGAGTCGAGTCGAACAGGGTTTGCGAGTTTTCGAGTCGAGTCGAGCAGGGCCCTGCTCTCGCTCGATTAGCACCCCTATTCGTAACAAAGCAATGCTTAACTATGATTTATTAGTTCTAAACTTGCATAATGTTTTGTTTATAACAAAACAATGCTTAACCTTGACTTATTAGTTCTATAAATCATGCTTAACTTTGTTTTGTTAGTTCTCATTTTTCAAACCATGCTTTAATAGTTTAAGTTTTTTATTCAAAGATTAAATTTCATATTAAGAAAAAAACATACTCCAAAGAAAATGCTAATCTTAGGTATGCTAGTACTATTTGGTTGTAATATGATTATAAAAATTGTTTTTTTTTAACTTTTGAGAGGAAATCTATAATGAAATAATTTCGGGAAAAAAGATTCATTACATGTGATCAGTAATTGGTTGTGACCCACCATCCAAAAACTCGTGGATCCGCCACTGAGGTCACTATGTCAATATCTAAGGGCATTAGTTATGGTTCAAATCCTTTGGGGTTTATCCACATGAAACATCTTCTTACAAATCTCTTATTTAACAAACCTTCCACCAACGATAGACAAATTTATTCCAACGTTTATGTGTAACACATGATACAAATATACCTTTCTCATCATCTTCTTACAAATCTTTTCTTTTACTTATATATTTGTATCCAATATCCCTTGTATTTGCCACATGAACATTACAAACCACTTATTAAAATCAAACCTCTCTCAATTTACAAACCCCGTTCAAATACACTAGCAATAAAGGGTTTGTAAATTGAGAGGGGTTTGATTTTAGTAAGTGGTCTGTAAATGTAGATGTGGCACATGTCTGAAATATTTGGTAGAAAAATAAAAGTAAAAGAAAAGGTTTGTTCGAAGATGATGAGGAAGTATATTTGTATTGGGTCCTACACATAAACTTTGGAATACGGTTGTCTATTGTTGGTGGAAAGTTAGTGCAGGAAGATGATGTGGCATGTGGATAAATTCCATAGGGTTTGAACTATTACTAATGCTTTTAAATTTCATAGGGTTTGAACCATTACTAATGCTTTTAAATTCCATAGCCATTACCGATCACATGTAATAAATCTTTTTTTTTAAAAAAATTTTATAATAGATTTCCTTCTAAAAGTTAAAAAAATATACTACCTCCGTATTTTTTTAGTTGCACCATTTTCTTATTTGGCACTATTCATCAACCAATTTTGTTAAACTATCTCGCACCATTACATAAGAAAAAACATAGTCAAGTGAGGTCTTGTTAGATTCGTATCAATGCGAGGATTCCAAATATCAAATTTTTATAATTTTTACTTACACCCAATAAGAGATATTAACGTTCAAAGAAGCATCTCGGCAAATGTGAAAAAACCAATGGTGCAACTAAAAAAATACAGAGGTAGTATCATATTACAAGCATTCATAATAGATTTTATTTTCTTTGGAGTATGCCTTCTTTTTACATTGAAATTCAAGCAACATTTTGAATTAAAAACTTTTAACTATTAAAGCATGGTTTGAGAACTAACAAAACAAAGTTAAGCATGATTTATAGAACTAATAAGTCAAGGTTGAACATCGTTTTGTTATAAATAAAACATTATGCAAGATTAGAACTAACAAGTCATATTTAAGCATTGTTTTTTAAAAAATAAAACTTCATGCAAGGTTGCAATTAAAGTCAACTATTCAACCGCTAAGCAATCAATCAAAAAAACAATTAGCAAGAATTAGAGAACAACATCAAAACATTCAACAACTATTTTTAAAATTGTAATGGGCTTTTAAATTTTATGTAATGACCTTTATAGTAAATATAGTGCTCTCTATTATTAAGCTTGATGCACAATATACTAATGTACATGAGATGCATTCTAAAACTTTGTATTTTCGATTTAGTGATTGGTGTCTTATTTCATTTCAGCTCAACTCTTATCGATGTATTGCTTCACATGATAAATGATCTTTGGAAACACATTTTTTGTGGATCTTATATGCATGATAATACTTGTGGCACTTCCATATCAAGTCTTCCAAATGATATTATGTGTGATATCCTGAGCAGACTCTCTGCTCAGAGTGTTCTAGCATGTAGACAAGTGTGTCCACTATGGCTACATTTGTCTTCCACACCATACTTTGCTGAAATCCATCTTAAGAGTGTTACTCCTATACTATTGGGACAAGAAAGACTAGGTTCTCAGAGTTGGAGGAATTGGACAGATGTCATGTTCGTATTTGAAGGTTTTGGGAAGAATCCATAGGTTACAAAAGTACGTTTAAAAGGGTTGGAAATAATGCATGATTTTTGTCTTAAACTCTATGCTTCTTGCAATGGGTTTCTCTTGTTTGGGCTAGGGTCTGTCAATGGGTATGTGGTTTACAATCCACTTACATTAGAAACTTTTCACTTTTTCTATAAAACACAAAGAATATGTGGATTCTTCTTTCATGAATTGGAAAGGGATTACAAGTTGCTCTTATGTAGCATTCATCATTATGATCGAAAATTTTGTTACTCTTTATATAGTTTGGGTACCACTGATGAGAGAAAATTGATATCCTCCCCTTATTTTCCTTTGAGAAGTTACTCGCAAAGTCGCAATATGAGGTTGGAGTTGTAGCAAGTGGAGCATTGTTTTGGATAGTTAGATGTCTTAACAACTCCGGATTTTCATACGAATGCTCTGAATCTATAATGATGTTTGATTTGACGACGGAAGCTTTTCATGTCATGCCTCATCCTGGAGGTAGTTGTACACATGGTATTTATCGTTGGATTTATCAATTGCACGAACAAATGCGGCTTTTAGAAGTAAATGACAAATTGACTTCCGTGAATTTATGTGAGAAGACAATTGAAGTATGGGTTTTGGAAGACGTTGCTAAGTGGATATGGGTAAAAAGGTTTGTAGTAGATATTGGTCGGCGTTTTGACAATTTTGCAAAGTACAATACACACCCTGTTGTTGCCATACAAAGCGACAAGCTTTTGTTAAATTGGCCTGAGATGGGGTTCTTCTGTTGTGATTTATGCTTGAACTCTTTTCACAAAATAAAAGGATCTATTAGAGCGCCGGAACTGTGTGACTTTTATGTTACAATATTTAAGAGCAGCTTTGTCTCCAACGTATTTTCCGACTCCTTAAAAGGTTCCCGACATACATTCTGATGGCTAATTTATGATATGGTGTTGATTCTAGATATTCTCACTTGCTTTTCTTTTGTTGTACTACTAGGGATCTGATTTTCCATTTCCTTCCTGTTTTTTAAAAGAATGTATATGTGATTGATCAATAAATTATTGTTTCTTTATCTATTGGTGCTCAAAAGAATGTATAAAAAAAATTAAATGATATGAACACTATCCCTAATTTCTTAGGTACTAAATCATTGTCTTTTCTATTTGCTTATTTTATTCAAAAAAACGGGCCCTTATTAGAATGATTTGCTAATCTCAATCAAGCTTTATTTTGGAAATCTTAATTGTCAACTCTGTATATATATTCGGATTTCGGATTTATATTGATAATCTTAATTTTTTTTTCAAATCTTAATTATATGTACACAAATGCAAGTATAAATAGTTACAATGTCATAGGTAAATATCACTACTAATCTTTTTTTTGTCATGGTTGTAACGCCCCGACCTCTAAGCATCATTATTAGGTTAATTAATTAAGTGATTAGCAGCGGAAGACCTAATTTAGTCGGAGCGTCACTGTCGTACCTCCCATCCGGAAGGTACAATGCAACATACTTTCATAAACTAAAACATAGCTGGGAATATATATAATTAACTTAAACATAGCTAAAGTTTCATAAAGTTAGTGTAAGTGAACTTATAATACATAACCGTCATAGTTGCAAAACTAAAGTTAATCTTTCCTCACTGCTACGCCTTCCCATCTTCATAAGCAAACCTAAAACAGAAAAACAAAACGTCATGAGCCGAGGCTCAGTAACATACTACCCTAACATCGTAAAAGCATTTCAATTCATTTTAGTTGCAAACAGGGAGAAGAGAATATAGTCAAACCATTTCGTAAACGTATACTTTAAATCAAGAACATAAGAACCATTCAGGTTGTCATTATCATTATCATTATCATCATTCATTAACAGAATCATTATCAACTTTCATTAGTTAATTGAGTTCAACGGAAGGCAAAGCCACCGAGGACATAAGTCCCCCATCAAAAGGTGGCATATAACACCATAAATCGTAACAGAAGGCAAAAGCCACTGAGGATATTCATCCCCCATCAGAAGGTGGCATATAATGCCAATAATAACAGAAGGCAGAGCCTGCGAGGACATTGTCCCCCATCAGAAGGTGGCATAATGCCATATTGTGGGTGCCACCGAGGACGTTGTCCCCCATCAGAAGGTGGCGTTGCCGCCAAAAGGTACGGGCACGACCCGACATAACACAATACTCTTTCACTTAACTTTCTCATGTTTCGTTTATTTTACGTATCATAATTACATTACATAATCGTAATCATAACCATAAACGTAATTGTAATCATTAAACGTAATCATAATCGTATTTTGCATAACATCAAAGTCGTCATACTTCATAGCATCAAATCATTTAATAAACATCATTTACATAGACAAACATTTCATATCCTGCACACCATAAATAACATAGCATAAACATCGTATAAAGCATCATAAAACATAGTTGGAAGGGGAGTACGGGTGTTAGCAGTAGACGTTACCTGAATTCCTGCTTAACAACCTTGATAGCCGAGGGAAACCTGTAATACCCTTTATCTTCTTTAATCTATTCAAGAATAGTTTTATTAATATATGTTTCATTATTTAGCTTTTAAGCCTAACTATTAGTAAAAGCTTATTATAGTCATAGCGTTCGTCATATGGTCATAAAAGGGTTCAATAGTAGTCATTGTTATCTTAGTTGTTATTAACTTATTAAGGTGACTCTTTAATCAACTAATAAGTGGAATAGCTCCTTTAATCCTATTTTAGAATTATTGAACAATTATACTTACAGTTTATATCGATATATTATTATATAACCATTCAATTTGATAAAAGTATATTATTATTATTACACGAGTCCATAGTTACTTATCAATTAATCATTTGCTATTAATTAACCAAGTTTATTGCTAAAATACCACCATTAACATCATCATAATATTATTTAGTCACATTAAACTAATAATGCAAGCTAACTAGTTATTATAAGTGTACACGAGTATTAGTGAAGTAATAATATTATAGTTATAGCTTGTACTCATACTACATAGCTAACTAAGGTTATTAGAATCCTTTAATTTACTACTCCATGAACCATACTAAGTTTCTAAGATTAATAAAGAGCGTATATTAATTAACTTAACAATTCATATTAGCCTAATGTTAACAACACCATAGTTTAGTTTATAATAATAGGTTATAAGTTGATTATTAACAACCTACTATGAGTCCATAATTAAATCAACAGATTTTTCACCAGGTACCCCTGAGATTTCTTAATATTCACCTGGTACCCTCGCGTTTTCCAAAATTCACCAGGTGAAAAAACATCAGAATACCCTTAATGACTAACGGTTGTCAACTCCGTTAGTCATTAAGGCTAAATCAACCAAATTAACCCCTAACTAACCTAATTAATACTAATTAATCCTAATTAAACCTAATTAATACTTTTAAACCCTAATTAATCTATCTCTCTCCCTAACCCCTAGCCCCACCACCTGAAACCACCCCACCCAAACCCCACAACCTCCCCTCACCCCACCCAAAGGCGGCAAGACGCGCCACCCCCTTCACCCCACCCCCCCCACCTCACCCCCCCTCGAGTCGATTTCCCTCCCCTCCCTCCTACCCCCGTCGAATTTCGCTCCCCCCCCCCCCCACATTTGTTCCACCTCTAAGCTTTGCGTATTCATCTTCTTTGCAATTATAGGCGGCAAGTTGAAGCAAAATGACAAACACAATCGGCGGAAGTCGGCAGCCCAACTTCTCTCTCCTCTACCTTTTTGTTTTTGTTTTGTGAAGATAAATTCCGATGCATAGCAAATCTAATTATGTCAAATATCAAGAACTTAATGTTAATGGTACAAAATCAGTAGGCCACCGTAAGTTTTTGTTTCTTTTAAAATTTGAAGTATCTTTTTGGTTTGTTTTTGTTTCTTCAACTGCGAAGTTTGAAACTCGGGGAGGGGAGGGGAGAGAAATTCGACGGGGTGGGAGGGAGGGCAAATCGGCTCGGGGGCGCGCGGTGTGGGGGGGGAGGGGTCGGGGGGTGGGGGGGGAAGGGTCATGGGGATAGGGAAGGGGGCCAGAGGTGGTGGGGGTGGGAGAATGGGGGAGGGGGGTCGGGTGGGGGAGGGGCGGGGGTGGTGGGAGGGTTAGAGTCATAGTTAGGTTAATTAAGTTTTTTTAAGGGTCATAGTTAACGGAAAGTTGACGGTAAGGTTACGTCAGGAATTTTTCAAAACCACAGGGGCACCTGGTGAATTTTGGAAAACGCGAGGGTACTAGGTAAATATTAAGAAACCTCAGGGGTACCTGGTGAAAAATCCGTTAAATCAATAGTTCAACTAAGTGAGGTTAGATATTATAAGTTATGTACTTAGTAAGTAAGATAAGTCATTACCTAAGCATATAACAACTATCATAAATACATGGTTTTATTCCAACTTAATTTAACATTAACGATTAAATAGCATATTAAGATCATGGTTAGTTTTAGTTAAACTTAAATACCTTATGATTAGGAAAATAACCCAAAGATAGTTTTAGGAACCAATTAAGTGGCCAACTTAAAATCAACCCATATCAGTACATTAAACCAGCAATTTAAAGTGTCAGAACAGACTAAGTGATGCAACTAAGTGGATAAATTTTAGGCCAAAACATAAGTTAACAACTTGGGCTTGAAAATAAAACAACTTCGTAAAAAAGAATAAAAAGAGGTAATACCTCTGCTCTTATTTTGAGCAGCGACGAACGCCCACGAAGAGAGAGAAAGAGGCGGGCTCTGGCTGACAGCGGCGCGGCGGCGAAGCTCCGAGCAGGGCTGGTGGCGCAGGCGACTCCGGTGTGGCACAGGCACACAACAGCGTGCGGAGGAGGGAGAGAGGGATTGAGCGTGAGAGATGAGAGGAAGTGGGTGTTGCGCAAGCAACGAGAGAAACAACCACGGGGGTTGGGTTGTTGACGTTGCTGGCGGTCGAATAACGACGGTGGTGGTGCGAGTGGTGCCGGGGGTCAGGCATGTGGTGGTTGTCGAGAGAAATGAGAGGAGGAAAGTTGTTGCTTTTGTTGTGTCTTTCATCCGTGAATCAATAATGGCTTCTTATAGATGGAATTTGGGGAACAAAAATCTGATTTGGGAAGAAGATGAGTGGGGAAGAATCTCTGCATTGCTGACTTTAGGAAGGAGTGGGATTGGGTGATAGTAAGAAAGCTGGAACATGTTTGGCATGGTTGCCAAGTGCCATAGAGGAGGAAGAAGGAAAGTAGGAGAAGTTATTTAGTTGACTTTGGGAGAAAATTATTCTTTTCCCCCTATTTTTTTCTTGAATAATGCAAAAGTGGGTTTTAATTCCAGAAATATGCCCAAATTCACATTAATTCCCTGCGTACCATCCACGTAGGACGGCACGCGAGAATTTTTTTTTTTTTCTACTTAAGCAAAACCGCTACTTCGAATAGCGGTTTACCCTTATAAACCGCTACTTGAAGTAGCGGTTATTGTGAAAATAAACCGCGACTTGAAGTAGCGGTTAATATTAATTGACCGCTACTTGAAGTAGCGGTTTACTGGTCCCTAAACCCCCCATTCCAGATCTTGGCGCTGAGTACATTAAACCGCTACTTGAAGTAGCGGTTCATTAATATTAACCGCTACTTCAAGTAGCGGTTTACTGCAATCCCCAACTCCCCCTAGGTTTCCCAATTTCTCAGATTCGACGATTTCATTCTCTCAAATTTGTTTCTCCCTCTCTCTCTTACGACACAACACCACCATCCCACACAACACCACCGTCGATAGTGGGCCACCGGAGCAACGACGTCGCCGCGCAACAACGCCAGGCGAGTGACAAGGAGCTCAGCCAACAAGGACGCCAGCCGCACCACCAACACAACTCCGTCTATTAGGCCAGGTGAGTTTATTTTTTTGTTTTTTTTTTTAATTTAATTTGCTTAGCATTTCATATTTGTTATGTATTTTAGCTTTGTAACTGTTGTTAGATGGAAATTGTTTAGTTTGATTAGTATAATCTAGTATTTTGCATAATTTAGCATTTTGTGATGGTTGATTTTGCATGAATTGGAAGGTGATATATTGCTGATATTGGTTGGTTAAAAATGGTGTTGAGCATTTTGTGATGGTTGATTTTGCATGAATTGTTGTGTTTAGGTTGCAAATGCTACTAGTATAGGTGAAGAATGGTGTTCATATTGTTTGAATGTGTAGAATAAGAATAACTTTAACATTATGTTTTTTGTATGTAGAATATGGAACAACCTAAATATCCTTTATACCTTTATTGGAATGGTGAACTATCTCAAAATGACGTTGATATTGTGTATCGAGGTGGAAGGAAAAAATTTATGTTCATCAATTCTGGTATGATGTTTCAAGAGATTCTGAATAGGGTATATGATGTTGTTGGATGTGATCGTATGTATGTGGAACTGAAATGGAAAAGAGATATCCGATGCCGGGGAAATATGTGCCAATTGCACTAGAGGATAACGAGTCACTAAGTGCTATGTGGCTTTCAGTGACACAAACGTCAGCCATGGCAATGGAGGTGTACATTGAACAAGTTCCCAAGGAGATAAATCTCCAAAGTAATGTGGGTTATGTACCTACAATAGACTTTAGGGATAGCATGGAGGTACCGACATCAGCTCCTAGTATGCAATTTGAATCATTTACTAGCATGTTGTCAGACCCACATTATGTCAATGAGCACATGAATGAGTTCAGTTCTCCTGGTTCGTCTCCCCACATACCATCCACATTCCATCTCGATACTCTACATCGAAATGATGTTGATTATTTGGGAAATGAGGAGGAGCATGTGGATTCTGATAGGGAGGAGGACGATGATGCAAGGGAAACAGCTGACAAGGCAATAAGGTCTGGTGTTCCTTCACAAGATTGGCTCAGAATTGATGAAGTTGATCAAAGGTTAATAGATGCATGGATGACTTGGAAATGCACTGGTTCATTGACTGTGGCTTCTGAATTTGAGATAGGACAAGAGTTTGCCTCATTGCAAAGAATTAAAGAATTTTGTGAAAGCATGGTCGATCTCTAGAAACCGGATGTTTCGGGTGTTAGAGTCGAGCCCACAAAGTATGTCATTGAATGTGCCGTAAAGGAAGTGTGTCACTTGTCCATGGAGG
Organism: Beta corolliflora; assembly: GCA_947648045.1. Lineage (NCBI taxonomy): Eukaryota > Viridiplantae > Streptophyta > Magnoliopsida > Caryophyllales > Amaranthaceae > Beta > Beta corolliflora. The sequence goes on from CANSZD010004102.1 coordinate 282,723, forward strand.
TTGCGTGCAATCATGACTAAGTCGTACTCATTCAAAATTGTACGATATGGTGGTCCACATGCAAGCAATTGTTTGGGAGACATAACATGTGGAGACCATCCTCTCATTTCATCGGATTTCGTTGTTGATCTTATCGAGGATTTCATTAGGACTGATCCTTCATTCAAAGTTCAGTCCATCTTGACTTTTGTGAAGAACCAATATCAATTTTCAATAACATACAAGAGAGCTTGGTTAGCCAAACAAAAGGCAATAACCAACATTTTTGGTGATTGGGAGAAGTCTTATCAAGAGTTACCTAGGTACTTGCAAGCCTTGAAAGAGTCCAATCGAGGCACCGTCATTCATCGGTGTATGATCCCAACACAAGATCCTAGTACGCACATCTTTAAGAGGGTCTTCTGGGCCTTTAAACCCTCCATTACCGGATTCCGTCATTGTCGACCTCTTATCACTATAGATGGTACTCACTTGTACGGGAAATACAAAGGCAAATTATTGATTGCTATGGGAACAGATGCTAATTTCCACTATTCCCACTTGCCTTTGTCGTTGTGAAGGAAGAAAGCACGGAGGACTCGGTCTTGGTTTTTAGCTTGCATTAGACGTTCCGTCACGTATAGAAAGGATTTGTGTGTCATCTCGACCGTCATAGGGGTATCCTTGCAGCTATGAACGAGCCTCAAAGTGGATGGGAAGAACCATATGCCCATCACCGATTTTGTGTGCGACATCTTGCTTCGAACTTGAATACGAAGTATAAGAATGCTGCCATCAAGAATCTATTCGGAAAAGCTGCATATGCTAGGCAGAAGAGGAAGTTTTTGTACTATATGGATCGAATTGGCTCCATTAATGTCGAGGCGCCTAGATATCTCGTTGGACATTCCCCTTCATCTATGGTCTCTTCATCATGATGGTGGGTATAGATATGGTGTGCAAACCACAAACATGTCTCGAAGTGTTTAATGGCGTCCTAAAAGGGGCAAGATGTCTTCCGATCACTGCTTTGGTAAGAATGACATTTTATCGTGTCAATTCTTATTTTGCTACAAGGAGAGAATTGGGTAGAAGAAGACTTGAGGAAGGCCATGATTATAGCCCGAAGGCGACTACCATCATTGAAAAGAACATGGAGAAGGCAAGTGCTCATGAGGTGATTGTGTTTGACTATGAACGAGGGCTATTTGAGGTCACTATCGGACGTGGAGACCGTATTGCAGGGAAAGGTGGAAAGAAACACACGGTGAACTTAATGAACAAGACATGTACATGTGAGAAAGTCATAATATATAAGTTGCCATGTTCTCATGTCCTTGCGGTCTGTCGATACCGGAGCTTGTCATATAGTGGTTTTGTGGACGCTTCTTTTATGACTACCGAGTATCGATCTACTTATATGTCCTTTTTCAAGCCTGTGCCTGATATGCATAATTGTTCTCCATATTATGGTCCGAGAATTATAGCTGATGAGAGCCTAAAGCGTCGAGCTGGACGTCCAAGGTCCACTCGAATACAAAATGAAATGGATGCGGTGATAGGCCCTAAGAAATATAGATGTAGCATTTGTAAGGTTTCGGGACACAATAAGCAAAGATGTCCTAATAACAACGATGAAGGAACATCTGGGTAAATCTAAATTTTATTAAAATTCATAAATTTATATAATTATCATAGTCATCATTGTGTTACTAACCTTTTTGTTTTTTTTTGGTTCTTAGGTCTGATGGCGCAATCCATCTTTCCCGGCCCCACTAATCGCAGCGTTCTCACCCTCCAGGACAAGCATCGGAGTGAGGATGCCTGGAGGGGAGTATCGGACACGGTTTTATCGTGTCGGTTGCATCATCATAGTCTCACTCGTGACTGGGAGGTTCACGATAGGGTTCTTCGGTATGTTGAGCGTGCTGGTTTTCTCGGCATACATCGTTTGGTAGGGGGAGGTTTGGAGATTGATCGACCACTTCTGACGGCATTAGTGGAGCGATGGAGGCAGGAGACACATACCTTTCATTTGACTGTCGGGGAGGCGACGATTACTTTAGAAGATGTCGCTGTTATCCTTGGACTCAGAGTGCACGAGCCACCTGTTACTGGTCGAGGCGAGGGTAATTGGGCTGCAGTAGTGCACGAGTTGTTAGGGATCTGGCCCACCACACCAGAGAACGAGCCCAAAGTTCTCCAGGGTTCGTCTTTGAGGTTGACATGGCTTCGGCTTCATTTTTTCTTGTTGCCGAACGATGCTGATGAGGTGACAGTACAGCGATTCGCACGGGCTTATATTCTTGTCTTGATGGGGTCCATTCTTTTTTTGCCGACAAGAGTGGAGATACCGATCCAGTGCTTTATCTTCCACTTTTGGCGATCTCGACGTAGCGGGGACATATAGCCGGGGAGTGCGACCCTTGCATACTTGTATCGACAGCTATGTCGGGCATCACAGAGGGGTGCGAGGGAGTTAGGTGGACCTGTGTTGTTGTTACAGCTTTGGGCATGTGTTGTTGTAACAAAATCAGAAATTTTTTACACTTTCACCATACCTCACGTGGCTTAGCATTAAGTGGATGTTAATATATATTTTTTTATGCCTATTTGATAAAATAATAAAACTAACCTTTTTCTTTAATTCATGAAATCATGAAATACATTATTGTCACTTAAATTTCAACATTTGCAAATTGGTAAATTATGCTTTTAGCTTATTCAATCAAATTTTAAGTGTGCCTCATTAGTTGAAAATATATTTTATGCTCTTATTATACTTATTTAGTTAATTAAGCATGTTTATATTTTTAGAATATTACAATGGCACCATCATATACCTCAAACGATATATCATCTCCCTCTAGAGATGATACGCATACACCTGTGATAAAAAAAACGTGGCCTCCTAAAGTGGACAATTCGAATTTCCTTGATGTTGATGCTATGGTTTTCACCCTTTTTCGTGAAGGTCATCTTTTTTTCCATAATGTATCCAATATATGTTCACATATCATATTAATAGAAGTAATGAGATATGGGCTTATGTAGAAGGCGTTTATACCACTATAGATGGGTTTCGATCATACTATAGATGGGTTTCGGTCATACCACTCCTCCAAGGGTTTATAAAGTGTGCGATGATTATTTTTGAAGATATTAATTTGAACGATGAAGATGTTTTTCGGCTTAAAAATATTGTGTTGCTCTGTTATATAGGAAGTGATGATTAGGCATATCTATCAATTTTAAGTTTTGGCACAATAACTTGTAACAATTTTTATATTTTATGCAATTTTAGTTTTGAATAAATATCTTATTTAATATTGATTAATAATTTATTAATATTTTTAACTTATTGTTTTACAATATTGGTGCATTATTTTGTCACGTTTCCCCTATGTTTATGTGCTTTTTTTATTTGTTTATTTTTTTTAGCTTATTATTACAACAACTTATTTTTATTTTTGTCTTATATCAACAACTAAACCAACACCTTATATTATATTTTGTCTTTTTTTGGTCGAATTATATAATTTTTTTTATTAAACATCATGTATTTAATTCCTCCTACATCAACAATTAACTATAACATTAAATATTTGATTTAAGTTTTTTAAAAATATTAAAAAAAATCCATAAATGCAATAGTTGACAATGTGTCAAGCATTGAAGAGCAAAATAAACTCTTTTAGTTCAACGATAGAGGCTGAATTTTCGAAGATTTCAAATATTGAGGGTAAATTTCCAAGATTCTCCAACAACATTTCAACTTTGAAACTGAAATTTGAAACTTTGAAAGACCAACATGTTTCAGTAGGTTCTAAAGTTGAGTATTTAGAGTTCAATAAAGCTGAGAAAGAAAATTGAAACTTTGATTAGCAAACGAAATGAAATATTTGCTGAAATAAGAAGAGTTATGGAAAGAATTGATGATATGCTCAACTCCCCTTTATCTTTTACAATTCAATTGAGTTTTGGCAACAATTTCTTAGGGTTCATTGATCAATACCATTCCACTTGTGTGAATTGGTTAATGATTTTCAGTTTGACAGTTGTTTTCATAAGTTTTCTTGGTTTTCCAATTTGGGTTATTTGGGGTATATTAAGGAACAACTTCGCGAAGTTGAAATTTCATTGGAGTAATAGTGAAAATTTTAGAGCTGAATTCCGCAACATGTTTGATCTTGAGGGAAACTATTTAATTATTTAAAATGAGACAAAAAGTTGTTGGAATTTAATACGCTCAATCTGTAAATTATTTCCCTGAAAATGTTGGAATTCATATTCCAACATTTATGCGGCCAAAATGTTGAGAATTCCAACATTTTGGTATCATATTAAATTCCAATATTTTGGTCTCATTTTAAATTCCCTTTATTAAAATGAGACCAAGCATATTAAATTCCAACATTTTAGTCTCATTTTGGCCTCATATCAAATTCTAACATTTTGGTCTCATATTAAATTCCAATATTTTATTCATTTTCTGGTTTAAGTGTTATTCAAGTTTCATATTGGTCTCATTTTCTGTTTTGGTCTCACTCCAATGAAATTCCAATGTCGCAAAGTTGTTCCTTAACATACCCCAATAAACCCAAATTGGAAAACCAAGAAAACTCAAGAAAGCAACTGTCAAGCTTTAAACCATTAACCAATTCCCACAAGTGGAATGGTATTGAACAATGAACCCCAAGAAATTGTTGTCAAAACTCAATTGAACTGTAAAAGATAAAAGGGAATTTAGCATATCATCAGTTGTTTCCACAACTCTCCTTCCTTCAGTTCAGTTGCAATCAATTCAGTTTATATTGAAAACTAGCTATAGGCAGTGGTAACCTGATAATTCAAAAGTAAGATTTGTAATGAGCAGTGTAGAAGCAAAAGGGGATTTCCTATTAAGAGAAGCATCTGGAAAGAGAAAGACATTCAGGAATGTTGTTAATTAATTTGTAGTTAGGAGAGCTCCCTAGTTCTAGATAAGTGGGGAATTGCATTAGACAACTAAACTGATATTCAATCTACTATCTAAATCTAATCTTCATTATTTTGTGTGTGGGTGACTGTCCTAAACACCTAATCCCTAGCACCAAAATAGCATTTAACATGCTTAGATACCCATGGAAACGAGGCAACTAAACTGATATTTCAAGTAATGTAATTGAAACAAAATCAATACCTGAAGCAGACACTAAAGTAGACACTGCAGCAGATCATACAGGCTCAATTGAAACAGATTTTCCACCTACAATTTAACAAAAAAAAAGTAATTGTAGTTATAAAAAAAATGGTATGAAATAAAAAATGAAAATAAAATAGTAAACCAAAAACATATTAAATAAAACTCGAATAATACTTACAAAATAGAAAGTGAGATCCAAATGAACCAATATGTATTGCAACACTACAAATATGATTTTCACATGAAACTTCTTCACATATTTGCTTTGTATTTCTTCAACATTAGGCCAATAAAAATCCGACATAATACTCTCAATCTTTAAATTACCTCCCTGGACACTATTCATTTTGCCAAATTTAGCTCTCACTTCTTCACTACTCATCCAATAAAATCTCAATGTCTCAAAATTGTTCTTCAACATACTCCAATTCAACCAAATTGGAAACTCAAGAAAGCTCAAAAAAACAATTGTTAAGCTCAAAATCATCCACCAATTCCCACAAGTGGAATGGTATTGTACAATAAACCCAAAAAAATTATTACCAAAACTTAACTGAAGCGTAAAAGACAGAAAAGAGTTCAACATATCGTCAATTCTTTCTACGACTCTCTTCAATTCAGCAAAAACTTCATTTCTTTTGTTAATCAAAATATCAAAATCTTCCGCAGCTTTCTCGAACTCCAAGTAATCGACTTTCCTACCTAATGCAGCATGTTGACCTTTCACACCTTTAATTTCAGTTTCAATCTTTGAAATCCTAGAAATCACAACTTCAATTCTTGATATCTTAGAAATCTCACCTTCAATTCTCGATATCTTAGAAATCTCACCTTCAATTTCTGAAATCTTAGAAATTTGACTCTCAATTTTTGAAATCTTAGAAATTTCACCCGAAATCTTGGACAATTCAGCCTTAATGTTTGTCACATTATCTTGAATTCGCTTAATATTTTCGGAACTTGACCCAGAAATATATTCTAATGACTTCACAATACAATCTTGAACTCATCTTTCTTGAACTCTAAATACTCAACTTTAGAACCTACTGAAACATGTTGGTCTTTCACCCGTCCAATTTCAGTTTCAAAGTTGAAATGTTGTTGGTGAATGTTGGATATTTCACCCTCAATCCTTGAAATCTCGGAAATTTCACCCTCAATCCTTGAAATCTTAGGCCAATTGTTGATGACATAAAAAGCAAATATGTTAAGAAATTTGTTGGGATAATCATATTTTTCGTCCTGCAGTGTGTTATGGTTTCATTTGGGTCTCATTTTCTGTTTTGTAACTGTTATTCAAGTTTTATTCAAAATGCATTTTGTTTACCAATTTATTTTCTTTTTTTATTGCATACCATTTTATTTTCTTAACTACAATTTTTTCTTTGTTGAATGCTAGGTGGAAAATCTTTTTAGAGTCGTTATTGTCTGCCTCAGTTTTGTCATGAATTGTATATAATTTTAGTTCATCTCTAGAATCTTGAAAATTTTTCAGTTTCAATGTTGAAATGTTGTTTCAATTTCAATGTTGAATGCTAGGTGGAAAATCTTTCAATTTCATGACAAACCAACATTTCAACATTGACAGATTTTGGAACAAAAAAAATTGATGGACCAAAAAATATGATGGACCAAAAAGTTTGATGGACCAAAAAAATTGATGGACAAAAGGTACAAAAATCCTATATATCAAGACGAAGATGTATTTTCCTCTTTCTTTTGTGACAGTTTTCTATTAGAACACACACCAACATTGACATTTATTAGATCAAAGACATTAGTTGCAATAGAAACACAATAAAAAAAATATATGTAACTGCATCACAATAAACATCAACAACCAAATGTGTCGATGAACGACCATTCCATTAGTGATGGCCATGGTTTGAAAAAAAAATATGCAAAGGGTTTAGCACAAATCTAATCTAGTATCAAATGCAAGACAATAACCTATAATGGTAGGGCGGATCCAGGATTTTAATTCTGCGGGGCCGACATAAGCGACCCAATATTATACGAAAATTCAGTAAAATCAAAAATTGCATACAGCTAACCAAAAATATTATTTTATTTAAATAACAATCTAAAAATTATTTTAAATAAACTATTCCACATGTTTGCGCCGAGTTCTCATATCTAAATCACAATCTATGTTAATTCTTATTGAAAAGAAACTGTAAATATCCCTTTGGATTGTTCTCTTTATTATGAAATTTATTTTAAAAGATTTTACAAGATCATATATTTATCAACCACTTCTTATAATCTAATAACAATAGAATAATATTTATAATATCTAAATCAAACAACTTTTACTTATTTTCTAATTAACAAAAGTAAATCCTTAATTGACATTTATTTTACTAGATTCAATTTAACAAACTTAATATATATTTGCATCATTGGTAAAAATCTATTTAGTATTGATGATTCTAGTTTGAAACTCATACTATGATGATAATATAATTTATAATTAAATATATAACGTGTAAAGCAATGAAGCAATAAAAGTATTCATAATCATTGTACACGTTAATCAAGTACTAAAAATTGATTTGGGGAAAAATAAAAAGGTAAGGAGAAACTGACCAGTAAGAGTACTACTTGGAAAGAGAATAAGTGGAGGTAGTGGTGTCAATCTGGGTCACTGGCTGGGTTTGGGTTGACCCAAGCTGGGTCGGAATGATTTGGGTCGGAATAATCTGGGTGAGAGTGTGTCATGGGTCGGGTGAACTTGGGTCGGGTTCAACTGGGTGAGGGGATCTCAGAACTGGGTCGGAACTGGGTCGGCTTAGACTGGGTCGGCCGGTATCTGGGTTGGGTGAATTTGGGTCGGAATGGAATAAGGTGAAGTCGGCCTAAATCGGCTTTCAGAATGACTTGGGTCGGAAGAAATCGTCCAGGATTTTAATTCTGCGGGGCCGACATAAGCGACCCAATATTATACGAAAATTCAGTAAAATCAAAAATTGCATACAGCTAACCAAAAATATTATTTTATTTAAATAACAATCTAAAAATTATTTTAAATAAACTATTCCACATGTTTGCGCCGAGTTCTCATATCTAAATCACAATCTATGTTAATTCTTATTGAAAAGAAACTGTAAATATCCCTTTGGATTGTTCTCTTTATTATGAAATTTATTTTAAAAGATTTTACAAGATCATATATTTATCAACCACTTCTTATAATCTAATAACAATAGAATAATATTTATAATATCTAAATCAAACAACTTTTACTTATTTTCTAATTAACAAAAGTAAATCCTTAATTGACATTTATTTTACTAGATTCAATTTAACAAACTTAATATATATTTGCATCATTGGTAAAAATCTATTTAGTATTGATGATTCTAGTTTGAAACTCATACTATGATGATAATATAATTTATAATTAAATATATAACGTGTAAAGCAATGAAGCAATAAAAGTATTCATAATCATTGTACACGTTAATCAAGTACTAAAAATTGATTTGGGGAAAAATAAAAAGGTAAGGAGAAACTGACCAGTAAGAGTACTACTTGGAAAGAGAATAAGTGGAGGTAGTGGTGTCAATCTGGGTCACTGGCTGGGTTTGGGTTGACCCAATCTGGGTCGGAATGATTTGGGTCGGAATAATCTGGGTGAGAGTGTGTCATGGGTCGGGTGAACTTGGGTCGGGTTCAACTGGGTGAGGGGATCTCAGAACTGGGTCGGAACTGGGTCGGCTTAGACTGGGTCGGCCGGTATCTGGGTTGGGTGAATTTGGGTCGGAATGGAATAAGGTGAAGTCGGCCTAAATCGGCTTTCAGAATGACTTGGGTCGGAAGAAATCGGCTTTCGGAATGACTTGGGTCGGAAGTAATCGGCTTTCGGAATGACTTGGGTCGGAAGAAATCGGCTTTCGGAATGACTTGGGTCGGAAGAAATCGGCTTTCGGATTACTTGGGTCGGAAGAAATCGATATCGGAATAACTTGGGTCGGAATAAATCGGCTTCGGAATGACTTGGGTCGGAATAATTCGGCTTTCGGAATGACTTAGGTCGGAAGAAATCGATATCGGAATGAATTGGGTTGGAATAAATCGACTTTCGGAATTAATTGAGTATTCAAGTAATCGACTATCGGAATGACTTGGGTCGGAATAAATCGGCTTTCGGAATGACTTGGGTCGGAATAAATCGGCTTTCGGAATGACTTGGGTCGGAATAAATCGGCTTTCGGAATGACTTGGGTCGGAATAAATCGGATCTCGGTAGGACTTGGTTCTTGGATCAGCTGAAATCTCAAACCGGCGGCGTATTGATTTGGTTTGGGTCGAGATTGTTATGACTTATACGTTATAAACTTATAACATGTGATATAGATTATACTTTATACAGTTTATAGTGATATATTATAGTAATTATACTAATATTGTGAATTTTGATTGAGTCATTGTGAACTTTGTAATAATACATTGAATCGTTAATAGTTTGATATTTATATTACTAATTTTTAAAGTTACTAAAGTAAGACTTATAAGTTATACACTTAATACTTATATTATTGGGCCATTCACCATTGGGCATTGGCTATTGGCCTATTGCCTAAGTATCGGTTATTCACTTATTCTTATTCATGATTGCATAAGTATTCAAGTAACAAATAACAACTAACAATCTAACATCTAACAAGTAACAATAACAACCATAAGGGTTAAGCATTTAAGTTGTTAAGGGCTTAAGGCATAAGTCCATACTCCATAGTCCATACTGATTATTGATTATAGACTTATAGTGTTAGAGTCAATAAACTATTAAACTTAAACATTTTGTTAGTTAGTGACTTACACACTCTCAAGTCTGAATGAGTCACTATATAGCAACAAAAAGAGTTAGACTTTCATCGTTCATGGAACAACTCAACAAGTAGTGAAGTAACAATGATCAACGTTAATCACTTAATCGAATATGTCAATATGTCATATGAAGATGATACATAATCATACACTATATTAGTAGAGGATGAACATAATCGAATTTCGTTAAGTTAAGGTTCACAATCTTGACATAAATTAATTAATCAAATGATCATAAGATTGATTGTCTTCGACATTAATCAAAAGTCAAAACCATCAAATGATAATAAGATTGATCATCGATGTTATTACACGGTTTTAACAATAATCAAAGCATCATTAGAAATTTAGAATAGATTGATCGACTTTCATCGTTGATGTTTCAGTTTTGGATCTTAAAAGACAGTAAGATACTAAGTTGCTATACGTATCGTCGTATAGCAACTTAATCATACGTATCGTTGTGGATCTTAATCAAAAGTCATACTAGGAAATTAGGAATCCGTCTATTTCATTAATTAAATAATCATACATTCATATTTCATACTTAACAGTTAACAGTTTCTACTTTCACTGTTTCACAATTCACATCAAGTCATCAATACATCATTATTCATTCATAATAATTTTTACATGAATCATCTTGTTTATAATTAAAAATAGTAATTAAAGTATGAAACTTCTAAAGTTTGTAATATTTATTAATTTATAATATTACTAATTAGTAATTAGTTAATAACTAAACAAATTTACAAATCAATACTATAATTACAATTGGTATTAAAAAATGTAGAATTATAAATATAAAAACTAGAAAAAAGCATTACTTGTGTCTTGTCTTAACAACTCTTAAGACTTAACCTTACCCATTTGATTTGAGAAAGAGTAAATCCAACCATTGAGATTTTGAAATCCATGTGCTTGGTCACTCTTGATGTTCATTGGTCAAAAAAATATGTAAAGGATCTTGGTTTGAGACCATTGATTAGCTAATATTAAATCTGAGCCCTAGACCCTTCATTTCTTTAATCTCTAAAATCAGAAATCTAAAAATCTAAAACTAACTCACTAAAATGAATCTTAGCTACTCAATGATTAAATCCAACGGTTGAGATTGAATCAGAAATCTAACCCTAAACCTCCACCCTAATCCCTAATATATAAACCTATTTTTTAACCTCACACGCCTCATTTCTTCACCTCATTTTCTCTCTCATCCGATCCGGCATTCCCTCTCACTCTCATCCTCTATTCCTCTCCCTTCCAAACCCTAAAAAAAAACCCTCAAAATTATTCGCTTCTTCCAGTTTTTTTTTTATCAATCTCTAATTCTCTATTACTCTCTCATTTTCTCTCTCTCTCTCTCTATCTTATTTTCTTCGCTTCTTTCATATTTATCTTTCAAATTTCTCATTTCTCTTAAATACGGTTTACGGGTTTGTGTTCTCTTGGTTAATTTTCTGGGTTTTGGACTTTTGGTCAAGAAGTGAAGATCGTCGGAAAAACACGGTGATCGTCGGAAAAGAAGAAGCAAAGAAGAAGCAAAAAAGAAGAAAAAAGAAGCAAAAAGAAGCAAAAAAAAAGCAAATTTAATATTTAAAAACAGTATGTCGCAACCACCAGGTAAGTGTTCTACACTTCTAGAGTTCTAGAATTCCTTTTTTTTTTTTTAGAATTAGGAAGATCGCTTGCATGTGAATGTGGGATTATGTCTTTGGTCCGGTTTGCGAGATCTACTTGGAATATCATGTATTTTTTGATTTTTTTTTTACTTTTTTTTTTTGTCATATGTGAGATCTAGAATTTTTTAGGAATGTCAAGTTTATTTTTCGATCTTAATACCGATTTTTTATTTGTATCTTATTTTTGTCATATGTGAGATCTACTATGTTCGTTATTATTTGTCATGTATAATTGTATATTAAATTCTTAACTTGAATTATTTAGGGTTTCTGACTTGTTTACAACTTTACATGTTTGATGTTTGTGATTTTTGTTTCTGATTTTTTGTCATTTATAATTTATGTTACATGTTTGTGATGACATGTTTGTGATTTCATTTATTTTTCGATCTTAATACTGTTTTTTTTGTCATGTTTGATGTTTGTGATTTCATGTTTGTGAATTCATTTATATTACATGTTTGTGATTCCTCATTGATGTTTAACAATTTAAGTATCTAGGTCTGCCTTTTTGTTAGGGTTTGATTTGTTTAGGGTTCGTGTTTTCGGGTTCGTGTTTTTTCGATTTTTTTGTCATTTATAATTTATGTTACATGTTTGTGATGACATGTTTGTGATTTCATTTATTTTTCGATCTTAATACTTTTTTTTTTTGTCATGTTTGATGTTTAAACTTTAATAATGGTTTCATGTTTGATGTTTGTGATGACATGTTACTGTTTTTTGTCATCTCGACATATGTACTTGGAATGACCTCCTATTAGGCTTATGGTTACTGAGGACGTATTATGGTTCATGCCTTTTTTGTTCCCTTTTAGTATTGACTTGTGTTAACCCATATCTTTTCTCCCAACATAAAGTATTACTCGAACTTCTGTAACTGATATAGACGTATGATTTACGCTTAGAATTGTTGTCTAATGGTGCTGTTTTTAGGTGCTTATTGTGTGTCATAAATATGTTATCATTTTCTCTCTCTTGTTGCAGCGCATGTTTTTCTTCATCAGCTGCCCTGTTAAGTCTCTGGTTGTTGTTTGTGTGCTCTTGCTATTGCCACAACATGCTGGTGGCTGCTACTGTGAAACCACATTTACTGCTCTGTTTAGTCTCTTGAGTCGATCTTTGCTTGATTTTGTCTTTTTTTTTTTTTTTGGATTTCTTACTTTTTAAGTTTGTATGAGGATTTAGTGTTTGTGTATTTATATGATAGTTTGTTGTGACATTTTTATATTATTGTTTGTGCTTGTAGATCTATAATCTTACGCAGTTTCTACTTCAAGAGTTATGCTTGCCTTAACTAATTACAAAGGATCGAATGAAACATCATGTGTTTTTTATGCAAAATTTTGTTCTATTCATCTTTGATTGATTGGTAGTGGCATCTTATCTCGACAGCTCATGACTTGTCTAGACTATGCCTTGTTTAAACTTTAAATGTGTGAATTTATTTTTCAGTTGATCACTTGACATTGGACTCCATTATTGGGTCCAATTCCCTTTCTGTTGAGGAGGAAACCATTTCTCCCCAAACCCATGATCCCCTCTGTTTGGGAGGCGTACAACCAAAGTTTGGCAAAGACTTTACCTTGTTTAAGAAGGAAGATGGTAAGATATTTTCTACATGTAAGCATTGTAATGCTAAGACTTATCGTGCTGAGGGAACCCAAGGTACTAACAACCAAAATAAACATTTAGAGAAGTGTGAAGCTTACTTAAAAGTAAAAGCTGCTCAGCCTGGGGGGCATTATGATCAAAAAACTTTCTGTCGTATGTTTGCTGAAGCTATTATGTGTCATGCATATCCACTGTTGATTGTTGAGCATACTAAGCATAGAGAATTGCTTTCTTACTTGAATCCTAATGTGAAGCATATTTCTAGGAATACTATGCTTAAGCATTGCACTAATCGGTTGCTTCTCTTAAAGCTCAATTAAAGACAACTATAGGTAACTTAGAAGGAAAAGTGTGTTGTACTTGTGATTTGTGGTCCGCACTTAATAATGTTACTTTTACTGTTTTGACTGCTCATTATGTTGATAACTCTTGGGTCTTTGCGTTCTAAAATTCTTGTATTTAGACATTTTCCTGGGTCCCACACCGGTAAGGAGTTGGGTAAGTTTACTCTTGATTTGCTTGATGAGTGGAATATTAGAGATAAAATGTTTTCTTTGACTTGTGATAATGCTACTGCCAATGATGTTATGATTCAAGAGATGGTTAGGGACTTGAATAGAACTAATTTGTTGCCTTGTTTTGGTAAGTTTTTTCATGTAAGATGTTCCCGCCCATATATTAAATCGATTGTCCAAGTCGGTTTTAAGTTTATGGATAAAATTGTTTTGAAGTTGCAACAAGTTGTTACATATGTTTCTTTTTCAAACATTAGGAAAGAGAGGTTTGATGATTGTGTGAAGTATGTGAATACTGCTTTTTCTGGTTCATTGATTGGTGATGTTCGTACTCGTTGGAATTCTACCTTTCTTATGCTCCGTAGGTGTTTAGAAGCTAGGGAGGCTGTAGATAGATATTGTTTACTTGAGCATGGTTTAGATGTTTCTCTAACTGATTTTGAATGGGAAACTGTCCAAAATGTTTGTGATTTTCTTGAACCTTTTTATGATATTACTTGTCTTTTTTCTGGTTCTGATTACCCCACTGCCAACCTATATGTTGAGAACATTGTTTTGATTGAAAGTCTTCTGTTTTATGCTAAAGAAAACCCAACTGATTCTATTCGTCTTATGGCTGCTCCTATGTATGAAAAATTTAACAAGTATTGGGAAAATTATTCTTTGATTCTTACTATTGCTATCATGCTTGATCCCCGTTACAAAAAAAAACTTTGTTCATGAGTTGTATGCTATTGTTTATTTGCCCCAACATCTTGATGGTAAGGTTAAAGAGGCGGTTGATGCCTTTACTGAGTTGTATACGCACTATGCTACTGTTTATTCTCACTTACAATTGAGTCAACTCCAACCCTCTTGCACTACATCTTCTATGACTACCGGATCTGATTCGTCCACTACAAGTTTTGCAAGGTCGATTGCCCGTCCTTTTAAGAAGGCTAGCCTTGGAAAGGTTGGCTACTATGTGTAACATTTGATTGATTCATGATTACTTTACAGTTTGTGATTGTTAATAGTTTTTTGATACTATTTTGTTTGCTGCTTTTTAGAGTTTTGGTGCCAATGTTGCTGCTAGTAGGGGTATTGAAAATGATATGGAATCATATTTCAGTGCCCCTCATGCTCCCGCTGACCAAGATGACCATTTTGATGTTTTGGCCTATTGGAAAACGCATGTGGGAGTTTATCCTATTTTGTCTCGGATGGCTAGAGATGTGTTGGCTATCCTCATTACTTCTGTGGCCTCCGAGTCTTCATTTAGTATGGGGTGCAGAATTTTAACAAAGTATCGCACGCGTTTGCTGCCCAAAAATGTTGAGGCTCTTGTTACTTGCCAAAATTGGATCTTTGGTTATTCTAAGATTGAGGATGAGGAGTCTCTTGAAGTTGTTAAAGAGACCGAGCCTACTGATATTGATTATGATTCAATTCCTTAATTTGTGCTACTGTTGTTGTTTGATGCTGGTGGTTCTTTGATGGTGGTTGCCTGATGTTTATTGTTTTGGCCTTGTGTTGTGGCCTATTGAAAATGTTTGATGGTTGTGTTCTGGGTTTGTGTTTGTTTCTGGGTTTGTGTTTGTGGGTTGGTTGTGTGCTGGGGTTTGTTTGTGTTTGGGGTTTGCTTGTGTTTGGGGTTTGCTTGTGTTTGGGGTTGGGTTTGCATGTGTTCTGGGGTGGGTTTGTTGTGTTCTGGGGCGGGGTTGTTGTGTTGTGGGTTTCCCTAAACCCAAACCCTAACCTTAGGCCCAAACCCTAACCCTAGACCCAAACCCAAACCCTAGACCCAAATCCTAGACCCAAACCCTAACCCTAACCCTAAACAGAATTGTCCCTTGCGCAAAGATCATTGATTGTTAACTTGCTTGCGACTCTTTTTGGCTACATTTTACTTTACAAACATGTTTTGCCCTAAGTGTCACGATGTGGAGCTACTTTTCTTTTGTCTTATTGAACATGATATGCACGCACTTGATTGGTAAAATTGGTTTGGTATTATTTAAAAGACAAAGAATTGTGGATGCTCGTGTCACTTTTGCTGGCTTTCTTGTGTTGTGAAGTTTGTGTTGTTAATTAGAGTCGAGTGCTCGATGATGAGGTCAACTTGTGTACCTGAGAGCCATTATTGATTTTAAAAGTGAATTAAATTTTCTTATCTTTGCAATATTTACTTGTTAATTTGATACTTATAAACTGCTATTGCTATATGGTTTTCTTTGGGAGTTTTTTTAAAAGTAAATTAAATTTTCTTATCTTTGTAATATTTACTTGTTTAGAATTGACTGCTATTGCTATATGGTTTTCTTTGGGAGTTTTTTTGGGGGTTTTGCTACCTTCGTTGGCACCGTTGCCGCCTTTGTTGTTGGCTTGTTCTTCTTTGATGCATTCTTCTTCGTTGTGGTGGTGGTGGTCGGTTCTTCTTCGGCTGGTGCTCTAATGCTTCTTCTGCTTGTTGGCTCTAATGCTTCTTTTGGTGGTTGTCTATTCTTCTTCCGCCGCCGGTTGGTTGATTTCCGATGTTCTTTGTTGTTGGCTCTAATCTTTGCTTTGGTGATTGTCTGTTCTGCCGCTCGCTTTGGTTGATTCCGATGTTCTCGCTTGTTGGTGGTCATTTTGTAATTTTTTTACTTTAGAGTTTAAACTTAATCATTTTCATATGTACATTATTCATTTGTAAGTGTACTTTATCTTGTAAACATTATACTATTATATGAATATAAGAGTTTTCTATTTTTCCTAATTTACTTGTCTTATTCTCTCCAATATCCCTTCAAATTCAATATACTTTTCAGTTCAACTATTTAACTATGCACCTTCATGGCTTCATCTAAGAATAATTTAACTATGCACCTTCAAATACAAAATGATCGTAATGTGAGGCAATGGTTGCAAGCCTGTGAGGCTATTTTGGGAGAAACAAGAGGATGAAGGGGCAGAGGAACTATTTGTTTGGGC
Source organism: Beta corolliflora (assembly GCA_947648045.1). NCBI lineage: Eukaryota > Viridiplantae > Streptophyta > Magnoliopsida > Caryophyllales > Amaranthaceae > Beta > Beta corolliflora. The sequence continues at coordinate 299,483 of CANSZD010004102.1, forward strand.
TATGAGGCTTATAATATTAGCCAAAGTTTTTGTTTGGGCTATGGCCTATGAGGCTTATAATATATAGCTTTACTCTTTTTTGTTTCCCATAACATTGTTCTTTTTTTTTAATAGCTAATTATAACTTACTAGTTACTAGTTACTACTCATACATATTACATAGTTGTGATGAGAGGAAGAAAACTGGGTCGGAATGGTTTTGGGTCGGGTGCATTTGGGTCGGGTGGTAATTGGGTCGGGTTGGTAACTGGGTTTATTGATAACTGGGTTGGGTTGTATTGGGTCGGAATGCTTTTGGGTCGGGTGCAGTTGGGTCGGGTGGTAACTGGGTCGGGTGGTAATTGGGTTGGGTGATAACTGAGTCGGTAATAACTAGGTTGGGTCACAACTGGGTCGGTTGCTAACTGGGTTGGGTCACAACTGGATTGGGTGATAGCGGGGGTGGGTTTAAGCTGGGTCATTCTTTGGGTGAAGTTGGGTGCGGGTTAGTTTTGGGTCGGAAACGAGGTTGGGTCTGGGTCATTGTTCACGGGTGTAACTGGCCACGGGTCCACCTGGGTCGGCCCAGTTCAGGTTGGGTTGCCAATTCCACGGGTTGAACTGGGCACGGGTGGACGCTGGGTCGAAATGGGTCGTCTTTCCACCCGACCACTCTCGGCTCGGAACAGGTTGGGTCTGGGTCGGATGCGAGTTCACCCGTGGGTCGGCCCAGTTTTTGACACCTCTAAGTGGAGGCTTGGAGTGCCAACCAGACAACATTACAGTAGTTTTTGGAATTTTTTTTACTATTTTACCTTTAACTCTTTTCTCTCTCTGCATGTGAGGTGACTGAGGTTTCTATCAAACACTTACATTTTTTCCTTTTTTATGTTCTAAATATTCGGGTTTGTCAGTTTGCCATTCACGACTTCGTGCTTTCCTTTTTCTTAGTCGATTTTGGGGTTTTTTTTTCTTTTTGACAAAGTCATTTTTTTAAAAAAAAATATAGGGTGGCCCGTGCCACCCAGGACCCCACACGGATCAGCCCCTGTTAATAGATCGAACCTTTGAAAACACGCAACCCTGTAATTCTTCGACCTTTTGTCTTCTTTTCATAATAAAAAAAGATAAGTTGTGCACGGTGATGAACCTATAATTTTTTTTTTCTTTTCCTTGTATGTTAGCCTTCAACCTTATTTGATTATTTAGTTCTCCCATTTTAGGAGATTCAGATAACCCCCAAATGAAGAGAAGTTATCAACCCATTTTCAGGTATCATGTTAGAACCTAATCTTAATTAGTTCTACTCCATTTGTTCCAACGGTTGCTCAATACTTGACATAGTTTGATCGCAATCCACGCAGAGTCCACAAAATTGGTCCAAAGCAAAGAGATTAAGCATCATTACTCGAACCTAGTATTGGTTGAAATTCTCTAAGGGAATGCGAGTTATATGTATGAAAAGTGAAACTCAAGTGTAAATGCACGGGCATAACTAAGGGGCGGGTGGGGGTTGTGGCCTCCGCTAACTTTTAAATTTTACATTAAAAATTAGGTAATTTTTTTTGTACTAAAAATTAGACTGTTTTTTTTGCTCCCCTCTAATAAATTAGGCTGTTTTTTTTGCTCCCCTCTAATAAATTAGGCAAAACAACATTTTTGGCAACCTTCAAAGGCGGTTTTTATTTAGTAAACAAGTGAAGGCGTATCATCGGCAAACACTCTAAAAACATATCTTACTTATTTTCGATTATCCCTTTTCGTATTAGGAAATAATGGTTGAAATGTAACTTTGTTTATCCTCTCTTGAAGATATAATCAACATCGCACGAACATGCATAACATTTGATCATTTTTTAGAGTACCTCTCTAAGGCATACTTTGATTGCCGCCTTACTTAGGCTCAATCAAAGTGCAGGCTAACTGTAGACACCTACTTTTAGCAGGATACAATGATGAACGACTCGTAACATGCAAGATGTCCTTGAATGCACGCATCATAATGGATTGTCCAGCCGCACGAGTTTTAATATAATTATTTTAAGATTTTTATTCCGATTGTCGTTTTAAGCGAGTTTTGGCCAATAGCCTCGATATTGAGCTCGTCTGAAATATTTTAATAAAATGAATTCAGAAATTTAGTTTTCAAGCTTTAAATTGGACTTTATCAACAGTTTTTATGAAGAACGAATTTGAAGCCCGAAACTTCTAAAATGCACTAAACACAGGAATGGACGGACCTAGACCAGTTTGGGCCCAGGACCCCTAGGGCGCTCGGCCACTGCCGCGGCCCACATGGTCCAGGTGCTCAGTTTTTCCCAGTTTTCTTCCTACACTTATTTTCAGCCTTTAGGTCCAATTCCATACAGCGCGGCCCACCCTCATCTTTTCGCCAGTTTTGCCCAGTTTATGCAATAGATTGTATCCGACTCAGGTTTGTCTTTGGGCAAAAAATCCGATCTGAACAATCTAATCTGTTTACTCGCCGACTCGATTCGAAATTTCAGATATTCGATCCGGTTTTTATGTTTTGGATAATTCGGATCGGATATCCAAAAAAAGTTACTGGTTTTCAGATCGGATACGGATCGAGCTTTCAGATTTATGATAATCCAAGAATCTGAAATTTACTTATTTTATTTTTTTATTCTACCGAAATTAAGCTTTATTTAAATAAATTATCAGATCGGATTTGGATTTTTGATTTAAGTGTCAACTTGCTTAGAATTTTTTCCAAAAAATATTTCGGATCAGATATCGAATTTTCGTATCGTATAGGATATCAGGTAGATCATGACTGGATTTTTCAGATCGGATTGGATCCGGTATCCGAAAAAGCACACCCCTAATATATAGTTATATGAATATATTTTAATATGTAATCAAATGAGCTTCTGTTTCAGACCTAGACTCAGACCCACACATGAATTTTGACACCCAAATCTAACCTAAACTCAATGAATCTCAAATATTCTAGATGCAGACCCTTAATAATGGATCGGGTCCACCGAGTATGTGTTAGAGAAATTTTGTATTTATTATTATTTTGCTTTTTATAAGTATTGTATTACAATAATATTTTAATAGTTTATTATGTGACAATAAAATATTACTATAACATATGGTTGTACGAACATTTTTATGTTTAAAGTTTCATTCTTATTAATAGAAACGATTTATCTTTTATCATGAACATTTGGTTTTATGTTATATTTATTGCTTTGTTTGAGAAATTAAACAACTGGAATTGCGTACCAAAGTTTAAAGGCCCTTTATTAGTTTTCCCATTCTACTAGTTGTTGACCCGGGCGATGCCCCGAGGTTAATCTATATTTTGCATTACATTTTAGTCATTCAAGATGGTTAATATCGTTCTTTTTTTTGCTTTTTTCTTTAAAGAATGTAATCGATTAATGAGAGTTTGGTGTTTAAGGGTGTTCATAACCGGTTACCTAGTTATTCGGGTACTCAAATATGCGGGTACCAGAATATGTGGGTACCCGCATTTGCGGGTAGCTAAGAAAAGCAACCCATGACTCGACCCTAAACAATCGGGTGCTCGCAAAAGTGTCATACCTTTTTTTAATGAAAAATAATTCATTAGAAGAGCTACAGAAGAAGCTACTACTATGAGTGTCAAATCCCAATCCATGTTGATTATAGTATTTTGGGGTACTACCATGAGTGCCAACTGTCAATTGCTTGCCAACTATAATCCTCATTTCTCAAAAGGATCTACTACCAATCAACTATAACGTAAATATTCTCATTTGTAGATTGCATCACAACTAATTTTTCCATTAGCATGTTGATTCATCATATCCTTTTTTAAAAATGTTGAATTGATGATTCATCTAATCCAACTTCTCCTATAAATTGTTGATTCTTCTTATTATTTATCTTTTCTTTCCCCTCTGAAAGTCACAAGCACAACAATGTGGTATCGGTAGTTAATAAGCTAACTTAATACATTTTCACAATTGTTTATTGTAAGAAGAGATTAATGTTATTGTGAAAAAAGAAAGAGAAAAACAATATATAATGATGTGTTTATCCGAGATACTCGTTTAACTTAAAAGCAAGTCCATTAACCGACTCGTTTTTTGCATTTTTTTTGGGGTGGTTACCCGACCCATAAAAATAAAATTCCATATTTATTACATTTTTCGAGTCGACAGGTCAACATGACAGATCAAATTAAACATATCAGGTCTCCTTAACACCCCTGGTGTAGTTACCATTTGGTTCTTAAAGCAGAATCAATGTAGTTTATAGCTATAAATTATGAAATATTAGGCTATAAACTTTCCAGATATGTTAATCATATACTTTTTTCTTTGAATATCAAATATTATATTGTCTACAAATAAATTTTCCCCCCACAATGACAAATATGATATTGTAGATTAGTTGGTTAATTCATTTGCATTTCAAATGGGAGGTCATGTGTTTAGCCTTAAACACTATATTTTTATAATTTAATTTGTGTCATTTGATTAGGGAGGGGAATACATGTGACAACATGGAAAATCATACTCTATTTACTTTGCATCATTTGTTTGGGAAGGAAGGGAGTACATGTCCCATCATGGGTATACAACACCTAAATGGGGAAGGGAAGATTAGCAGTTGTACTTCTTAATTCTATGAGAATGTTCGGTTTGATTAGTCATCCGAGTGTGGTATTTGATGGTTGGTCTGGATCTTTTGATGGGTATGGAGCAAGCAAATGAAGGAGGGACTATTAGCGGTAGTAGTGTGCACTTTTGCTCCAACAATGTTGACGGGCCAAATAAGCTACCAAGTATTATGGGCCGTAACTTTTGAGATAATTGGATGTAATGGTGGGTCTTCTCAATAATTATGAGGTATATCGTGAGATGTAAGTTATCATATCTTTAAATGTTTTTCTTAGATATATATTATACTATTTTTTCTCCCCTATAAAAAACCAAAAGAGATTGTAGATTAGTTGGTTAGTGTGTTCGTATTTCAAACGAGAGGTTGCGTGCTCGAATCTTCACGCATACATTTTAATTACTTACTGTGCCAGCATTGCATTTGTTTGCTTTGAGTTATATATATATATAGATTTGAATTTTTTTTTATTGGGAGAATGTATGCAAAAAATCGACCAAGATAAAAGGAATTGACTTTATTTTAGGACTAATAAATTAGGCATTTAGGGTCTGTTTTGTTCAACTTATTTTGTCTTATCTTATCTTATAAGATCTTATAAAATCTTATCTTATCTGATCTGATCTGATCTGATCTTATAAGATAGTTTATTGAGTGTGTCTAACATCTTATTTTATCTTATCTGATCTTATCTGATCTGATCTTATAAAATCTTATATAAGTTAAAATAAGTTGAACAGAACGGACCCTTAGTATCATAAATTGTCTTTGGAGGGGTGGGTCTAGGCGGGAACAATTCAAAAATACATAGGCTTTAATCCCGCGCAATTTTTAGTTGTCTCCTTTATCGCAAATCGGTGTATACACTGAGCCCTTGTTTGGTTGAGGAGTTATGGAAATCCACTCCGTTACTTTACATTAATCAATTCCCCAGATTTGTTTCCTCAACTTATCAAGCGGTAACGAGGTCAAAGACGCCATAGCAGGCAGTCAGAGGAGAGAGAGAGAAAGAGATGCCGCCAAAGAAGAAACAAAATGGCTCATCATCCAAAAAATCTACTCAAAAGACCAACTCTCAATCTTCTAAGTATGGTATTCAACACTTTTTTGAGCGTCGTTCTCAAAATAATCCAACTTCTTCCCATCAAAACCCTAAACCTTGTCCTAGTTCTGATCCCAAGAGATCAAATTTAGCCGAAAACGGGTCGAACTTGGAGCGAATTGGAGGAGAAGAAAGAACAGGTGTTGAAAATGGAGTTAACCCACCAATTAAGGATGTGGGTACAACAGTTTTTGATCAGAAACTGGAAAATGGGTCGGATTTGAAACGGGTTACAAATGGAGTTTCTGAGAAAATTAGGGTTTCTAAGAATGTGGGTTTATCGATTGGTCAAAACCCTAAAAAGGGCTCGAATTTGTTATCCGAGAATACCCCACCAGATTTGTTGGTGGATTTGACTGATTCAGATGATGTTTTCGAAGTTTCCCCGGAAGTTTCAAAGTGCATGCCCAGAAAACGGTTTAAGTTCTCTCCTGGAATGGTAATTATGCATTTGTGTGTAATAGCAACACTAGTGAAGTGATTAGACTGTATAGTGTATACGCCGTCGGCTGATTATGATTATTATATATTGCTGACAGTTATGTAGTATTTGGTTGTCTGAGTTTCTTGGAGTAGCTGGCTTATCTTCCCTCTTTAACAAGCTTCAATGCCTTCCGGAAAGGAAGTTTTCCTGTTATTTTGATGCAATTTTTCCGTCATGATTGTTGCGGCGAGCCAAAATTATCCCTTTCTGGAATTCTAGTCCTTTCTTGAAGTACTGCAGCTATGTGCTGCCTCCCTTCCAAATTTTATGTCCATTTTACACATTTCTTATCTCATGTTATTTGTCACTTTAAATATCATGCACTATTACTAGTTAGATTAAAATACTGTTATCGTGTTATGTTTAGGTTTTGAATGGTAATACAAGTTTGCACGACTATAAACTTGTCAGATTAATATATACCCATGTAGTAGTAACTTGAAGTTTTGAATTGTAATGCAATAACTAACAACCCTTTGATTTGTGTGCTCAACTTTTAAAGACTTGTTTTTCTAATGGATGGAGTAATATTTTTTTTGGTTTACGGTTGTGTCATGAGTTAAAGTTGTAGATTTTACAGATTGCAATTAATCTGTCGTGGTGACGGTGACACAGTTAATTAAGCAAAGTCAGGATGATGGAGGGGAAGAGGTGACGTGGAAGATTTCCCCTGTAAATGAGCGCCTTCAAGCAATTTCTAAGCTTGCTCCTGATGTAGTGAAAGCTTTAGCTGATGCTTCGAGGCTTAATTCTTCCAGCTTCCAGAAAATGTCTGAAAATACTGTAAGGATATTGATTGGATTGGTCGACTCCTATTTGCTCATCTGTTAAATGCTTAGTCAGTTTATTTAAAGCTAGAATTTTACAGAATGTGCAAGTTCCGCAGGGAAAGCTTGTTGAAGAACACTCGATGCCTATAATCGGCGCAACTGAAAAATCAACTTCATCAAATGGTGTTGTCTTGAAGGGGGTGAGTCATGGTCATAATACCAATATCGACATCCATGACGGCAGTGTTTCAGAATTAAATATCTCAGGAGCTCATTGTAGTCAGAGTCCTTTTAGAACTCCACCTTCATTGTCATATCGGCATGATAAGGTAACAAGCTTTTCATGCTGCTTAAATTTACCTTGGATGTTATTCCTATCCTTCTATTTACAATGGTTCATATATCTAGTGCAGCCTACTAAGAGTGTTGTTAATAATGAGAGTCTCAGAGAATGCACAGGACTGAGGCAGCACAAAAAGGTGAGTTATGTTCATGTTACTTAATCTATGGTGCCTAATTAATTTTATTACGATGCCTTTTTTTTGGTTTTGTCTTCTGTGGGTATCCTTCCAAGGCGTTGTTTAGTCTGTTGAATGTCATGTGTGCTTGGAGATAACAATTCTTGAAATGTGTAATTTGGCATACTCATGGCTAACATTTCATGACTTTCTCCAGGCCCTGCTTGAGCTCCTAGATCAAGTAGAAAGTGCGATTTCAGTTGAAGGGTCAGCATTGGATGGACAGTTGAAACATCCATCGGGTGTTTACAATAAAATCAGTGGTGAGGAATCTGTAAAATCTAATATGGCTAGAAATAGAGTGGCAGCAAAGGAACAAGAGGAGGCTGATTTGCGATGTTCTGATCCTTATTATCTTGTCTTAGAGGTATGTGTCATACACCAAGTGCTCTAATAAGGGAACTAATTTTTTTTTATACCCCTTTCAGTTTTCTTCCCCTCCCTTTTCCTTTGAAGAGACTTCCATTATTTGTGGATTTCGATAATCTTCTGTGTTGTGTTTCTTTTGGTAGGTCACTGAGAAACGTTCTACTACTTCAGCTGGAGCTCAATGTTCAGTGAAGGTAATTTGAAGATTTAATATGATAATGTTTTCTAATAAAGTTCAACAGAAACAGTACCACAGTGTAATTGATTATCTTTCTTTTAGGTTCTTCGTCTGCTAAATGAGCTAAGTGGGGAGGAAAAATGTGTACATCTGTGGGATGACTGGTAAGTAATTTGTTTTTTTCGCTTTTGGTTTGCAACCATGTAGACATTTGGGTGTTCATCTTTAAATGTATAATGTCTGTATCTGTATTTTAATTTTGTACTGGCAATGAAGTTATAGATAATTGAAGTTTGATGCCACTTAATTTTGTGGCTTATGATTATTAGTGATCTTTGTTGCTTATCCTTTGAGTTTTCTTAACTCCACTATAGAAATGACATTTGTGTTTAACTGAGGTTGACCGAAATGACTATTAGTAGCTGACTGATACGCGTGATTGGCTGTAACTGGAATATTTTTACAGTTACTTGAATTACTGCATGCTGAGATCAAACTCAATACTCCATAATCCTTTTGAGGTCCCCAACTTTCTGACCACAAAATTTGATGACTAAGGAGCTTGTTTTGCACAAGGGCTGCTGGTTCAGTGGTGGAAATTGGTAAACTATACCAAGGTCCTTGGACTTCTTGGCGTTTTCCTTTCCGGCAACTGCATAATATTGGATGTCACAAACTTGAGATATCCATCTTTTCGATTGTTGACCATGAACTAATCCTTGCACAAATGTCCTTCATTCCTCCATTCCATGGTTGAAAGTCTTCTTGCTTCTTGCCCATAACTAGGTGTGTAAGTTTGGTTTATGGAATGCACTTGGCCCAAGTCCAAGGGCATGATGGACAAAACTAGCTGTTGTAGTAGCTTTATCTCTTGGAGTGGATGCTATCGTCAGTATTATATGTCAGAGACCAGAGTATATGTCAGAGTAGCTTTATCTCTTGGAGTGGATGCAATCTGCCGAGATACTATTAGCTATTTGTATGTGCTTACTATTGACTAGATGTTGACATATAGTGAAACTAGCAGATTTCTTGATCCTATAAGACGGATAAAAAGATAGTGCTCTATCCAAACTAGTTAGATGTTTATTGTGTTTTTACTGTTGCACTCGCAGGTTCTATAGCGTGATTGAGCCTGGAGACACCATACAAGTTATTGGCGTATTTGATAATCAGGGAAATTGTGATGTAAATCATGACAGTAATCTTCTTATAATACATCCTAACCTACTACTTTCAGGGACTCGGGTAAGTTTGACTTCTACTTCTTTTTTTTGTTTCATATCCATCATTTTCGGCCCCACAGCTCATTGGTGTGATTGGAAGACTTTTTAAATTACTGTTAAAGAAACTGATGTTCCTATAGGTTGCAGGTAGTTTTGGTTGTCCTAGGCGGGCGGTGTTGGATGAGAGGCTGAAATGTGGTGAATACTCAACTGCAGCATTAACTGGCACTTTGCTGCACCAAATCTTTCAGGTGCTGCTCCTGATATAAGTTTCTGTGTTAAGGCTGTCAATACTAAGAGCAGTTCAGGAATAGGTTGCTAAAGCACTGTAGGAATAATGTTATGAAGACATTTAATTTGTAGGCCGGGCTTTTAATGGAGATTCCCACAACAGAGCTACTCCAGGAATTTGCAAAGGTTGTACTTCAGAAAAATATCGAAGGCTTGTATGCTTGTGGAGGTAAGATCTTAAAAATCCTGTTTCAGGTCTCTATTTCTTCTTTAAGGCTGTTGTCTTGATCTATGGTTGCCTGATGTTTTTTACTCCAAAGTCTTGTCTATGTTTTACACCTTTTCTTCATTCTAATCTTGTAGGAGAGAAAATCTGATAGCTTTTGCTCATACATGGTAATACGATCTACTGTGTTGGCTTGCAGTACAGGAAAATGATATGCGTGAAACTTTGAATGATGCAATTCCAAGGATATGCAATTGGATAGCACTTTTCAGGGATTCACAGGTTCAGCAATCTTTCATCTCTTAGATGTTTAATTGTAGAATTCTTTGCAATGGAAGATGAAGCTATGCTTATGATGAGGCTACTGATATTATGCTAGCTCATTTCTAGTGTTTTCAATATAGGAGTGGTACTGAAATTGTGAAACATCATAATACAAGCTGACAATAGGAAATTAATCTGCCAACTTGTGTCTATTTACAAAGTAAATTTAATCTTATTCAGGCTGTGTTTTTCATGATACTCAATTATTTATTTCCTATGAGAAGTTGAACTTAGCTCAATGTGACTGTTACTGCAGCTTAGTCAGAGATTTCTCTGTGTTCAGTTTTTTTTTCAACAAATTTTATTGATCAAGAAACGACATGGCCCTAAAGTAGTGCAACTTGCGTAACGTGTCAGGGTAATTTCCCTGTGGACATGGGAAATTGAGTTCTGACTAGGCAAGGTGACTTTTCCTTAACTTATATTTTGGCTTTCCTGAACTTATATTTTGGCACGTCCATCTTTCTTGACTGGTTATAGACATAAAGATGCTAAATAATTTCTACCCCTTACAGACTGACTGGATGTTTCATATGCACTACACTTACCATGCCTCTAACCATAAGATTAAGGGGAGTTAAGATCAGTTATGTTTGTGTTATGATGCTTTGTGAATATTCAAGGATTTATATCTTCATATAAATAATTTGGGTTCACAGTTATGTTACAATAAAACTTTACACATTTTAAAGAGTACAATTATGCAGCAAGTGAATGAGTATTAACTAATAGTTCATTGGCACGGTGTAGTGAAAAATTCTTTGTTGAGTTGCATTTAATTAAATAGCAGAAGTAAATCAGGACATACAACATTAAATGCAGGATGTGCTCTGTGGGATCAGCGCTGGAGGAATGACCTTTTGATGTCATTTTGACTCGACAATGTTATAGATTGGAGAGGGTTAGAGGTTACTCCTGCTTCTACAAGCTGGCCCGATAGGCATTTCAATAAAACCTTAATTTAGGCCTGGATAGTTGTTGTGCTGGTTTTGATAGGTTTAGCCCCCTTTTATTCTACTCAGTCCCTCATATGTTGCTTTATGACAACAATTGACCTGTAAGCATGCACAATTAATAACGTTGTAGTGGAGACCATTGCTTCACTACAACGTTATTAATGACCTGCTGGCAGGTCTTGATAAGTCCATTGCTTCATGACCTGCTGGCAGGTCTTGATCTAGTTGGAACTCCTCTCCATTTCTACTCCTAAATGCACCAGCTGCTTCTTTCGACAAGTGTTTGTGAAATGAATATGATCTGTGCCTGTAATATGATATCTGATATTGTTTTGTCATCTTGCCACTATGCACTGAGGGAGCCTCCTCATGATTTGAGGTTATATTCTTATTCGTGCTACACACGACAAGACTTGTTTGGTATAATGTATCTTTGTTGTTAGAGAATTTCTGATCAGCTTCTAACTTACTGCAGAAACCCAACGCACCTACTGTCGATTTTGGGCCCAATGATGGACTGATGAGAGTGAGCATATGCGATGTAAGGCATCATGTTAAACTCTGAGTGTTTTAATTCATTAATTTTCCACTTTAACATCTTTTCATCCCTTATGTAAAACCTGGATTGTATTCATCAGCTGTTCTTAGTAATATTTGTTGTCACTGTTGATCATTTTGTGCCTGGGCTTTGTTTTTTTTTGTTACAAATGTCAATATAATCTATGCAAGGTGTGTTTAGGTAGTTGATATTGAGGAAATGGCATGGGCGCCAAAGTATGGCTTGAAAGGAATGATTGATGCTTCCCTTCGAGTACAAATTCCCTCGAATCGAAAAGAAGCTAATGAAAAGATAATTCCCCTAGAGTTTAAAACTGGCAAAGCTACCAGCGGACAGGCAAGCTCCCTTTTGACTAAACTTTAACCCTTTTAAGTTAGTTTCAATCAGAATATGTTTTCAGTTTTTTTTTTCTCTTTTGGTTGAATGCGTTCTTCTGCAGTCCCTGACAGAACACTCAGCCCAATTGATCCTCTACACTCTTCTCTTGTCTGAGAGGTATGTACGTATGTCTCTTTGACTCTTTTCTTCCAAAAAGTTTCGGCATCTGAAATATTTTTTCTAATATATCCTATTATGGTCAGATATATGCAGAAGATTGATTCGGGCCTTTTATATTACCTGTCGACAGATCAGACATTGGTAAGCTTAGACAATATTGTCACTTCATATGAACTAACTTTCTATTTATCTACATTTTATTGAGCAAATACGTCAAATTTAAAAAGGGGACTACTGTCCGGAGATCAGATTTGATTGGACTGATTATGCGTCGGAATGAATTAGCACATAACATTATTAAGGCTTCAGCGGTCCAGCAATTGCCGCAAATGCTCCAGGTATGGTTGTCGATAGAACTTCTTTAGTTCCTTTGACTTTCTTCAATGTTGGTAATTCATTGCTGTCAATTCCAATGCTGTAGAGTCCAAATACGTGCAGAGGTTGTCGCCACCTCAATGCTTGTGCCATTTATCATAAGGTATATTTTTAACCTCTTCAGCTCGTAGACCATTGATATTTCCATCAGTTGTCTGTGATGATGTCAATATTTTTTACTTCATAGTCTAGCTGGAAAGGATCTTTTTCCTGTCTCAATGCTATATGTTCACCAACAGCGGAATTTTTATAGATATCACTTATGAACAACTTGTTGGTGTTTAAGGATGGATGTCCGGTCTTGGCTCCTGATAATAACTTTTGATTTTGCTCAACATCGAGCAAGTTATGTTTTTTCATCAATTCATCGGTAGAAATTACTAGATGGTGATTATGTTTTTCCAATGCCTTCTACTATTAGTCATTGAACATGTGGGTTTGTGACAATTGATAAATGTTCAATTTTGAAGCTGAGGTAGTTTAAATAGGGAAATTATTCTCTAATAAATCCTTATTGGTTCCTTGTCTTCTTTACCATAAGATTTACTTATTAGACACAGACCAAGTCACCTTGTGGATACCTCTGACGCTTTTTCTGATGTTAAACATTCAAAATAAATAAAATGAGCAGAAACTTATTAGCCATATCTTTGGGGTTTGGTAGACTCTCAACACAATCAGAAGTCCTTAACCCAACAGTTATTCTGTATTTATTTTCTAGGTCAATCAATTGTTCATCTATATATGGACTGTATTAGTGTAATGGATATAATTCTTCTTTATTTGGTCCATAATTTACCTTATAATAAAGTATCTAGGATCATAACCATGTCAAAGTGGTACTCTGAATTTAAAGAAAGAGCCCAAGCAAAGAAGCTGAGCTAATACGAGGATTGGATTTGTTACATGGAGACCAATACAATTTTTGGAGCTTTATTTCATGTGATCTGTTAGTAAGTGTGATGTTAAAGAATCAACTTAATTGCCTTCAAGGTTAATGCTTTTCCTGGAGTTTTCCAAGAAAGCCGCCTTTTCTGAAACATCATTGAAATTTGTCGGTATCATCTATGTTAACTCTGTTTCTGGATATCCAGGTGCATGGTGGAAGTGCTGAGAGTAGTGGTTTGGGAGACCTTTTTGAGTCATTGACTGATCATTTAACAACTACTCACAAAGATTTCTATAAACAATGGGATCGATTGATTGATCTAGAAGCTAAAGATTCACAGGTTTGTGTTACTTATTTGAAGTTTTTTCAGAGTTACTGTTTATTAGGTCAATATTGAGAATTGATTTCTGTGATTGTGGATTTTTTTTTATAGCAAACCAAAAATGACAGAGGGAGATCATATGTTTCAAAGAATGAGAGCTTCTCTAGCTGCCTCACTTCGATTGTTCTTGATGCCTCAGATGAGCTTCATCTACAAACACATGCTAAAGATGAACGCTTCGTATATCGCTTTGTGCACAGGGATAATTCCTTTCCTAATCAGAGAGTGCATAATCAAGACTCTAACAATGTGGAGAATGATTTGAATTGCAGTCTCCGCAGTGGTGATCGTGTGGTAATTCTCATTATGTCTTGTACTCCATCTCAAAAGGATTATGAAATTTTCAAAATTTCGCTGTCATTAACACAGTTAAAAGTTCTCAAATTGTGGCTGAACTTGCATCGAATTATCCACATCAAAGTATGGGTGAATGTGTGACAAGGCATTATGTGATGCTCCCTATTCTCTTGTTCTCTTTCACTTCTCTTTCACTTCTGAAGTATATTGAAGAATCTGGGAAGAGAGAAAACAGCTCATCAAAATTTTATATATACATTCACTCTTTGAAAAGCAAATGTGTATAAACCAGTTTATGGTTGCATATTTGCTCAAAATGGTAACATGTCAAAGCATACTTTAAGTTAGATCGCTGATAATCTCATTTATGACCATGTTGTGAATACTTTTCATTTTGTTTGTATACTTACATTATTTGTTTACCTTTTGTTCCTAATACCAAACAACCGATCTTGTTTAGCTTCATAATACCAACTTTTGTCTTCTGTGGACTGCACATTCTAATTTCAAACAAATTCTTTGATATCAATGAGTACCTACTTTTCAATCTTGTTCCCCTTCTTGTTTAACTTAATTATCTCGAAAGAAAAAGGGAAAAAATATCATTGAAGACCACTGCAAGCACTGTCCTGTGTGTGTACCTACCCTTTCTTTTGGTAAGCTTATCTTCACCTTGTTCAGAAAAACACCTCTTTTCTATACAAGCTGCAGTTGTTAGTAGTTACTATGTAATGCTTCTGATGCTTCATTATTCAATACGATCTCTCATCTTTTAAATTTTTTATTAATATTCCCTGTTTCTTTGATGTCAAAATATTACATGTTTACTAACGTACTTTGTATTTCCAAACAGATTTTGAGCACTGAGTCTAACAGTCTTATGGTTGCAAGTGGCATTATCACTGATATCAGTCGCTCTCATGTTTCAGTAAGGATAGTTATGACCTTTTTTTTTGTATATTTAACATTGCTTGTTTTGTTGTGAGGCATGACCTAAGTGTTTCAAATTGGTGCCCCATCTCCAATGTACTTATTTTCCTTGTATATCTTCATCCAAAATTTAGATTTCTTGCTCGAAGCGCTTACGACTTCCAAGGAGCACACATTCTTCAATGTCGCAGGATCTTCATCATGAGGTCTGGCGGATAGACAAGGATGAAGTTGCTACATCCTTTGGTACCATGAGGTGACTCTTTAGAAGTGCTGACACTTTCGTCATTTGTATCAAGAAACTGGTTAAGGTGTTCAATTACTCCAATTCTTGCTTTCTTTTCCTCCAAAGGTTCAATCTGGTACAGCTCTTTATGCAAAGTGCACGAAGTGATCGTTTGAGGAAGCTAATTGTTGATTTTGAGGTGAGTATTAAATTTACCTTTAATGGCTCTTAGCGTGATATGGTAAATTTTTGTGTTGATTCAACAGTGGTGTTCTCTAGGCTCCTCGATTCGACAGTGGATCTATACTTAGCCAAGATCCCGCTATATCCTATATTTGGTCAGAGAAGAATCTAAATTCTGATCAGCGCAGAGCAATCATCAAGGTGAAAATAATTTTTTTGAATAATTTTTGGCTATTATTTTCTCTTTCTTTGACTTACTGGCCTATCCAAAGTGCTTTTGCTTGGTACTTCCTGTAATATGTATATAACCTGGTTTCTTTTGCAGATTCTTACAGCAAAAGATTATGCTCTTATACTGGGTATGCCAGGGACTGGCAAAACATCCACTATGGTATATGCCGTGAAGGCTTTGTTAATGAGAGGAGCATCTGTCTTGCTTACATCATACACTAACTCAGCCGTTGATAATTTGCTTATCAAACTAAAAACTCAGGTTATACCTGTTGTCACACCCTCACTATTATGATTTAATGTCTAGTGCATTCTTTAAATCATACTGTATTTGTTCCTGGTTATCTTGGAAATTGGACCTAGTCTATTTTGAGTGTTGCATTATATTGTATCATTAAGAGGTAATTACTTGTGTTAGTGATAATTTCACATTCAATTTTAGGCCAACTGATATACCAATTACCATTTGTTCTATGGAGCTTTTTCTGTTAATTACTTCTCCTTATAGTGTCTTTTAGGGCTTAGTATTGATAGACTTTGAGATCATATGCCAATCTTGGTCCTGAACATTGCAATGCTTGAGCTCAGTCCAAGCCATAAAAGTTGAGCTTAAGCTGATTTTGGATGTGAATAATCTACTTTGACTAGGGATTAAAGTTCGGTGTACGGTTTATACTTAGGCCTAGTCCAAACCAACCCGAACAAAATATGGATTTCAATTTTCCAGTCCAAATCCAAACCAATCAGATGAGTCCAAACCAAACCAATCCAAATTTGCAGACACTAGATTGGATCTAATTCGAAATTTCCAAATTTCTTAAACTCTATTCTTTCCATGAAGTAAATAAGGCACGAGCATCAAAATAAAGTGATTCTATAATAGAAGTTATTTATATAATCCCATATAAATTAAGTAATAACGACTAATAATTTATACAAACCCAAATTTTGCTTTTTGGTTGGTGAGAATCGTGAGATTGAGATTAAAAGGAGTGGTGATGGTGGGTGGGAGTCTAGGAGATAAGATTAGAGAGAAAATGAAAGAAACCATTCGGTTAGGGTTAGGGAAAGTGGGGAACCGATGAGCGTTAGGATTGAGAAAGAGAAAATGAAGATATATATGGTGGCTGCCGAGTTAGTGCTTAGTTAGGCCTCTTAAGATATGCCTAGCCTAATCCCAAATATACAAAGCTTATTTAACCGTTCGATTATGTTAGATTTTTTGGATCCAATCACCCTCATTGCAAACCAACTGAAAATCCAATCTTTTAAAAGAACATCTAAATCTAATCTAAGCATAGTTCGAGTCCAATCCGAATTATTAATTTTGTTTGGATCATATTGGATTTTATTCAAATTACTTTCACCCCTAATTTTGAGTTTGAGATGTAGTCGTTCGGTTGCACAAGTTCAAAATTTTCCTCATTTTAAGGATTTTTTAAGTCATAAGTTTTTTTTTCGGTTATTCATTTCTTATGGTTCTTATTATAAAATGAAGTGTAATTCTTTTTTAGTCGCACGACTTTTGAGTGGAACATAATTGAGTATGATGTCTTTTATTCTATGAGTGGAACATGATGGTTGCGAATGGCTTCGACTCTTTATCAAGTACTTACTCCTTTCGTTCCAAAATTAACTTTAGATGTTCCATTATGAATTCTTGCTTAAAGAACTTTACACATTTTATATTTGTCTTTTCATCTCATCAATCATTTTCAATCTTTCTCACACTTTCTCTTACTTCTTTTACGTTCAATTTTTTTATAACGTACTTAACAACTATTGTTAATCACGTGCCAATCTCAAATATGAAGTTCAAAATGAGATATAGAGTTTGACATTTTGTGGTTGGAGTGCTCGGACCTCTATTTCTATATCATGAGGACCCGTTTTTTTTTCCCTGGGAAGAGGGATGACTTATATAATAAAAATTAAGTAAGTTCCCAAACATCAAAGTTTTTAAGAATTAGGTGGTAGAGGCAAATATGATAAGGTTTCTATTCTGGTTGCAATCAGATCCGCCTGCCTATTTGTGCTCTTCTCTTTAAAGTTAATCTTCCCATTTCTCTTTTCATCCAATTCCTTTTATTTGTGGCGTAGAATGTTTCACGAGTGGTTTATGATTTTTATGTTAATCAGACTTGTTGTTTTACTTTAAGTAACCTATGTTGGATCCGGACACTAACATGGGTATAAGCCAAAGTGTCAAAATTGCGTTGTAGAATCATACGATTCTACAGTTCAAATATAGTCGTACGAGTTGAATTGCATTCAAAATCGTTACCTGGTAGAATCTTACATAAAACCGTAGGATTCTATCGATACAAATTGCCTTTAACTACCAAAACTTTACAATTTTGAAGCAAATTGAAACATCCCGACAAAGTGATTGATAGATATAATATGTCAATTATCAACTATTTAACATTCTAGCGGGTAAATAACTATTTTTTTTAATTATTAGCTTTTCTAACTTATAACGTGTGCACAAACTTATCAAAATTTAATATTATATCTTGTTTATGCATGTTTGTAGAATCTTATGATTCTACGATTTGATTTTACGATCCGATTATGAGAGCCCCTTTGTATTTAAAGTAAAATCCCAAGTTTGATAACATTGGTATAAACACTGTGACACTTCACTTGGACCAAGACATGGATAGTTTGCGTAAATTACCAAGTCATACACTTGGACATGTGTATCGAGTTCGAGTAGCATAGCATAATATAAGTGGGAAAATGTTAGTGACCTTGCAAGATGGCAAGAAGCTCAGCTATGGTTCGGAAACAATAATTTTTTTTTTTTGTTGGGGGGGTATCATATTGGTGAGGGTTTGATTTGAAAGAATGCCATGATGTTCCAGTCTACAGATTGAGCTAGGCTTGGAGAGGTTGGGATTTAACTTCTCATATCTGGGAGTCATGAAAAGGTGGGTCAGCAAGGCTCTGAAGAGAGTTATGATGGTATATTTTGCTGGATCTCATGAGGCACAATTGCACTCCAGCCTTTTGCAGCATTTTACAGTTGTTTGTTTGGGAGCTTGTTTGCTATATAGAATATCCATGATTATGCTTGCAGTTTACAGTTGTTTGTTGGGAAGCTTGCTTACTATGCAACATATCCATGATTATGGTTGCAATTGTGATTTCTAAAAGCAAATACTTCGCATACAGCCAGGACCAGCAAATATTGTAACTAGAGTTCCATAGAGAAAAATTAATTGTGTGCCCATTGCTTCTATCATAGTTTTCTTTTAACCCTACTGAAAGGTGTCTTGTTCAGGGGATAGACTTTCTACGTATTGGACGATCCGAAGTTGTGCACAAGGAAGTTCGAGGAAATTGTTTATCAGGTTTTCACCTTACTAGTTACTACTATCTTTTAGTAGGACTGAATTAGTTTTATGAGGTTCATCTCTAAAACTATATGTTGACAGATATGGACATTCATAGTGTGGAGGAAATCAAATGGAAGCTGGATCAAGTCAAAGTTGTTGCAGTTACTTGTCTGGGAATTACCAGTCCCTTGCTTGTAAACAAAAAAATTCGATGTATGCATAATTGATGAAGCTGGACAGACTAGTCTGCCGGTATGTATCATTAGCTCTTTCTTACTTTGTACCTTGCTCTTGCAGAAGATTGCATGTTTGATTTTTCCTACGTTGTACCTAAATCATGATTGTATTGCTCATTTATTTGATTACTAGCCTTATATGCACGCAATGCGTGCGAAAGTATATAGGAAAAACTGTCTTTGTAATTTGCATTTTGTTCTTCCAAAAGACTGCTGTTTAGTTTAAATGTGGTACTTTTTTTAATTTTTTCCCTTTTTTTGGATTAAATGTAGCAGTTAATTATTCCTTTTCTTTTTTCCTTTTTCTAGTTTTTGGTGTCTGTGTTGCCATATATAATAGATATATATTCTAAGGTTTACCTCCTACAAGCCCACTGTAATTTTCTTCTTTGATCTGCTGTGGAAAAGGAGTGAGAGCCGGAGATAATTTTTAAATTTTTTATATATGTTTTTTGGGAAGGGGGGGGGGGGGAGTCAGTATAAATTTGTAAAAGCAACTGCAACTGATGTCATGTCAAGGTGTCAAGGCTATGGGATGGACTAGCACTGATCTATTATGTATGAGATATGAATTGCCACTATGGAGTTCAAGCTACCCGGATTTCTACATGTTCATTGGTTACAGCTTCAGTGCAAATATATACTTTTCTCAACTTGTTGCACGTATAGATTGTGAAAAATAGAATTTTGTTTTAGAGGGTAGCTTGTTGTTTAATACTTCCTTTGTTTTTTAATAGATGTATCATATTGACTCTTTACACTATTTGAGTAGTTTGACCATTTTTAAAGATAATTGTCATAATTATAATTGTCGATGGGTTAATCTCAATATATATTTTCAAACTTTTTTTATGTTACTCAACAATATATATGATTGAAGAGATTGGTGGTCAAAAATGTGCATCGGCAAGTGCTCCCAGTCAATATAATGCATCTATTAAGAAACAGAGGAAGTAATTGAAGAGTTTACCCATGTGAAACTTAGGAGTGAATTTTCTGCTCTTGGCCCTGGGTTGCATATTTGGTATTCTAAATCTGGTTATGCAGAAAAGAGGAGGTGATTTTTTTCTAACAATTTGATGTTATTAGGTGTCTCTAGGGCCGTTGATGTTTGCTTCCATGTTTGTCCTTGTTGGAGACCATTATCAGTTACCGCCATTAGTGAAGGTATGTACTATGTGATTGTCCAATTAACTGTGTCAAAGTTTCCTCTCAGTATGCCTGAGCTATTTTGAACCTCATTAGAGTACAGAGGCTCGAGAAAATGGGATGTCCACAAGTTTGTTCCGCAGGCTATCAGAAGGACATCCCCAAGCAATAGCAGCACTGCAGAGTCAGGTCAGTCAGATTTTCTGGTGAATTATGCTCACGTGTCTTGAAATTTATGATACATCATCAATAAATCTGAATCTGCCTATTTTTCCGTATATAGTATCGTATGTGTGCAGGCATCATGAAACTGTCAAATGCCCTTATATATGGGGAAAGATTGCGTTGTGGTTCTCCAGATGTAGAAAATGGCAAGCTTAAGTTATCAGATAGAGGGTCCATGCCCTCATGGTTGAAGGAGGTAATGACTGACTGACTGTTAATATTCTGGGTTAAGTTTTCCTGGAAGAACAGGATAACGAAATGTTCTTTTCATTTTATAACTAATAACTACTCTTTGCTGTTGTCGCTTTTGCTGATGATGACAGGTTTTAGATGCAGACAAGCCAGTGATTTTTATCAACACAGGTCTACTGAATCTTTATCCTTCTTCCAGCTAGATGATGATGATGATGTGGCCTCTCTCTTACAAAATACTTTTTTTTTCAATTTATTTATTGCAAATAGATTTCTTACCTGCGTTTGAGACGAAGGATAAGAAGACTGTGAATAACCCAATTGAAGCGTATATTGTAGCAGAGGTACAAATTATAGGGTACCCTCAGAAATCTTTTTTTAAAATAATGACGATTTGTTAGCCATCTCTTGAATGAAAAATTTTCATTTCTGCAAGGCACAAATTATCTAAGATCTCTAACTTTCAACTATGTATTGTAGGTTTCAGAGGCGTTAGCTAATCATGGAGTTGAAAAAGGGGAAATTGGAATCATCACCCCGTACAACTCCCAGGCAACTTTAGTCCAGCATGTTCTACATATGGAAGCTGTGGAGGTCCACACAATTGACAAATACCAGGTTATATATGTTCTTTGAATTGCCTATACTTACTGAAATGCCTTTAAAGTATTAGATGCTATCAATTTGGAATTGAGAAAAGATTGTCAAATATGCATGGATTTGAAATGCCTTTGAAGCATTTTATACTACAAATGTGGATGTGATAAAAGATTGTCAAATCTGCATTGCGAAATAACAAATGGAGCAGCAGCCAAAACCATGTAATCTAACAACATTATAATTAGCCAGGGTCTAAGAAGAGACTATTTGTGACATCAAAGCTGCATCAGCATTTTCCAATCTTTGCTATCTGTCCCCAGCGGCCCAGTTTCTGAGATCTTTCAATCACATAAATGAATATATGTTTATGTGTAGAATTTTATCTTGTTCCTGGATTATGTTGAATTGTCAACTCTCACCTTTGAACCAGTCTAGAGTCTAGACCTTGATCTTCCTTTGACTAATTTGCTTCATCTTGTTCATTCTGATGTTTTGTACGTGAACAATCCTTTGTCAAACCCAGCAATTCCAAGAATTTGCCATGCTTTGGCCCATTTCTTTCTAGATTTTTGTTTGGTATCCTGTCTATGATCTATCCTAATTTGTCAATATATCAAGGAGTTCATCTATTATGTTAAGACATGACACTTGTTGGGATTGAAACATTAGATAATCTCATAATCTCTCTTAACCTTAATTTCTTATACTTTCTGATTTGTCTCTCAGGGAAGAGATAAGGAATGCATAATCTTGTCGTTTGTTAGATCATCTCGAAATCTAAGGAACTGCTCATCTTCGCTACTTGGTGATTGGCATAGAATCAACGTGGCTTTAACACGTGCTAAGGTTGGTCTCCTTTGGTCTGATCTTGACATTCTGTTGTTATGACCTGTTGGTTTTATCTGGTACCGTGGAAAAAATTCATCAGATTCCTTCAGGAATCACTACTACTGTAACCGCATATATTTAGTTCACTAATAGAACACAGAAAGTACAATTAGTGAAGTAAACCATATAGAACACAGGCAATAGTATGAATAATGCATGAGAAAGCAGTCCTGTAGATGCTCTAAACTACATTGAAATGCACTATAAAATGCAACTAAATGATGTTAGAAAATACACTTATAAGTGCAAAGTTAATGCTTAGCATGTAGGTTGCTAGTTACTACTTGGTAATTGGTTTAGGACAAATTTTTTTGCTTGGTTAGGTTTCAAGACATCATAAAAATAGAGTTTAGGAAGTCACCACCAAGTAAGAGGGTTTTTAAAACCTATCTTTTTAGACATTAACCTCGACGTGGTCTGATTTTTTGATTGGTTGATACCAGTCTTACCATTTCGCACTTGGCACTTCATTTTACTCCAGAATTACAATACTACAATTGCAATAGATGGGTTCAGATCTGGTGTGAGGTTCTCCTGATAGATACACACTTCAAATCTAGGGTCTTTTGTAACATGCAGTAAACTTTATTCGTGATGCTAGTTGACAATTGAACACTCTACTGCTTGTGGATGCTCTTTCTGGCACTATATTAGAGCTTTTGAATTCTTCCAAATTAGTAGCTTACCTCCATGTTCACTAGCCGCCACCCTAAAAATCGTATGCTGCAATCATTAATGTCCATATTTTGCAGAAGAAGCTGATAATGGTGGGTTCATGCAAAAACTCTTTCAAAGGTTCCACTTCTAAAGCTTCTTATTGAGAAAGTGGAAGAGCAGTCTGGAATTTTTTGTATCACTAGGAAGGATTTCGAGCCCAAGACAGAGTTGAAGCGATGCTCCCACATCAGATGAGTCTAGATACATTTTCATGTATTCTTAAGTTTTGCAATTATATTGTGTCATCCCAGAAATTTGTACAGTGAGTCAAGTTATCCTCCAGTCCCAGCTTTTTGTACCATACAAGAAATTGGGAAGCGGAGGAAGTTTTGCCATTTTATGTAACAATGTAAAATGTAAATACAGGAAACAACAATTTCCCAACTTTGGTAAACAGTTGTAAGTTCATTGAAAAATAATATAATAGTTGTCTTTTTTGGCTAAAAGTCACCAACTCCAAGCTTAATTTGCCAATTATATCTTTGTTTTTGGGTTTCCCTTGGAGTGCCTTGAAGAGTTTATTTTCTGAAGTCCCTCAAACCCAAATAGCACTGTATTTTCCTAGTATCGCACAATATATACTTTTTATACATCCTCCATTCCCCATTCCATTCTCCTCATTTACTCATTCTTGCGCTCCAAGACTTTTCTGGTACAATCATTATTGCGCTTATATGGATAATTGGATATACTTCATCTGTTTCATAATATTTGCAACACTTTCCATTTAAGTGTGTTTCAAAATAAATGCAACACTTTTTTCGTTTCCTTATTGAGTAAGTTTTGGGGGGGTGAAAAGACCATATTACCCTCACTTAAAAAATAAAAACTGATTTGTGAAACCTAATTTAATCCCTAAACACAATAACCCAATTTAATTATTTGAACTTAATTTAAACTAATTTGAACACCAACCACAACTCACCAGCCAACCACCACACCTTCCTCCTTTCTGTCCCTCGCCAACCACCACACCTTCCTCCTTAGGGTCCCTCGCCAACCACCACACCTTCCTCCCTATCTCCCTCGCCAACCCCCAGCCAACCCTCCTCCCTGTCTCCTTCGCCGACCAATAGCGACCCCACCACCGTCGATCTCCTTCTTTCTCTCTCCTTTGTTCTCCTTCTTCATCTCTCCTTCGATCTCCTTCTTCATCGTCTTCATCCCCACTTTTCTCTCTCATCACTCCTCATTCTCGATCTTCTCTTCTTCCCCGTACTCTCTCTCTCTCAACGATCTGTCACCAATTCCTTCGTTGAGCGCAACAATTGGCGATCTTAATCTCGATGATGCTAACTCTACCAATTCCATCGGTAGTTTCACTCGAGCATGTTCGATCGTGCTTTGGAGAAGGAATTTACCGAAAATGATCAAAGTGAAGGTTTGTGTTTAATCTGTGTTTTTTGTTAGATATGAGGTTTTGTTTAAGGTTTAGGGTAGAATTTGCCGCCATTGGAGAATATGGGGTTTGGTTAGATCTTTTTTTTTTTTTTTGAATTTGCTCACATACAAGATGAAGATGTAGGAAGATGAAGATCTTGGTGAATTTTCGTAAATTTTCGTGAAATGGAAGATGGTGGTGGCGGGGTGGTTGTGTGGTGGTTCGATAGTGGTGGTGGGATTGTAATCCCCCGTAAATTTATGAATTTTACAAATATATTTTAATGTATAGTTATTTATATTTAAGTATATTTCAGTATTTAAATGATTTATTTCTTCAAAGGTTGACTATTTGAAAGTCAAAGGAATTATTTTAATGATTTAAGGAAGTCAAATATTTTATTAAGTCATGCTTTGAAAAATATTTGAAATGTTTGAAACACTTTTCGGATTTGGAAAAGGATTTCTAATTGGGTTTGAGGAACCCAAACACTTTTTTGATTTGGAAAAAGATTTATAGTTTGGGCCCAATTTACATTTTCTTGGTTTATACGGGGAAACTTATAAAAACCCCATAAATCCCCAATTTTTCCTCACCCAATTATTTTTCTCCCCTCCCTCCTCCTTCCTCCCAATTTCGCCCTCCTTATTTCTTCTCTCTCTCTTCGGTTTTCGTCCTCCCCTCCTCCTTCCCGGCCTTCACTTCTTTCCTCGCCATGTCGTGTCTCCTGTCGATCTCATTTTCGGACTGCCGGCAAGCCGTTTGCCCCTCTCGGAAGCCGCCACTTTGTCTCCCTTCTGCGTCCCTTCTCTTCTTCCTTTGCTTTGGTTAATTTCTTCCTCCTCAAGTTTTATTTATTCAAAGTTTATGTTTTTAAGATTTGTTTTAATTTGATTATGTTTAAAAGTTTAGTTTGATGATTTATTTATGAATCTAAGTTTATATAATTTATGTATTGAAGAAATAAAAATTCAGATTTGCATATTAGGTTTTGAATTGGATTTTTACTTATCAAAACATGAATTTTTAGGGTTTTAAAGGTTGGAAAATCATAGTAGTTTATTGTAAGTTATGAACCCATTATTTTTATGATCTTAAATATGTTTAAATATGTTTTTAGGGAGTTTTTAAACATATAATATATTGCTGGAAATTTAGAGGGAGTATTGATATGGAGTTTTTATGATGAGTTGTAACAACTAGTGTAGTAGTACTATACTAGGAGGTTTAATAATCAAGTTTTATGACCCGGAAAGGTTTTAAACATGTTTAAAGTGGTTTAAAGTATTTTGTTATTGCTGTAATTCATAAGGATTGATCGTGAATTTATATTGGTTGTTTTTAGGATGAGAATTTCTCTGAAGTCGACTTTTAAGATCATGTAAAGTGGTCTCTCGATTTGTCTACACATGCAGTACGTACATACCCTATGTGTTGATTGGATTGTTTTCATGATTTTTAGGATGAGAATTGTTGTAGTATCATGTATAGGAACTATTGTTAGTTCACATGTGATTTCTATTAAAGTTGATTGCATGTTTTGTGCCATTGTATGAAACATGTTGATTATGATTTTTATATTATGTTTGTATGGAAGATTGATGCAAGCATGAGAATTTGGGAACTTTATT